>JAYKKM010000303.1:875000-1355000 GCA_035772405.1 Chrysogorgia sp. JL179-B06 | reverse complement strand
CTGATATAAGTTATTAAGGAACTATACTTACCAACCAAACCACATAGAGTGACAAGAAAGAACCAATTCTAGCAAAAGCTGAAGATGTACCCATACCAATAGTCCTGAGAACAAAATACAGATATTTTAAAATAGATTTTTTAATGTCAATCTTCAATACATTGCAACTATATTGCGGTGGCTATTTACATATTCATCGCTAAATAGCCATCACAGCTATTAAGGAAGATACAAACAACTTCGTAAGATCGTCTAGGTTCCAAAAAATAATGATTAACATTGCTTGTACTCTCAAACGTTTAACAAATTTCTTTCGCAATTCGTGCGTGGTCTAGTGCAGGTTCATAAGACTCAGGGTCAAATAATTAAGGAGAAACTGCTGCCTTTGCAATAATACCAGCAAATGGTAAGACTTTCGGATCTTCTCGGATAACGACCTTAAATAGTAGGTCCTCGGAACCCCTATCAATTGGGCTTCTAGCCTGTTGGGCTATTCCGTTCACCTAAAAGAATGATAAATCTAATAAACTAAACTAAGGAAGTACCAGAGTAATGAGACACGACGAGAAATACTACGCATGGGAACCCGCCACCCGCTGGACCTATCTCCATATTTTTCGATCGAAAAGGCAGCCCGTTGCGATTTACTTTTTTCATGGATAATTTTAAGGGTCAAAGAGGGGTTTGGTCCTGTTTTTTTTGTCTCCTCATTTTGGTAAATTTTAAAGAGTCAATGTTATTATAACAATATTATTCTTTAGTTGGATCTCAAAATGGTAAAATAGGGAGGTACTTTGAAATGGGACTTGAAAATGGGATTTCTAAATGAGGCTTTGAAATGGGGGCTTCAAATTTGGACTTTGGAATGAGACTTTTTAATTCGCCTTTTCGACGAGCCTCTCTCGTAGAGTGTCGTGTACCCCACACATATACTCCAATGCCTTTTCGATGGTACATGTCCTGTATTTCTTTATGACATATATTGTCTTGCTTCCGTTTCTGAACTCTATTGTTAGTTTTCGCTCTTTCTCATTGGTTTTGATGGCCTTCTCGATCTTTTTCATCAGTTCGTCCTCGATTTTAAAATAGTATTTGGCTGCTTCTTTCTTTCTGTTGTCGACATCGTTGCCTCTTTCGTTGAATACCATACCCCGGAACTCTTTAACTTGTCGATGTACAGTATACTACTTTTAGATTTAATGAATCTAAAATCATTATTCTTGCGATTATTATGTAATGGTGAATATCCGAAGCACAAGTAATACAATAAGCATCACTGCATGCCATTTCAATCTGATTGTTAACTAATTTGCACATATAAATATACAACGCTGTACCGACATCCTAATCTTAAGATATAATCAATTCAAGGTTTTTAGAGCATCAGTATAGTAGACGAAATATAGGTCGCTCAATAATTAACTATGCAGCTTTGTTTTGCAGTATTTGTAACGAGTTCATAAAAACACCCCAGAGTTTGTATATTCCATGACTGGCAAGACCATTGTCCAGCTTTAGATTGAATAGATTAGATGTGATGATGCCAAGTTAGCTTTAGATTGAATAGATTAGATATGATGATGCCAAGTTAGCTTTAGATTGAATAGATTAGATATGATGATGCCAAGTTAGCTTTAAATTGAATAGATTAGATATGATGATGCCAAGTTAGCTTTAAATTGAATAGATTAGATATGATGATGTCAAGTTAGCTTTAGATTGAATAGATTAGATATGATGATGCCAAGTTAGCTTTAGATTGAATAGATTAGATATGATGATGCCAAGTTAGCTTTAAATTGAATAGATTAGATATGACGATGCCAAGTTATAGTGTTTCGTTAGAGGCGTAGGAAGTTTTAAGTGTGGCCGGGGGCTCAGCCCCCAAAAATCAGGACAAGCGTTGCTAAATTTAATAATAATAATAATAATAAGTCTTTATTCAATTGATTATCAAAACGTATCAAGAGTTACAAGATAAAAATAGAAACAAAATACAATACAAAGTTAGCATATCAAGTTGAAAACAAAATTTACATCTTAAGATTATACTTAAAAATCAATCTATTTACAAAGCTGTCCTTAAAACGAGTAGTATTTATAGCTGGAAACTGGCTACTTTGTGTTCTTAGTCTTAATGATGATTTCTTAACTTTAGGCATCAGATCATATAAGGGATGGACCTCTGACGCGATTTCTTAACTTTAGGCATCAGATCATATAAGGGATGGACCTCTGACTTACTAATTCTATTCAAAATAGAGTAATCAGATATCTCTAAAATATATATATGTCTAAGGATTTCGATGTGTATCCGCGCTTAAAACAACGATGGAGAAATTGCTGTACTATGGTTAATTCAGGTGGCGAGGCCGCATAAACGGAAAGTCCATACGTGATCTTAGGTAAAACAATAGTATTAAAAATATGATCTATTTCAGTTTGATTATATCCCTCATTCCTTAAACTTCTAATTACAAAAAGGCACTTATTTGCTTCCACAAGTTTAAGTTTGATATGTTCCAAAAATCTACCTGATTGCTTTGAAAAGTAATACCTAAAATGTTTAAAGATTCTACTTGACATATATTATAAATAGGATCTAAACTTTCTACGTAAAATTTTTTCATAAGAATAAGCTCTTTACATTTTGTGAGGTTACATGGCATATGGTTACTACAGGACCAGTCCATATGTTGCTTAATTATGTTTAAAGAATCGTCTAAGCCGGATTTAGTGACCTCAACGGAAAGTGAGGAATCATCAGCATACTTAATTAAGTGCGTATGAGAGCTGTAAAGGTTCTCAATTTCCAAATCATTAATAATGTTTTTTCCCCAATTGTATTAGTACAACTATAGAGGCTAGGAGACAAGCTACTTAAGGTAATCTACCTACGGGCTTCATCTGTGACGTGTAGCCTGAATAGCCTGAAGTATTAGCCAGATCTGGGAACGAGATTGTTTAGGAGTTGGGAACGAGATTGACCCCTAAACCCTTGCCACGCGAGTGTTAGATTGGTCCCAGACCCTTCTGTCTGTACTATGCGCAAAAAATGGCGTCACCTGGTAAGAGGCAGCAGGCAAGCTTGGATTCATTTGAATTATGCTCGCTGTAGAATTATATAGATGAAAAAATTTGCTCAAATTGCTGCAAATTGTCTTTCCGAGGTTCTAGATTTCAAAATTTTCGATTTCAAAATTTCCCCTGAAAGTGCGGGCACTGCCTACCTCCCCCTCTCCCAACTTTAAGTCCGTTCCTACGCCTCTGTGTTTCGTTCATAATTACACCAAGGTATTTAAAGGTCATTACTCTACCAAGTTGCATGATCTCCAATAACTGCAAGATTAACATGCTAAAATTCATTAACCTTTGGGTGTTTCTGATGACCACTGATAAACTTGGATTTAGGAATCTTTAAAGTCAGTTTGTGGGCATCAAGCCATTGATTTAAGCATTTAAGATGAAAATATTTTACGTTCGTTTGAGCGCAGCGAATTTGAACGTAATTAAATTTATACCGGTTTCGGGTATTTTATACACACTGTATGACTATTTTTGTAAGAAATTAAATATGATAAACAAAAGGCAGAAAAACAAACAATAAAGTAAAATAAAATAATCGTACCGTACTGAAGTAGGAAATAGTTCAGAACTGTAGATGTAGACGGTATTGAACGAAACGATGATTGCATAATTGCAAATCAATGCCATTATTATGCGTCCAACAGTATAACCTATAACGAAACAGGCATAAAGACATAGCGTGAGTAGCAACGTATTAGGAGATTGGGGAGCAATAACTGGTGTATAATGTCAACAACACGCCATGACAGATAGAATAATATATTTGTTATAACGTCACGTGTACATACAGGGGGTGTGGATACTACATGGTGTCAGAAAATATGGACATCATGCTAACGTTAACATTAGTGATCAAGATAGAGATGGAGAGATGCCCTAGTGGAGTTGAAGTGCTGTCATGTAAGGGATGATTATTGACGGGAACAAACGGGATAGTTACAAGGTTGAAAGTGGGGGTTGGGGTTGGGGGGGGGGGGGGCGTTTGCGTGGGTCACTATTTGAGTCACATCGGTAGTCGAATCAACATCGGAAGTTGAAAAACGAATTTGAGTAGTTTTATGTATTCTGCTGACATTTCAACTGAATTGTTTTAATGTTCAAGAAACTGAAACAGAGCGAATATTTTCAAAATGTCATTTAGGAATAATAAGATTTGGAAAGAATTGATATTTCACTCAATTAAACTGCATGTTCTATGGATTTATAGTGAAGGATTATAAAATATTAATTTATAAAATATCAATATATACATTTTAATTTTATAATACATTTTAATTCAATTCCAGCCGTAAGGCCTTCATGTTGCTTTTTCTCAACTGGTCCCGGTTTGATTTTAAAATGTATATATTCCAACACTCGAAATTTCCCCTCATCATAAATCCGTAGAACATGTAGTTTAATCAAGTGAAATGCCAAATATTACTTGTAATGTACCCAATATTTCTAGTATGTAAAGACTGGTTCTGACATCAAATAATTTTCCAACGCAACCAGGTGATAAATCAAGGTGATAAATCAGACATAGTTTGACGCTACTCCCAAGAATGCTTAAGGAATGTGCCAACGAACTGGCACCTTCGCTTTCTAGACTCTTCGACAAGTCTTTGCAACTGGGTAGATTACAATCAGAATGGAAGTGTGCTGATATTAACCCTGTATTCAAAAAAGGGTTGAAATCGGCAATTCCCAACTATAGACCTATCTCTCTTCTGCCAATTGTCAGTAAACTATGCGAGCGATGTGTACTAAAGTCTCTACTGCGCAGCATCTCCGAGCTTCTTTCATCTCTACAGCATGGTTTCGTTGGAGGGAGGTCGTGTGTCACTCAATTACTATCAACCTTACATGATTTAGGTTCGTCACTTGATACTGGCCAAGAATCGGATGTCATTTATTTAGATTTCACAAAGGCTTTCGACACGGTACCTCACCGCAGACTTCTATACAAACTGTCCCAATTTGGAATTAGTGGGATGTTACACAACTGGTTTACAGACTACTTGACGACTAGATCCCAACGAGTCCTGATTGATGGTACCTTTTCTCCCTGGTCTCATGTTCTCTCTGGTGTCCCACAGGGGAGTCTGATTGGTCCACTCTTATTCATTCTTTATATTAATGACCTCCCTGACGTGGTGAGTCCCCCAACACCTCTATTACCTTGTTCGCTGACGACACAAAGTGTGCCCGCCCAATTAGTAGTTTAACTGATCACCAAGGTCTCCAACAAGATCTGAATAACATCTCTGATTGGTCTGCCACTTGGGGGTTGTCATTTAACCACAAGAAGTGTGAGTCTGTGAGCATTTATAGGAAACGTAAAAGCCAAATACCTTCACTCGCGGTCAGTCCCTATGTCCTGGGTGACATCGCCCTCCCATGTTGTCACATCACAAACAGACCTCGGTATAATAGTAACCAACACCCTTACTTGCATGGAGCTTACACATCTCTTTTATTGTGGCCAAAGCAAACCGAATGCTGGGATTCCTACGTCGGCACTGTGTTTACATTGGATCTGATCGCAAAAAACTTCTGTACCTTGCCTTCGTACGTTCGCATATGGGATATGCCAGTGAGATCTGGGCCCCTCAGTCATGTATTTCAGATTTAAAATTGTTGGAGGGGGTTCAACGGCGCGCAACACGATTCATTTTATCGTGTCATCCAAATCAAGATCAAAGGCCAGGATACAAAGCGCGCCTTATCTCCTTGAACATGTTGCCCATTTCGTACTGGCTTGAATGTAGAGATATGTGCTTTATGTACAAGGCAGTCAATGGAACTTATAACTTCCCACTTAGTAACTACATTTACTTCAACGAAGGTCGTACAAGAAGTTCTTCATCAAACCTAAATTTACGTCCTTTGCGTTTCCGAACTTCCTTATTTAGAGACTCTTACTACAACCGTACAAACCTTCCAGGTTTTTAAAAAGAAACTCTATGAATATTACTTCAGCTGTAAATTGAATACCGACTTTGACGTTGATCGAATTCGTAGTTGGAAATCTGTGTGCGCTCGTTGCAGGGCCTTTACGCTGAACTGTTGTTAGTCAAGTATATCCTATTTATATCTTAATGTTGTTTAAGTATTCTATTGTATATCCATTTGTAAGGGGCGAGTCTCGTCGGGACCTATGAGTCCGTTCTCTCTCCCCTCATCTCTCTTTTTATGTCTTGTGTAGTATATTTTTGTCTGTTTATTAAAGTGAGATGGAAGTCTCCTAAACTAAACTAAAACTAAACTGATCGTTGTAGTTAGGATCCCTATTTATACCCTCCTAGAACCGATGATGACGTTATTTACTAACATACCAAATATGGAGATGAACCACTAACCTGTATTTTCCCTGTCAATTGGTATTGCAACAGATATAATAGATGCTATAGCTGCAACAACCAAACCACCAACAAGCGCTATCCGACGACCAAACCTAAATTCAAATATAAAAAGAAAATAATAGAGCGTTGGTTTACTTGCATACATGTTACTTATTATTATTATTATTATTATTATTATTATTATTATTATTATTATTATTATTATAAACTTTATTAATGTGTCAATCTTCTAGCCAACTACAACTAATCGAGGACAGTAAATGGTAATGAAAACTAATGCTTACACTAAAATATTAATAATTACAATATAAAATACTATTAATGTTATTTCACTGTACACTACTTAATAACTAATTACTACATAAAGGACAATTACTACATTATTCAGATACAATTAGATCTCTTTTTCTAATAGTACTGTTTTGTATAGAGTGACTCAATATTTATTTCTTCAAATGTTAGGTTAGACCACAGGAGTGGTCCAAAGTATCTTAGTGAATGTTTACCATATCGGACGGTATTGAATTTGGAATGTAACTTCTATGGATATAGCTGTATGAAAAAGAGACTATAAAAGAACTTCAATATGTCGAAAAATAGTTAAAGTTCGGCTATGCAATGAAAAATTCAGTTATAAAATAACTCTTTTGTTTGAAAGAACTCTTGAAACTGTAAAGACTAACCATTTCCAACTTTTTCATATCTCACTTCATTCTTGACATATTAAGATTTGTTTAATATGTAAATGATCATACTTGTGACATCACAATGCATAATGACTTATTGAAAAATTCTGCATATCTTTACCATTGTCACATGGAATCGTTTGATGATTTGCATATTTGATGTCATTGGACACATTCACGCACATGCACCTACATTTCAAGTGATTTCGTTACATAATCTCAAGGATGTAAGTATTCTTTCTCAGTTGAAAGACTTGAATTTCTTATTTGTTCAATTCATTTGGTATCTGACCTGGAGAAGGACACATGGTCCCAAACGTCGTTTATGGAAATAAGTAATTTTAGTAAAAGTACCTATGCAATGAAAAATTCAGTTGTACAATAACTATTTTATTTTAAAAAACTACTCTTGAAACTATAAAGACGTTACATTTGCAACTTTTTATCATACTTAGACATCACAATGCATAGTGACTTATTGAAAACGCTTATATATAATAATAATAATAATAATAATAATTACAGTTCTTATACAACAAACTAAAAATTATTCCGTACTACATGAATTAAAAAAAAAGTGTTTAAACAGGATTTAAATTTGATAACTGACTTTGAATTTCTAATAATATATAAACGTTTCCTGGAGTAGCATGATTGGCCTCACGAAGGAGCATGCAGAAGAGGTTTCGATTTTGAGGATAGCAAGAGTAGGCAAGAAATTGCAGCTAGGATTAGAACCGTGGGGGTAATAAAACGATACCAAAAGAAAATGCTTTGGCGCGATGTTTTACACACTTGCGCGTTTATTGAGAGATGCACAGAATTTCAGATTACGTCAATACTTTTTTTTACTTTTAGTAAAACTGATTATAACAGTAATTAAAACAAAATGCAAAATCTTTCAGTATCTATCAACGTAAATATCAACGTACTTGTCCATACAAATAATCGAAGTAAATGTCGATGGCAATGTCGCAAGGCTGATGAGGAAAAAATTTAAGTAAATGTTTCCTCCAAGATAAATTGATCCATAATTGACAGTGTAGTAGACCAGCGCACAAGAAAACCTAAAGAAAATTATATATTAAAAAAATAAAACTAACTTTTTTGGTATTTATATATCTATTTCACTCTATGTCACTTACCTACACTACTTTTATCTCATTCTTTTATCTCATTATTGTATCTGTTCACGCTATTTCGAAAGTTTACCACTCGTTACTTTTATCTCATTTTAGTATAAATACACAGGTGATTATAGAAAATCGCACACGCTGATTCAGGGCGCGAAACAACGGCCTGACAACGGACAATGTCCGGCCAAATTGAGGCGCTGTCCGGTCAAACTCTCGCCTTGCCGGTCATTTTTACCGGTCACATTATGACAGCCCGCACGCAATATGCACGCAACGAACTTGTTTGAATTTATTGACGACAGACGGATTTCATTAATTAACAAGCGTCGCATAATTCCGAAACTTTCCAGAGACGAGTCGACAAAGAACATCTACTTTATAGAATGACATGAATCTGGACTGCTAATTAAATAAATTAAAGCTGAAAAGTGTCGGCATTTCATTTGTGTTGACACGATACCAAGGCTGGGCGTGCCGTTTTCATCTCGCACCACCGCTTAGAAATGATTTTCAAATTGCTCCAGATGATAGGTGATGGTTTCGCACATTTTCAGTCTTGTATCGCGTGTAAACGCAACGGCTAACATAAGCTAAAGCGCAATGCATTTTACGTGAAGGAGTTTACCGATGGCGATTACGGAATTAAGGCTTTTATGCAGGCTTTGGCTGTATAATTTGTCCTGTCATAAAAGCGGCATGTCCAAGCTAGCAGTTATTTCGCGCCCTGTGATTGGTCAAGCTACTTCGGATTATTTCACGATGATCATCTACAGCGTTTAGGCAAAATGGCTGCCAGCCGATTTGTCAGTGTGACAGATGAGGAAATAACCAATTGCATATACGATTGTTTTATTCATTTAACAATTGAGTATTTTAATGAACCCCCTTCTTCATTAAGATCTTACTCTGACACTAAACTAAAAGCTAACCTATTGAAAAGACAAAGAGACATTAGGGATGGTAATGTTTCCTATACGGTGTATTTTAACATTATTTAATTATTGTTTTAGTTATTCTTATCTATAGTATATAGTATATAGTATAAAGTATATATATATATATATATATATATATATATATATATATATATTATATATATATATATATATATATATATATATATATATATATATATATATATATATATATATATATATATATATATTATATATATATATATATATATATTATATATATATATATATATATATATATATATATAATATATATATATGGTCACTGCCTGAAGATTCTTTTACAGATGAAACAAGTTGTAGCAGACCAGTTTTGAGGTAAGCGAAAATATATATATAAATATATATTTATATATATATATTATATATATATATATATATTTATATATATATATATATATATATATATATATATATATATATATATATATATATATATATTTTATATATATATATATATTATATATATATATATATATATATATATATATATATATATATATATATATATATGGAAGTACTAGAGTGCTCGATACAAAATATTGTAGAGCTAATATATTTATATTTCAAACTATCTAAATTTACACAACTGCCGTTACACGGTGTTTCATGCTTTCGCAATCTTCAGACGATCTTCAGACGATCTGAAGATTGCGAAAGCATGAAACACCGTGTAACGGCAGTTGTGTAAATTTAGATAGTTTGAAATATAAATATATATATATATATAGAGAGAGAGAGAGAGAGAGAGTATATAATATATATATAGTATATATGTATTTTATTAGTTTAGTTAAATTCGTAATTGATGGCCACAAGTTTATCGGCTTGTTACCATCATTAAATAAAGTTTAAAAATAATGTTACCATCATTAAATAAAGTTTTATTATTATTATTATTATCCAAAAAGATCACCTGTGCATTTATACTAAAACAATTATTCACCTCAGTGTCGGTGAATAGTGTGGATATTTACCTCTGTTCACCTCCACTTCGGTGAACAATTGTTAAATAATCAAATGCAATCAACTTAGTAGTGGAACTAAACCATCGAAACAGATAACGTTAATTAACAGTTCTTTATCGAAGAATCTGTAAATATGTTTTATTATATGGCATTACTTAGGGGCTGTTTACATGAATCCGGATTCAGTTTCATTCCGGATTGAACGTGAATTCAAACTGCGTTTACATAGGAATTATATCTCAGGATCGAAAATCGCGCGAAATATGAAATTTCAAGATGGTGATCAATAACATTATATTGTATTGTATTTGTATTTAAACTTATTTAAAAACGGTAGCCCTTCAGAGCGCGTAGGCATCTGGTTTCCAAGGGGCGTTTGTACAAATAATAAATTACACATGGTTTTTTAAAATATGTTACAGGATATAAATAATATACAACAGATAAAAAAAATAAACAAATGTCCCGATGATAATGTACATAAACTTAACTAAAATCTATTTAAAACTACAAAAACATTAACTAAATACTTAAACTTAGTTGCCCGAGAGAATAGCCTTGAACTGCTTTAGTGAGCATTTATTTCTTTTAGTATCTTTTGGTAGATTATTCCACAGACTAGCACCAGAATAAGCAATACTTTTCTTTATAAATTTGTATTGGGTTTTTGTAAGGCGTAGTCAGTGTTATTACTGCGTAGACTATATATTGAATTGTTGTTAACACTAAACATGCTGGTCATGCTATTTGGAAGTGTGTTGTGTTTTACTTTATGCATAAATAATAATTTATTATATTATATTTATTATATTTATTATATTTCGGTACTTGTACATTTTCAACATGTGCCTTAAACTGATAATTTGGCGAAGAATAAACATAAAGAAAGGGGGAAAGCATTACTAGTAACGATAATCAATGCGGTAAACAAGCATTTAATTCACCTTTAATTTATAACGTCGTCGACAAAGAGCTATTTATATCGAACAATATGACGTCGGCGCAATTCCTGTCTCTAGCTAATTGCGTCTATAAATGTCAAAAACACGCATGCGTTGTTCGTTTCAGTCTTCTAGGTGGTATTTTTTATTCCGGAATGAAATCTCGCACTGCCTTTACATGACACCGGAATGAAAGTTCAATGAAATGAAATTCAATCCGTAATGAAACTCAATCCGGAATAAGAACCGGAATGAACTCAATCCGGATTTAGCTGCATGTCATTCCAGATTCATGTAAAGACCTATGGGTTCAATCCGGAATGAAATTCAATCCGGATTCATGTAAACAGCCCCTTAATCCGGAATGAGAACCGGAATGAACTCAAACCGGATTGAGCTACATCTCATTCCAGATTCATGTAAACACCTAAAGGGATTTTAACAGAACCGGTATGAGTTCAATCCGGAATGAAACTCAATCCTGATCGTGTAAACAGCCCCTTACAGAAACATGATCACGGTAATTAACAAATTGCTTTTATACATTTGTTTAGGATCATGTAACGTGTGAGATTGCACCTACCACGAAACCCAGCTAGCAATAGTGATCTTGGTAACATATTTGTCATAAAACAGATCTCTGATATCAGATTTTTCATTTGTTATTCCCTTTGGTACTTCCAATTCAACATTATGCATGACTTTTTTGTTCCAGCGAGCAACTTTTTCCAACTCCTTGATGGCCTCATCCTTACGATTGCTCACCAGAAGATAACGACAAGATTCAGGAAGAAACCTTAGATAGGTAAAAATGAAAGAAGATCATAAGGCCTGGTACAGACGCCGTACTTTTCATAAGCCAAACGTAATGTAGTTAACAAAATCTTTTGTTCAATTACATTTAGGTTCGGCTCATGGAAAGTTCGACGTCTGAACCAGGCACAAGTAATACACAACCGTAATACACAACCGTAATACATAATAATAATAATAATAATAATAATAATAATAATAATAATAATAATAATAATAATAATAATAATTGAATTGAATTGAATTTTTATTTGCCATTAAATATACAGTAATTATATGTATATACAAGCTGTCAATACAGATGGCGAGGAGACCTCATGAAACCACTAGGCTTATCTAGTGAGGTCACCTCACACTGCAAATTTCAAGGAGTCGATCACACCCCAAAAGCGCCACTCCGTCACCATTATTTTGTGACAGAATAACTCCTCTGGAGCTGTGTCGATTCCCTGAAATTTGCAGTGTATGCATAAATGCAATATTTTACTTAATTAAGCGTTTTATATGTGCGGCGTAAAATTTATCTTAACAGAAATTCTATCATATGTTTCTTAAAAATAGAAAGACTGGATGAATCTTTTAATAATGGAAACTTTATTTCAGAAAAATCGATTGAAGCAATATTACAAAATAATCTTAAGAAGAAATCAACTCTGTGTTTCTCTCCATACGTAAACGTAGGGCAATCCACAGAGATAAACAGGCAACATATTTAAGAAGTTATACTATATTTACAATAAAACTTTACTAACTAAATAAAACAATAAAACTTAAAATATTGAAGCAATGTATAAAGTATAGAGTCATGTCGCCAGGTATATCGGCCTTCAGCTACGGATACAGGACAGTTAGATAGCATATGGAGTTGTGTTTGTTTGTTGGAAGTGCACAAAATACAGGATGCAGACTCTATTTTCCTCCATCGACAAAGGTTGAATTATTTGGCAGACTAAATATCAAAGCTCGTATTACAAAAATGAATATATTCTTCCACATTTGGCTACAGATGTTATGCCACATCGTTATCAATTTGGGTGTAGATACTTGTTTGATGTGCTGTAAATTCAAGCAATAAGTTCTCTTTATTCCTATAAACACTCTAATATTCGCCATCCTTCGTCTCCCCAAAACATAACATAAATCTACCCCCCGCAGTCTCACGTGCTGCGCATGTCCTGAGTCAATTGCCGTTGGCCAGTCTATTTATACTCTTACACTCTGCCTTCTTATTTATAACAGACCTGAACTTAATTTTTCAAACATCCATATTTTACAATGTCAATATATAGTCGCCTGACGCCATCGACATCGTAGTTCCGCTCCCCGAAACGCTGGGGTTCCCTCTTCTTCCTTTGACTTCGTCTTTGTTCATCGTTTTCTCCATTTATTGGCGGATCTTTGTTTTTCTCAACGACGTTTTGTTCCCCTCTTACGTCAACTTCACTGTTACGCTTCTTTTCCCCACTTTTTGCGGTAATTGGGAGTGAAGGATGCACTAGTTCACTGGTTTGACGCTTTTGCTGCATGGTTGAGGACTCCGGATTTGACCCGCTGGTTGGGTCTCCACCATCGCTCTGCTTTATCTTGCTTTCGTTGTCTCGTAGGTGATCAGGCCTCGGATTGACAGGTTGTAATTGGTCATGATATCGAATTACCCTCTTCCGGAAATTGTCCGCAGATTTCAGCCTGTAGGTACTGCCTTCACGGCATTGGATAACTATATATTGTCCCTTCCATAGTTTCTGCAGCGACGACGGGATCTACCTTGGTTTGGGTGGAGCATATATCAGTACCTGTTCCCCAACCTTGTACCTTTTTATGTCACCAATCTTTTTACTTTTACTGACCCGCCTTTTCTTATTCTCTAAATCCCTGGCGATACTTTCTTCCTGGGCCTTCTTGAGATTCTGCGCTAGTTCAGTGGCCCATTTTCGGGGTGTGGTGGTTTAATACTAGCGCTGGAGTTCTCGGATGTCGTCCATAGGTCAGATAGAATGGTGAATATCCGGTTGCGGAGTGTTTCTGATTTTGATAGTTGAACCTTACAAGTGGTACGCGCAAATCCCAGTCCCGATCGTTATCCTGCTCGACATTTTTTAGCATTTCTCCCATAGTTCTGTTCAATCGTTCTACTGCTCCATTTGCTTGAGGGTGACGAGGACTTATTCTCTTCTTGTCAATACGTAGTTCATCTGCTATAGTGTCTGCATGGTCATGTTGTCAAACTCCAGTCCTCTGTCGGTGAGGATGGACTCAGGGATGCCATGTCGACAAAACACTTGGGTAACTAATGCATCCGCGACAGTTTTTGCTAACTTGTTGGGTCCTAACAAGAGCGGCAGAAATGATTCCACTGCATCACTGGCGATAATAAGCTCCAAGTCGGGGTTGAAATGAGGTCTAGTACAACTAGTATGTAGCGATTTCCTCTTGGAGTCGCCTCAGATCCAAATGGTCCTTTCAGATCCATCGATACTTCCTGCCATGGTTCTGTTGGTTGGCTGGTGACGGACGACTTTTTGCACAAACGGAACAGCTTCGACAGTAGTTTGTTGTATCCTCGTGCATTGACAACCAATAGTATTCTCCTGGTTCTATCTGCTGCCATGTGTTCGGCTTGATCATGTTTCGCGAACAAGACTTCTGGGACGAGACACTCGGGAACCACAAGTTGATCACAAGACTTCCTGCCCACTTGGTAGGTAATGTAGAGTAAACCTGTAGGTTTATCCAGGAATAGGTGTTTCTTCTTCATCATCCACATCTTGACTGTACAGTCGCTGGATTGGCTAAAGCAATTCTTACACGACAAATCGAAAACACGATTATGAAGCACTGTAAGAGTATAACTAGACTGGCCAGCGGCAATTGACTCAGGACATGCGCAGTACGTGAGACTGCGCGGGGGGGGGGGGGGGTGGGGGTAGATTTATGTTATGTTTTGGAGAGACGAAGGATAGCGAATATTAGAGTGTTTATAGGAATAAAGAGAACTTATTGCTTGAATTTACACTGGTAGCAGCGGTTGGATAACGAAGAGGTTTGTACCATGGCAGAAGACGTGTTTCGTGACCGGTTACGAATGGAACAAGGTGAAAAAATAAGCCGTTGGATCATGTGTGTTGATCTTTACGCTACGTTGCAAGGATGGGACGACAAAAGAACTGCAGGGAAAGCGGCGATAAACCTGCCAGATGACAAGCTAGACCTCCTTTTGTCGATGCCAGCCGACGATCGCAAAAGCTGGGTGGAAATTAAAAAGATTCTCCTACAGAAATACCAACCTACACAAACGGAAAGCGAGGAACTATTTCTGAAACGGCAAAAAAGAGACGGTGAGTCCTATTTTGTTTTTCGAACACATTTGGAACGTCTTTATAGAGAGTCTTTTGGTATCGAGCCAGATACAGAGTTAAGCAGTCAATCATCTGAAGCGATTAGAAGGCAATTTTTACGTGGAATAAAAATAGATCGCCAATTGACGTTATTGGAGGATTGGTGCCAATTAGCCACAGGGGGAATGCCACCCCCTGAGTAGAGATAACCATGGCAACCCCGCCACAGCCCACCTCCAGGCACCAGTCACACTGTCAAAGCAGTGGAATTTATACTTACCTTGCATTTCCTTAGGTGTGGGAGGGTGGGACAACAAAGCGCAAGAGCACGAGATTCCACAGTATCCACCAAATGATAGCGCGCGCAAAACCAGTCAAGCTCAGACCACGCTGACAAGACTCTGACAAGTGCTGCGATTCCTTCACATATTTAATTGAGTGACCGCTGACTAGCATTGACTCCTTTTTTACCTTGCCTAAATTACATTTAGCCACATTAAAAAGAGATCGCCAATTGACGTTATTGGAGGATTGGTACCAATTAGCCACAGGGGGGATGCCACCCCCTGAGTAGAGGTAACCATGGCAACCCCGCCACAGCCCACCTCCAGTATGAAGTCCAAGCGCAATGGTGCTTGAGAAGGGCCAATGACGGGGTCACCATAGGCCTGCCTCCAAACCACCAAGCACCATTCCGCCAATAACGATAGTGCCACAACAGTGAACACATGCTAGCGTGAAACGACAGATGTCACGCAAGCTTTGATAAAAGTCTTAATATACATCTGATAGGGATTGCTTGTCCATCCACAAAGAGACTGGATAATTTGATCCGGAACAACATTTTGACCAGCCATTGTATCTGCGCCGATAATATCCTCCAATCCTGCTGACGTAACAATGTTACTTCCAATCCGTCAACAACGCGCGCGAAAGATAGCCACCCCTTCTTCTTACGTTTAGCAGTCCTTAATTGACCCCCTATATTGAAGATATTTGCTTTGGACTACAATGACATACAAAAGTTCTTTTCCAAGACCAGTGGATGTAACAGTCTTTACGTACAGGATCAAGACCCTCAAGCAATAAGGGTCTCTGTGAGAGTCAAATGTCGCAACCTGCAAAATAGATGAACTGATGCTGAAACTGCGCTAGAGTTTGATGTTGTGAACTCTGAAGATCGTAAAACCCAATTCAAGCTGTCCAGAACATAATTTGAAATTTGAAACATCCATAAAGATCTATAGAGATCCGCGGAGCCCATTCCAATGTAACGTGTGCGCGCTGCTGATAACTAAACTTTTAGTGAAGATTATTTGAATGACTTGGCAAGGAAGAACGAAAACAAGCCTATGTCCATTCTTCTGTAGAGCAATACAACCCAAATTTATTTAGCTTCCCTAACTGGTTACATACTTTAATAAATTTATTTTGTACAACCGAGCAAGTTAGTCTAGTGTCGCTGGCGCCCAGCCTTCCAAAAGCTATTGATATATTATACTAAAGCTGAGCTGGTTGAAGCAATTCCTCGCACAATGATTGGGGTACTTCCATCGTATACACGCTGCCCAATGAGGCATGGTGACGAAAACATTGCCACTGACAACGGAACAACGCATGAGCTATATATTTTTTTTTTTCTTGAACCCCAGAAAAATGGTGCGCGCCAAGAGTAAGCCAAACTATGCTACTAAAATTAGTGAATGCGCCACAAACGGCCTGCATGCAAACAAAATAAAATCTCTTTAGCTACTAGGGCCACGATATTTTGTGAAGAGCCTCGTTCGTCAATCGCAAAACCAGTCAAGCTCAGACCACGCTGACAAGACTCTGACAAGTGCTGCGATTCCTTCACATATTTAATTGAGTGACCGCTGACTAGCATTGACTCCTTTTTTACCTTGCCTAAATTACATTTAGCCACATTAAACCCAGAAATAGCGCAGAAATTGAAGCTCGACCACCCTTCGGATGGGATCGACATTTTAATTAAACGTGCGAAAGTGATAGAGGAGATTTTGCTGCAATGTGCACAGGAAACCACTGTTCGTGCGGTGAACGACGTATCCGAAATACAAGCGTTGAAAGGTGAGGTGAGAGAGTTAAAAGAAGTTGTGGAAACCCTGGTGCGAGGTTCGACAATCAATAGAAATGCAGACCAGGAAAAGGTCGAAGCAGTCAGGAACAGGCCCCTCCCGGATGTGGGCATTTCTCCTATCAATGTCCGTCGAAGCCTTTAAACTAGCAAGTGTTGGCGCCAAGGAGCATGCGCCAACACCAAATGGTACTAAAAATGCTCCGCAACTACGTAAAGGAAATTCGACCCTACATGTGGACGGTAGCGTAGCAAATGTTCCCTGTACATGGCTTCTTGACACGGGGGCTGACGTCACATGTGTGAGTGCTCAACTGCCAGGAATCCAGGGATTGGTTTGGTTACCCCCAACTACGACACCAGCAGCTGCCAACTCAACAAGTCTGGAGAGCGTGGGAGAGTTAACAACAAAAATAAAAATTGGCCACATTACGAAGCATTCAGTGAGGGTGTTAATGATCAAAAATCTGAACTTGGCCTAGATGTCTTGGAGGAATATGACCATATGGTAGTTGATTGGCGCGCCTAGACCCTAGAACTAGGAGGACATAAACTGATGCTGGAGAGACGCACGCTAGGAACCCAAAGACAGCCAAGGAAGTACACCTTATTAAAGATCAAGTAATACCAGCGCGTTCACAATGCTTCATTACAGCTGCGTCAGTGGACTTTGGGCTAGTTTCTCAAGACACCCTTTTTACACCATATCAAGGAAAACTGGCTAAATCTAATATATTGCTTGGATCAGGAGTGGTTAGACAAGAACCCAGGAATCAGTTCCCAGTGGTTGCTATGAACAATAGCGAGAAACCAGTAAAGCTCTATCGTGCTACAACACTCGGCCAACTATCTATCGTTCGTATTGAAGAAGAATCAGAAGCATCTGGCTACACTACCACCACCACAAGAAGCAAACCAGTCAAAGTTGACCTGACTAACAGTTGCCTTGGAGGAGAGGAGAAAAAGACGGTGGAAAAGCTGCTTGATGACTACAGGGATATTTTTGCCAATGACGAAACCGAAGTGGGGAGGACCGGTAGAATTCAGTTTCAAATAAATACTGGAGATCATCCGCCAGTAGCCGTTAAGCTCCGTCGTACACCGTTCGCTTCACGGTCAGAAGTAGACAGACAGATTAAAGAAATGGAAGAGAGGGGCGTCATTTATAGGTCATCGTCGCCATGGTCTTCCCCTATGGTAGTTATCGTTTCTGTGCGGACTTCCGGGCTTTAAATGATGTGACCCGAACCGAGATATTCCCTCTACCCTCAATTAGAGAATGTCTTGACTCATTGGGAGGATCATTCATGTTCAGTACTCTGGATCTGCACAGTGGATACTGGCAAATCAACATCGACCCCAAAGATCGTCACAAAACAGCGTTCACAACGGAAGCGGGGCACTGGGAGTTCGTATAGTGGTGCCTTTTGGCGTAAAAAACGCTCCTGCCGTATTCGCACGACTGATGGCGGATGTCATGCAAGGATTAACGTGGCATGGAGTCGTCATCTACCTTGATGACGCGATAATTGGAGGAAGAAATTTCGAAGATCACATGAATCTTCTCCATGATGTTTTTCAACGCTTGCGAGACGCGGATCTCACGATTAAAAGTTCCAAGGTAAACTTGTGCCAAAAACAACTGCGCTTCCTCGGACATGTTGTGTCTGTTAACGGAGTTGCCCCAGACCCGGAAAAAGTAGAAGCGATAGCGAAATGGCCGCGCCATAGCACAGTGAAGGATGTTCGCAGGTTTTTGGGACTGTGTGACTATTACATGGAGTTCGTCCCAGACATGCAGCTCATAGATAAACCAATGAACCAGCTCACAGGGAAATCAAAATTCGAGTGGACGGAGGAAAGGGAACAGTCGTTTAACAAGCTAAAAGAATCCCTATCGAATGCACCCCTGTTAGCATTTCCGGACATGACTAAACCTTTTGAACTAAGCACCGACGCATGCGATACTGGATTCGGCTGTGTCCTTTCGCAACACGACGACAGTGGTCAGGACAGACCTATTTTCTTCGCATCGAAGACCTTCTGTGACAACGAACTATCGTGGCATACGCGAAACAAGGTTTTTGCCCTTGTTTATGGACTTCTATACCTTCTCGGCAGGAAGTTCATTTGGCACACTGATCATCTGGGATTGAAATGGCTTCGAAACACGAGAGACCCTCGCGGACGGTACGCCCGATGGATTGAAAGAAGAGTTCACATTCGAAATACGGCACAGACCTGGAGAGCAAAACCAACATGCAGATGCATTATCGAGAAGACCTATCGAACAGCGGGTGGACACCATAGCCATGATGGATGGCAAGTTCTCAACAGAGGAGATGAGAGAGAAGCAAGAGCACGATCCCGTTTTGAAGCAAGTTATTAGCCGACTCCGCCTACAGCAAACGACGATTGCCATTGTTGCTAGTAATTATAGCGTCTGTTCGCACATAGTTCAATTTTGTGAGGTTGAAGAAGGTTTTAATTTCGTTGTTGATGGATTTTGAAAGGATTTGTCTGATGGAAAGCTTGCAGTATTTAAAAACGTTGGAAACCAGCTGAAGACCAAAACCAAATTTGCTGATAGCAAATAATAATATATATAATAATAATAATAATAATAATAATAATAATAATAAGGATGTGCATGTAAGCAGTATTGATTATAAACAGAACGTGAATGAGTTACCAAATGCAGAGGACAATACACAATACGGCAACAACAAGTCGAACCAATTCGGAGAGAGAGACAGAAGACCTGGTGGAGCCCGAGGAATTGGAAGAAGATGAACGAGTAGAAGATGTGATCATAACAATTGAAGACAACACGGAGGAAGAGGATCGAAAACATGTGAACAGGCAGCTGGAACTAATGAAAGAAGACTGTGATAGATATGTATGTAATTTCAAGAGATCAGACAAGTGGAAGGTTGAGATTGAAACCAGAAAGGTGAACGAAGTATTGAAGTATATATACACGAAAGACATCACAGAAATGAATAAATTGCTCAAAGCAGTATCGGTTTATGTTGTCGAGAAAATGGGGCTGAAGAAGGAGATGAGTGATAGCAGGGGTGTTGAAGAGAAGAAAGAACCGTGGTGGAAAGGAGGATTGAGGGAGATATCAAAAGGTTACAGGCAGATATTTCGATCATACAAAGCAAACGTAAGGGTAAATTAAGGAGAGAGTACAAGTACACTAGTCTTGTAAGGAGGTATGGCATTGTTGAGAAAGGCTTGTCGGTAGTGGTAGAGGAGCTGAAACAGAGAGTTCTGGCAAAGAAATCAAAGGTCCAAAGGTATGAGAATAGAATAAAGCAGTTCAGGCAGAACCGACTATTAATTCCAGTGTGACCAGCGACGATTCTATCAATAGGTCAATGTAGAAACGTCAAGCGAAAGGCTTGCAAGAAGTTCTGGAGTGACATATGGGACAAAGAGAAGAAGCATAACAACCAAGCTGAATAGCTAAAGGAGCTGAAGGAGATGAACAGTTTTCCGCGGCAAGAAGATGTAGTAGTTATGACAGGGAAGGAGGAGAAGCAGGTAAGGAAGATGAGCAACTGGAAAGCAGCAGGTCCGGAGGGAGTACAAGGATTTTGGATAAAGAAATTGACAGGGTTACACCAACGAATTGCGGATCAGATGAATTTATGGATCAATGGAAGGGAGCGTACACCTGATTGGTTGATGAAGGGAAGAACAGTGCTGTGCCTGAAAGATCCAGCAAAAGGAGCTGCTGTTGACAACTTTAGGGCAATCACATGTCTCCCGTTAATGTGGAAGCTAATGACAGAGATAATGGCGGATGAGATATACACACATATGGAAGAGAACAACATCTTGGCAGAGGAACAAAAGTGCCGTGCATGGAACGAAAGACCAACTGCTTATAGACAAATCGATTCTGAAAGATTGTAAGAGATGGCGTACCAACTTGCGAATGGCGTGGATAGATTATAGGAAAGCGTATGACATCGTTGCCCATTCGTGGATCCATAAATGTATTGAGATGTTCGGTATAGAGATAGTATGACAAGGTGGAGAACGGAACTTACAGCATGCGGAGAGAGCCTTGGTGAGGTGAGAAAAGAGAGGGATTTTTCAAGGAGATAGTTTATCACCACTTTTATTTATACTATGCAAGGTACTTTTGTCGTTGGTGCTGAGGAAAGTGAAGGCAGGTTACGAGTTCAAGAGAAAGAAAGTGAACGTGAACCATCTATTGTTTATGGATGATCTGAAATTGTACGGAAAGAGCGAAGAACAGGTAAGCACACTGGTCAACACGGTGCAATTATTTAGCGAGGATATTGGGATGGAATTTGGATTGAAAAAATGTGGAGTGCTGATGATGAAGAGAGGGAAAGTGCAGAAAAGTGAACGAATAGAACTGCCAAGTGGAGAAGTGATGAAGGAAATTGAGGATGATGGATACAACTACCTTGGAATCCTGGAAATGGATGACATCCTGGCGGAGGAAATGAGAAGTAAGTTCAAGAAGGAGTACTTGAGGAGATTGAGATTAATGGTGCGCTCGAAACTGAGTGGAAGGAATAAGATTGTGGCTGTGAACACATGGGCGATTGCTTTGTTGAGGTATGGTGCAGGTATAGTAAAGTGGAGTCAGGAAAAAGTGCAGACATTGGATAGAAAGACTAGAAAGCTTCTTACACTGTATGGCGTGTTTCACCCAAAGAGCTTTGTTGATAGACTATATCTACCTAGAGGCAAAGGTGGAAGAGAGCTGTGAAATGTGTATCAGATCGGAGGAAAACAATCTGGGGTGGTATGTGAAGAAAAGTGTGGAACCAATACTGGTGCAGGTAAGAGAAAGTGGTGTGCTGAAAACAGAAGAATGTATACAAAAAGAGGATTATAAGAGCAAGAAGGAGAAGGAGAAGGTAGAGAGATGGGAAAACAAGGCAATGTATGGGCAGTTCTATAGAGCACTGAAAGAGAATCCTGACATCGTACAAGAAAAATCATGGTGGTCGTTACGGAAAGGGAGATTTGAAGCCAGAAAATGAGGCCCTACTCTGTGTAGTACAGGAGCAAGCGTTGAGGACAAAATACGTGAAGAACAAGATCGACAAGACAGAGGAGGACTCATCATACCGGATTTGTGGTGAGAAAGGGGAGTCAGTGTGGCATATTGTGAGTGGGTGCAGTAAGTTGGCACAAACGGAGTATAAGAAGAGACATGATGCAGTGGCAAGGATTCTGCACTGGAACATGAGTGGAAAATATGGGTTGAAGAGAGCTTTCAAGTGGTACGAACAATGAGGAGGCGAAGGTGTTGTGGGATTTTATAGTGCAGTGTGATAGAAAGATCAAGCATAGAAAACCAGACATTGTGTTGATAGACAAAAAGAAGAATAAGTGTGCGATTGTTGATGTGGCAATCCCTGAGAATGGTAAAGTAGCAACAAGGGAAGACGAGAAGGTTGAAAGCTGTATGAGGAGTTGAGGATTGAAATTGGAAAGTTGTGGAAAATAAAGAAGGGCGATGTTGTGCTGGTGGTGATATGAGCACTTGGATCTGTCAGCAAGAGACTCGGAAATTGGAAAGAGAATCTAGACCTACGATTAAAGATACCACAGCTACAAAAGACATCCTTACTTGGTAAAGCGCACATTCTAAGAAAGGTATTGCAATAATGCAGTAAGAACGGGGCTTAGTCTACAGGCAGTAGACAGTCCCGCTCTGAGGTATCCAGCGATAACATCTACGCTGTGCGAACATAATAATAATAATAATGCATGATAATGATAATGATAATGATGATGATGATGATGATAATGATGATGATGATAAATAATAATAATAATACTGTGATAATAATAATAATAATAATAATAATAATAATGATGATAATGATAATGATGATGATAATGATAATGATAATAATGATAATAATGATAATAATAATAATAACAACAATCAAAATAATGTTGCTCGACTTTCGTACAGCTAAACGGTTTCCTCAAATCTCGCAACATCCCACCTGTTTGGTTTACTTTATCAAAACACGAAAAACCATTAGGTAGTTCTTCATTGTTCACCGATAATGTAAGCTTGATCGCCTGGTAACCGATTATAACGAAAATGGCGGATTATCAGTAATAAGTTCACTATAGTTCGACTTACCATGATGAAATTACAACAGGTAATGATATAGCAGCACCATACAACATTAAATAACGCCATTCACGAATCAAATATGCCAATAATGATAAAAACATGAAGCAGAAAGAACCATAATACCAAATATTCGAACCAGCCCATGATCGATGACGCACTCCACTATACTCCACAAGGAGCACAAAACTTGTCATTGATGCCCCCGCTAGATAAAGTAATTAAAAACATTATAGTAGTTGTCTCAAGGAGCAATATTGGAAGTGTGGGGGGGGGGGGCGGACTAGAGTCACTGGACTAACCGTAATTGTTTCATATCGCGCTATGCTGTCATGTTGTACTGAAATATTTAGTTTATCTTCGCGCAAGGTCGCAGTGAGCTATTTAGGGGAGTCTAAGGCTAAAGCTAGGTATGGACGGGGAGGTAGGTTGCAACATGGCCGCCATCCTGCTTACGAATTGTAATTAAAGTGTTTATGCAGTGAAAAATTCATTTTGAAATAAACTGTCTTACTTGAAAGAACTAGAGAAATTATCAAGATTGGCGTATACAACTCTTCCATATCTCACTTTGTTTTGGAGATATTAATATTTGTTTGATATGTAAATGTCCTCACTGTGACATCACACTGCATAATGACTTATTGAAGAAGCATGTATATCTTTGGGATTATGCAACGAAATTATGAAAGTCTACATGCGTGTGTCTGCCCCATGATACTAAAAACGTACGAAGTTATGTTTCGAGTGATTTGATTTAATAATCCCAAAGATATACATGCTTTTTCAGTTAGTCATTATGCAGTGTGATGTCACAGTGAGGACATTTACATATCAAACAAATCTTAATATCTCAAGAACAAAGTGAGATATAGAAGAGTTGTAAACGTCAATCTTTATAATTTTTATAGTTCTTTCAGGTAAGACAGTTTATTTCGAACTGAATTTTTCATTGCATAAACACTTTAAGCTAGTGCAGTACTCTGACCACTGAGCTACGGAGGCCGTTGCTGAGAGCCTACTCACGAGCCGAGAGCCTAGTCACGAGTTCTGTTATATAGTGGTGGTAATGCCGGAATAAGATTCTGGGTATATCACAAGTAATAGGTTTTCCAAAAAGCCGCTGGCCAGTGAAACTACGGCGGCTGCTACAAGGTTTGTCGTCGGTAACTTTTTTAATACCCTATACCCCCCGCATATAAACGCACCTCGGATAAGGGCGCATGCGCTTATATTCGGATATAGACGCATGCGCCTTTAAACGATCAAATTCTGCGAGTTTGATAGACATAAGAAAAATACCTTTTTTTAATAATACACATACTTTTTACGTTAAATTACCGAACATTGTCCATTATAAATTGTAGTGTCACAGCGAATTAATTCGTTCGTTAACTATACCGTACTAAAATCCAATACTCAATAGTTGCTTTTGATTTATTCTTCTAAGGTATTTTGTCTTCTAAGAATTTATTCTTCTAAGGCATACGAATTTTTATATGCGCATGCGCCCATAAACGAACCTTTTACTCCGAAAATTCTGGAAAAATCTTGAATTTTTGCTTATAGGCGCATGCGCTTATGTGCGGAGGAATAAGATGGAAAATTTATAAAATTTGATGAACTCAAGTATAGAAAATTGTTTGAGTTGACGAGTTGTAATTGTTCTTGCTATCAAAAAGTATACATTAGGATGACTTTTTTAAACTTCAAAGACTCTCTCTCCCTCCTACCCCCCCCCCCCCCCCCCCTCCCCGATGCACAGTCAACCACCTATACTTTCCCACCACAACCAACCTACTTGAAATAATTATGAAAGCCCTGGTAGGGCGATGCTCTTCCAAAAACATTTTGAAATTTCAAAGTCTTCAGATGGTCACTTTCGGCATTGTCATGGTGATGAAAAATAAGACTTGGATTAATTTTGGTATCTTGAAATTTAGTATCCTGAAAGTTTTAAACTTTGCAGAGCAATTGGTCAAACTTTCTATGTGATATCATTTTCTGAATTCGCGTGAAAAAGTTGTGTAATTCACAGATTCACAATAAATTTCAGTGATCATTTTTCAAACTAAACAGCTGCAGCAAAGTATGCTTGTTATCCTCTGTTTGTCCGCCACTGTTTATTCGAAATACAATCGCATTCTTATATCGCAGCTAACCACAAGGCCATCCCACTATCCTCAACCTGTGGAGGTACCTGATACTATTTACAACTCTGAACCAAAATACAATAAACGTGAACATAATATCCAAATAACTACCTACACTTTGAGCAGGGCGCATAACATACCAACGTTGTTTTGTTGCAAACTGAACGCTCATGCGCAGTTATTCTATCTCTAAAATTATCACTTCTTTAGCGAAGTGCCTTGGAATTTAAAAAAATATACAAAATATACAAAAAATAAAATAATGTTAAAACTAAATTGGATAATAAAACAATTGTAGTATAAGATAAGAGCCCAATAAGATATACGTATAAGATAAGAGCACAATATACGTAAATGAATTGTCATAATAATATAGTAACAAGTTAAGTTATAGAACATTATTTACTGACGTTTCATTGCGAACTTACAACATCTTCAGAGCAACAAGTAATTGTTACTTTGATGAGTAACAGAGTAACTAGTAATTGTTACTTTGATGAGTAACAGAGTAACTAGTAATTGTTACTTTGATGAGTAACAGAGTAACCAGTAATTGTTACTCTGAAGATGTTGTAAGTTAGTCCACAACGAAACGTTAGTAAATATATGTTCCAAAACTTGACTTGTTTCCATATTATTATGGCAATACATTTACAATATATTGAGCTGGAATCTTATCTTTATACTGCGATTACGCTTTCCGCCCGGAAAATCAAATAACCAAAATTGTTATCTACCAAGAAAACAATTATTGAACTCGGTTATCACAAAATGTCGTGATTTGTCAATGTCTCGCAGATCAAATATTTCCCTCTATGCATGTTTTCGACATTGGCAAACAATCCATCTGCTCGCTATTTACTGAGGCTGCATGCGTTTACACGGTACCGGACGAATTTGGATCCGGTATGAAATTCGTACAGTTCAGTTCTGTTTACACTGTGCCATCTTTATTTTGATCCGGTTATTTTTGCGTTTACACGGTACCGACATTTATACATTTTATAGCTCATGCGCAGAACTCATGCAGAGCATATTCAAAATGGCTACCTGCAACACAAAAAGAAAATCTGCCAGACGATCTGATACAGAATCAGTCTCAAATGAGGGTAAAAGCTTAAATTAACCTTCTATTTGTTTTATACAATAAAAATTGAAAACAAACCATTCAAAAGGCTTATTAGCTCTTTGGCAATTTCTGGGGCATGAAAAAAGATAAAAGTAGTCCGCTGACGTGATCTGGCGTGAACTGACGTGATCCGTGCATCTGTCCTCTAATAGATCATGGCCAACAACCAATGAGAATGCGCGTAGTAAACAAGTTATTGTTATAAATATACTTACCACAGCCTAACCCAGTAAGTATTCGACATATTATATAAACAGATAAATATCTAGGCCACACGATCACCCACGACATCACAGCAAACTATAGACACACCAAACAAAATTGCTTTTCTTCTTCCGATCTTATCAGCAACATGACCAAATATCAAGTTGCCCACCAGCCATCCAAGCCAGAAAAGAGATGAACTGACATTTTGAAGATAACTTTTCTCACACACAAGTTCAAACTAAAAAATAAAGGAAAATGTGAAACATTTTTGATAATATGATTTATTTAGATTTATTTAGAGTCGATCACGCAGGATAAGGAAACCCTATTTATCTGCATAATAATTTATTGAAAACGCTTATATATCGTTGAGATTATATGGTGAAATCACTTGAAATTCAGGTACATGTGCGTGGTTGTATCCAATGACATCAAATATGCAATCATCAAACGATTCCATGGCATGATAATGGTAAAGATATGCAGAATTTTTCAATAAGTCATTATGCATTGTGATGTCATACAGTAAGTATGATCATTTACATATTAAACAAATCTTAATATCTCAAGAATGAAGTGAGATATGAAAAAGTTGTAAATGTATAATGGGTATAGGAATAGTTTAAAATTGTATAACATTATACAGGTGAACACTTAAGCAGATTAATGACTGTAGTTTTCCCAGCCGATGTTATCAATGTAGTTTTCCTTGTAGAATAACCTCAAGTGTGTAGTTTCCCAATTAATCAATGGAACTACTGTATGATGTAAATAACTATGTAAGATCAGCATTTATCCACGTTAAAGAATATATACATGTATACTAGTAGTTCTGTATTGTAAAAGACAGTTGAGAGTTGAGAAATAAAGAACGTCAAATCTGTGTCTGTATGAGTCTGTGAGCACGCTACAAATGGTTTAGCCTTTATAGTTTCAAGAATTCTTTCAAACAAAAGAGTTATTTTACAAATGAATTTTTCATTGCATAGGCACTTTATAAAGAAGAAAAAATAATACTATATACTGTTGTAACAGGGGTTTTGTCTCAACATACGGGTCTTTGTCTTAGACATGAATGAATGAATGAACAATTTATTTAAACAGAGTGACCCCTTCAGTGTAAAAACAATGTTATCAATGGGGGCCCTGTATAAAGTAACATCATTGCTAAAGTAATATAATTGCTAATTCTAAATAAAGATTAAGACAAAATTTTACAAAATAATATTACAAAATAGATGCTACAAAAAACTCTCTTTAATAGAATGTTCAAATGCAACAAACGACATTTTACTTTTTAACTCAATAGGAAGACGCTATAGCTCTATCATACAAGAACAAAGATGTTCAAATGTTCTGGACTGTTTCTTTATAGGCTTCTTCTGTGGTTTTCTTTCCTGACTTCTTCTCTGGTTTTCTTTCCTGACTTCTTCTGTGGTTTTCTTTCCAGGCTTCTTCTGTGGTTTTCTTTCCTGACTTCTTCTCTGGTTTTCTTTCCAAGCTTCTTCTGTGGTTTTCTTTCCAGGCTTCTTCTCTGGTTTTCTTTCCAAGCTTCTTCTGTGGTTTTCTTTCCAGGCTTCTCTGGTTTTCTTTCCAAGCTTCTTCTGTGGTTTTCTTTCCTGACTTCTTCTCTGGTTTTCTTTCCTGACTTCTTCTGTGGTTTTCTTTCCAGGCTTCTTCTCTGGTTTTCTTTCCAAGCTTCTTCTGTGGTTTTCTTTCCAGACTTCTTCTGTGGTTTTCTTTCTTGACTTCTTCTGTGGTTTTCTTTCCAAGCTTCTTCTGTGGTTTTCTTTCCTGACTTCTTCTCTGGTTTTCTTTCCAAGCTTCTTCTCTGGTTTTCTTTCCTGACTTCTTCTGTGGTTTTCTTTCCAGACTTCTTCTGTGGTTTTCTTTCCAGACTTCTTCTGTGGTTTTCTTTCCTGACTTCTTCTGTGGTTTTCTTTCCTGACTTCTTCTGTGGTTTTCTTTCCTGACTTCTTCTGTGGTTTTCTTTCCAGACTTCTTCTCTGGTTTTCTTTCTTGACTTATTCTGTGATTTTCTTTCCAGACTGCTTCTGTGGTTTTCTTTCCTGACTTCTGTGGTTTTCTTTCCTGACTTCTTCTGTTGTTTTCTTTCCTGACTTCTTCTGTGGTTTTCTTTCCTGACTTCTTCTGTGGTTTTCTTTCCTGACTTCTTCTGTGGTTTTCTTTCCTGATTTCTTCTCTGGTTTTCTTTCCTGACTTCTTCTCTGGTTTTCTTTCCTGACTTCTTCTCTGGTTTTCTTTCCAAGCTTCTTCTCTGGTTTTCTTCCAGACTTCTTCTGTGGTTTTCTTTCCTGACTCTTCTCTGGTTTTCTTTCCTGACTTCTTCTGTGGTTTTCTTTCCAAGCTTCTTCTCTGGTTTTCTTTCCTGACTTCTTCTCTGGTTTTCATTCCAGGCTTCTTCTGTGATTTTCTTTCCTGACTTCTTCTGTGGTTTTCGTTCCCGACTTCTTCTCTGGTTTTCTTTCTAGACTTCTTCTTTGGTTTTCTTTCCAAGCTTCTTCTGTGCTTTTCTTTCTAGGCTTCTTCTTTGGTTTTCTTTCCAAGCTTCGTCTGTAATTTTCTTTCCAAGCTTCTTCTCTGGTTTTCTTTCCTGACTTCTGTAATTTTCTTTCCAGACTTCTTCTGTGGTTTTCATTCCAGGCTTCTTCTGTGGTTTTCTTTCCTGACTTCTTCTGTGGTTTTCTTTCCTGACTTCTGTGGTTTTCTTTCCTGACTTCTTCTGTGGTTTTCTTTCCTGACTTCTTCTGTTGTTTTCTTTCCTGACTTCTTCTCTGGTTTTCTTTCTTGACTGCTTCTGTGATTTTCTTTCCAGACTGCTTCTGTGGTTTTCTTTCCTGACTTCTGTGGTTTTCTTTCCTGACTTATTCTGTGATTTTCTTTCCTGACTTCTTCTGTGATTTTCTTTCCAGACTTCTTCTGTAATTTTCTTTCCAGACTTCTTCTGTGGTTTTCTTTCCTGACTTCTTCTGTGGTTTTCTTTCCTGACTTCTTCTCTGGTTTTCTTTCCTGACTTCTTCTGTGGTTTTCTTTCCTGACTTCTTCTGTGGTTTTCTTTCCTGACTTCTTCTCTGGTTTTCTTTCCTGACTTCTTCTCTGGTTTTCTTTCCAAGCTTCTTCTCTGGTTTTCTTCCAGACTTCTTCTGTGGTTTTCTTTCCTGACTCTTCTCTGGTTTTCTTTCCTGACTTCTTCTGTGGTTTTCTTTCCAAGCTTCTTCTCTGGTTTTCTTTCCTGACTTCTTCTCTGGTTTTCATTCCAGGCTTCTTCTGTGATTTTCTTTCCTGACTTCTTCTGTGGTTTTCGTTCCCGACTTCTTCTCTGGTTTTTCTTTCTAGACTTATACGTTGGTTTTCTTTCCATGCTTCTTCTGTGCTTTTCTTTCTAGGCTTCTTCTTTGGTTTTCTTTCCAAGCTTCGTCTGTAATTTTCTTTCCAAGCTTCTTCTCTGGTTTTCTTTCCTGACTTCTGTAATTTTCTTTCCAGACTTCTTCTGTGGTTTTCATTCCAGGCTTCTTCTGTGGTTTTCTTTCCTGACTTCTTCTGTGGTTTTCTTTCCTGACTTCTGTGGTTTTCTTTCCTGACTTCTTCTGTGGTTTTCTTTCCTGACTTCTTCTGTTGTTTTCTTTCCTGACTTCTTCTCTGGTTTTCTTTCTTGACTGCTTCTGTGATTTTCTTTCCAGACTGCTTCTGTGGTTTTCTTTCCTGACTTCTGTGGTTTTCTTTCCTGACTTATTCTGTGATTTTCTTTCCTGACTTCTTCTGTGATTTTCTTTCCAGACTTCTTCTGTAATTTTCTTTCCAGACTTCTTCTGTGGTTTTCTTTCCTGACTTCTTCTGTGGTTTTCTTTCCTGACTTCTTCTCTGGTTTTCTTTCCTGACTTCTTCTGTGGTTTTCTTTCCTGACTTCTTCTGTGGTTTTCTTTCCTGACTTCTTCTGTGGTTTTCTTTCCTGACTTCTTCTGTGGTTTTCTTTCCAGACTTCTTCTCTGGTTTTCTTTCTTGACTTATTCTGTGATTTTCTTTCCAGACTGCTTCTGTGGTTTTCTTTCCTGACTTCTGTGGTTTTCTTTCCTGACTTCTTCTGTTGTTTTCTTTCCTGACTTCTTCTGTGGTTTTCTTTCCAGACTTCTTCTGTTGTTTTCTTTCCTGACTTCTTCTCTGGTTTTCTTTCCTGACTTCTGTTGTTTTCTTTCCTGACTTCTTCTGTGGTTTTCTTTCCAGACTTCTTCTGTCGTTTTCTTTCCTGACTTCTTCTGTGGTTTTCTTTCCAGACTTCTTCTCTGGTTTTCTTTCTTGATTTATTCTGTGATTTTTTTCCAGACTGCTTCTGTGGTTTTCTTTCCTGACTTCTGTGGTTTTCTTTCCAGGCTTCTTCTGTGGTTTTCTTTCCTGACTTCTTCTGTGGTTTTCTTTCCTGACTTCTTCTGTGGTTTTCTTTCTTGACTTATTCTGTGAATTTTTTCCAGACTGCTTCTGTGGTTTTCTTTCCTGACTTCTGTGGTTTTCTTTCCAGGCTTCTTCTGTGGTTTTCTTTCCTGACTTCTTCTGTGGTTTTCTTTCCAGACTTCTTCTCTGGTTTTCTTTCCAGACTTATTCTGTGGTTTTCTTTCCTGACTTCTTCTGTGGTTTTCTTTCCAGACTTCTTCTGTTGTTTTCTTTCCTGACTTCTGTGGTTTTCTTTCCTGACTTCTGTGGTTTTCTTTCCTGACTTCTTCTGGTTTTCTTTCCTGACTTCTTCTGGTTTTCTTTCCTGACTTCTTCTGTGGTTTTCTTTCCAGACTTCTGTGGTTTTCTTTCCAGACTTATTCTGTGATTTTCTTTCCTGACTGCTTCTGTGGTTTTCTTTCCTGACTTCTTCTCTGGTTTTCTTTCCTGACTTCTGTTGTTTTCTTTCCTGACTTCTTCTGTGGTTTTCTTTCCAGACTTCTTCTGTCGTTTTCTTTCCTGACTTCTTCTGTGGTTTTCTTTCCAGACTTCTTCTCTGGTTTTCTTTCTTGATTTATTCTGTGATTTTTTTCCAGACTGCTTCTGTGGTTTTCTTTCCTGACTTCTGTGGTTTTCTTTCCAGGCTTCTTCTGTGGTTTTCTTTCCTGACTTCTTCTGTGGTTTTCTTTCCTGACTTCTTCTGTGGTTTTCTTTCTTGACTTATTCTGTGAATTTTTTCCAGACTGCTTCTGTGGTTTTCTTTCCTGACTTCTGTGGTTTTCTTTCCAGGCTTCTTCTGTGGTTTTCTTTCCTGACTTCTTCTGTGGTTTTCTTTCCAGACTTCTTCTCTGGTTTTCTTTCCAGACTTATTCTGTGGTTTTCTTTCCTGACTTCTTCTGTGGTTTTCTTTCCAGACTTCTTCTGTTGTTTTCTTTCCTGACTTCTGTGGTTTTCTTTCCTGACTTCTGTGGTTTTCTTTCCTGACTTCTTCTGGTTTTCTTTCCTGACTTCTTCTGGTTTTCTTTCCTGACTTCTTCTGTGGTTTTCTTTCCAGACTTCTGTGGTTTTCTTTCCAGACTTATTCTGTGATTTTCTTTCCTGACTGCTTCTGTGGTTTTCTTTCCTGACTTCTTCTGTAATTTTCTTTCCAGACTTCTTCTGTAATTTTCTTTCCAGACTTCTTCTGTGGTTTTCTTTCCTGACTTCTTCTGTGGTTTTCTTTCCAGACTTCTTCTCTGGTTTTCTTTCTTGACTTATTCTGTGATTTTCTTTCCAGACTGCTTCTGTGGTTTTTTTTCCAGACTGCTTCTGTGGTTTTCTTTCCTGACTTCTGTTGTTTTCTTTCCTGACTTCTTCTCTGGTTTTCTTTCCTGACTTCTTCTGTGGTTTTCTTTCCTGACTTCTTCTCTGGTTTTCTTTCCAGACTTCTTCTGTGGTTTTCTTTCCAGACTTCTTCTCTGGTTTTCTTTCTTGACTTATTCTGTGATTTTCTTTCCAGACTGCTTCTGTGGTTTTTTTTCCAGACTGCTTCTGTGGTTTTCTTTCCTGACTTCTGTTGTTTTCTTTCCTGACTTCTTCTCTGGTTTTCTTTCCTGACTTCTTCTGTGGTTTTCTTTCCTGACTTCTTCTCTGGTTTTCTTTCCAGACTTCTTCTGTTGTTTTCTTTCCTGACTTCTTCTCTGGTTTTCTTTCCTGACTTCTTCTGTGGTTTTCATTCCAGGCTTCTTCTGTGGTTTTTTTTCCAGACTGCTTCTGTGGTTTTCTTTTCCTGACTTCTGTTGTTTTCTTTCCTGACTTCTTCTCTGGTTTTCTTTCCTGACTTCTTCTGTGGTTTTCTTTCCTGACTTCTTCTCTGGTTTTCTTTCCTGACTTCTTCTGTGGTTTTCTTTCCTGACTTCTTCTGTTGTTTTCTTTCCTGACTTCTTCTCTGGTTTTCTTTCCTGACTTCTGTTGTTTTCTTTCCTGACTTCTTCTGTGGTTTTCTTTCCAAGCTTCTTCTGTGGTTTTCTTTCCTGACTTCTTCTGTGGTTTTCTTTCCAGACTTCTTCTCTGGTTTTCTTTCTTGACTTCTTCTGTGATTTTTTTCCAGACTGCTTCTGCGTGGTTTTCTTTCCTGACTTCTATGGTTTTCTTTCCAAGCTTCTTCTGTGGTTTTCTTTCCTGACTTCTTCTGTGGTTTTCTTTCCAGACTTCTTCTCTGGTTTTTCTTTCCGGACTTCTTCTGGTTTTCTTTCCTGACTTCTTCTCTGGTTTTCTTTCCTGACTTCTGTGGTTTTCTTTCCAGACTTCTTCTGTTGTTTTCTTTCCTGACTTCTTCTCTGGTTTTCTTTCCTGACTTCTGTTGTTTTCTTTCCTGACTTCTTCTGTGGTTTTCTTTCCAGACTTCTTCTGTCGTTTTCTTTCCTGACTTCTTCTGTGGTTTTCTTTCCAGACTTCTTCTGTGGTTTTCTTTCTTGACTTCTTCTGTGATTTTTTCCAGACTGCTTCTGTGGTTTTCTTTCCTGACTTCTGTGGTTTTCTTTCCAGGCTTCTTCTCTGGTTTTCTTTCCAGGCTTTTTCTGTGCTTTTCTAACTTATTTTGTAGTTTTTCTTTCCAAGCTTCTTTTGTTGTTTACTTTCCTGGATTATTCTCTGGTTTTCTTTCAAGATTTCTTCTATTGTTTTCTTTCCTGGATTATTCTCTGGTTTTCTTTTAAGGCTTCTTCTGTGCTTTTCTTTCCAGGCTTCTTCTGTCGTTTTTTCAGGCTTCTTCGATCTGTTGTTTTGGACGTTTTACTTCGATTATTTCGGCTATCTTCTTTGAAACACTTCGCTTACGCTTAGGATACCAAACGGAAGTCGGTTGAACTTGTATCTTCCGAATGGGGTGTTAAACGTTAGGACTTTTAAAAAACATACGTGGCTTGCTGAAGAACGATCCACTTGCCTCTTGACTTGCTTGCTGAAGAACGATGTTCTGTGCCAAGAGACTGGAACTCGTGGGTATCCCACAATTCCATGATTGAAGCCTTAAACCTTAATTCATTCCCGATACCAATTACCCGTCATTCTAAAAAATTTTATCGTGATTTTTGCTTCGTTATTAACTGGAAAATGGAAAACTTGTACAGAATTTGTTTCAACTAAGCTGGAAATAACTATAGTGTTCGTGTCTTGAACATCAGATCGAACCATCAACTCCGACAACCATTCAATCATAGTTCTATACTCCCATGAACAAATATCAGTAAATGGCAACATCACCAACAACGCTGCCAATTTTCGCCGATTCGATCTTCATCTCGATACAAACATTGGTCCAAGAAGGACAAAGTGACTCGCACGCTTCGAACGACTTCTCATTACAATGAACCAAACAGACGCTACACAAAGCGCGTTCTAGTCCTTCTCTTGACCGGACGTAGATGAAATATTTGAGACGTTTTCGGACACGGGAGAGGCAAAAGACTACACAAAAGCTGTGGAAAGTCTCAACGCATATTTCGTCCCTAAGTTCAACACAACAATTTCGTCAAGCAAGCAAAAGACAGTGAAACATTTGCGACATACCATACCCGCCTAAGACAACTTGCTAAACATTGCGATTTTTGCAACGTCGAGAAAGAAATTAGAACGCAAATTGTCTTCAGCTGCGCATCACAAAAGCTTCGATTACTTGCTATCAGGGAGAACCTCAGCCTTACAGCACTTCTTGAAGCTGGACGCGCCAACGAACTCAGTGAAAAGCAAGCTCGTGAAATCCAATCGACAGAGTTCACTGCAAATGGTATTTTTTTCGCGTAATAAGACACCAAACAACAAGTTCGACGGTTACACAAACAAGCCTTCCCCCATCGCCGTCCTCGATACCCGAAGCCTGAACATCAACTCAAAGCTTGCCGGAATTGCGTTGGACCTTTCCCTCACACAAATATATGCCCAGCCAAAGGGAAAATATGTCGTTCCTGTGGAAAATCAGGACAATTCGCCAAAGTATGTCGATCTAGACCAGGTGTGTTGGGCTTTTCAATAATTATTTGCACCGTCTCCGACGAAGAACACGATTATGTTTTATTGTTAACCCCGAAACACCAACTAGCAGAGCCTCGACGCTCAAATCTTCTCAGCGCAGATTACATTAATACTAAGGAGAATATCTATTACATTGTTTCATGAGAGACACGAATCTCTGCGATCAGTGCAACAATTAACCTTTTTGTAATGCTTTTATACGCTCTAGTCATAACACGGTCATACTTACCTCCGATACTGTCGAAGTAAATGTATCTGAAAATTTCCATTCAGATCTTGGCATATCACATCTCGCTTTATAATCATCACTTGTTGTACCAATAGTACCAGTAATGTTACATACTGTGCTGTTTGATACACATTCCCATGTTGGTTCGCCAGCAATGAATGTTATGATCATCACATTGAATGATGACAGTGAAAATTCAATAAAACCAACGAGTTGTAACATAAGAATTTGATATCTGCCATAACTTCCAAGGTCTTCAAGAACATCATCTACAGTTACGGCTGCAGGCCTACTCAAAAGCGATATTCGTTTCATTGTTGGCTAGCCTGAGGAAAGGGCTAGCTTGAGGAAAGGGCTAGCTTACAGCGATACAGCGATATTATCGAAATCACTTGGTTAATTGTTGTTTGGAGGTCAATTTGAATGTACCACGTGATATGAAATAATGCATCATGTGATTTAAAGATATATTTGCCTATTTTGCCCTGCACAATTCACAATTTTTATTAATAACACTCTTGTTTCTCCGAAGATGGAAGTAAAGATGAAACTCCAACCAAAATATGGCTTCGAAAAATTCATTTAGATCACTTGGCAGATGTTTTCGAATCAAATGGTTTTGCATTGCGATGACATCAATGTTAATATATGTGATGTAAAGCATGAGCGCATGCCTGCCAAATTTTGTCTCCGTACATTTTTGTAAATATTTCTTCTTACCAATCAAAATATTTTACCTAAGATCAACAACAATGACTCTCTTGACTGTTATGGTCGTTATATTGGTGGATTGGCTTAGGATGGCGAACCTTTGTCGAATTATTTGGCTGTTGGATTTCTAATGTGTGTGACACGTATTGATGCATCTCATTTCATGCAGGTACGGCGTCCTTTGTTGAAATTGACAAAGCGAGGTTTGGTTTTCTTGACTTTACCTTCAAGGTTGTTTATTATTGATCTTGAGTAGGTAACCCCCCCCCCCCCCCCCCATATACCGTCCAAAGGGATGCCGCCGCGCGCTGATTGGTCGAGAAACGCACGTCATGCTGAGCGTGACGAACGCCGTGACGAACGGATATAGCGTGACGAACGGAAGTAATTTGCGGTATGCAAGTACGAATATAGAAATACGTATCGGCAATAATCCCTCGCATTTTGTGTGAATAATATTTTAATATTTTAGTTGAATGATTTGCAAGTGCGGGTATATAGCTGAAACGTTTACATCAGGTGTTTAATAATTGACTTGGTCGTGTGGTTTATTATGAATTCGACGCAACTTGAGTATCCCTTTCGATGCCGTTCATGTCTAGAAAGCGACTTTGTCGAAAGAGGCGAAATCGAACGAGTGATCCAGTCGAACGATTCACCTTATATTGACACGAGTACAGTACATATTATTTATGTCGAGATACCGAACGGTGGGACGGGAAGAAAACCAACGTGATCGCAAACCTAGACAAATAGCGCCAATTTATATTAACTAGATAAATTCGGATTAATTCGGATTAATGAGAAGCAACGTCTAAAAATACCATCACGCAATATCGCAACTAATGACAAACCCCCGAAATCTCTGTCTCGCTCGTCTTCGTCGCAAAAGCCAAAACCGATGAACGCTATCCATACATTAAAGATTATCGAAGGCCATTGGCGAACTTGCTTATAAATAGTACGAAAAAAGCCAGCGTTCCACTCAGGCAGTGCAAAGCTGCTTGGGCGACAAAATAAACATTGTCTCAAATGTTTCGATGGGCACTTAAACATGCTGATTAATTCCGACCCGGAGGCGTCGAAACGTATTTACCTACACGATAACCATGTGATCTGAGGCGTGCATATTTGTAAGAAAGACTACGATAAAATCGAAGATCATCTTTGCGGAGATATATGTGACTGTAAGCGGTGTTATACACAGAAGTGCCATGGTATCGAGTGTAATACCATGATGACCTCGGGTTCTTTTGTTCTCGCCGGGTGGTTTAATAACGATATTCCCGGCTTTAGCGGGGAGATCTCTAAATCTCCGGGCAGATTTCTAATTTCTCCCTGATTAAAATTCATGAGCCAAAATTCAAAGACACGACAAAGAGTTTTGTTAATACGTTTTACACAACAAACAAAATAATTACACTACAATGTTAATGACAGTAAGATAAAGTGTTAATTACTCGACTTATTAATATTCACTTTTCACTAAACATTTCACACAATTATATTAATTTCCTACAATGGAAAATTGTTGAATACATCACTGATCATGCATTGTATTACACAATACTCCTACTATCAATTAGTTTTGTACAATGAAAACACTAGTTTCACCTCGGTCATCATGGTATTACAAACTAATACAATGGTTTTTAAGAATATAGTGATCAAATCTCCCGCAAACCGCGGAATGTTTGTGAAAGTCCCTCGGGACGCCTTCGGGCTTCGCCCTCATGCTTTCCCTCGGGACTTTCACAAACATTCCTCGGTTTGCGGGAGATTTAATCACTATATTCTTAAAAACCATTGTATTACTTATAATAATCGATTCTTCAAAAGCGGGTGAAAACGGCCAATTTGCGCATCAATCGTGAAATGTCAACACTACAGCCAGGTGATGGCACATAGTAACTTTATTTGCTAGTAATCCCGATGGCCTTTCAGAAGACACGGCCAGTGGCAACTTTATGTTGCGAACAGAGTTATATAATAACTTTATTTGCCAGTGACGAACGGATAAGCGTGACGAACGGATAAGCGTGACGAACGGAAGTCACTTGCGCCCATGAAATGGGCTATATAAACTCGACATCCATTCCATCAGCATTAGTGTATTATATCGTTGTTATTATGGATAACATCGTAGGGATTATCGATATGGATGGTTTCCAAATAAACAGGCAATTCTACTGCAAAGAGCTTGGGGTGCTTAGTGTTGGAGAAGACGAAGCTTCTTCGTTCTTTTTTGATATTGGGATAACTTGGAGTGAACTCAGCGAAAAAGACGTCAGAAATTGTCGCTACTTTCAAAAGAACGTTCATAAACTCCCTTGGGGTATACCAAGGGGTACCAAGGCTTTCCAGCTTACAGATTTGGGTACCATCGTGAGCGATTTTTACCATCGAGTCAAAATAGATGAAGACTCCGCGATAGCGTACAAGGGCGGACATTTCGAGAGCGACATGTAAAACGATTGAGGATTCCGTCCGTGAATCTGGAGGACTATGGCTGTCCAAAGGCTGAACACCTCTTTGACGCTTTGGTGTGGCTGGAAACATGTGGCAACCACATAGAACCTAACGCTTACCACCATTGCGCTAAAGTAGAGGTGGAAGCTTTTGGGAAGTGGCTGGCAGAACAGCGCTAGCACTAACAAACAAAACCGGTTCTTTTTAGAACCATCATTTTTCCCAAAAGAAAATAATGAAATGCTCGTTCCCCCTGAGAAGTGTCTCTTCAATTAATCTGAAATATTAAATTACCGTGCGCAAGTTATTGATGTAGATGTGATGAAGGCTAGTCTCTAATTGAATGATGGTTATTTATGTCTCAATAGTGGGAGAGGGTGTTAATTGAGGGTGAATTAGGTAATTAGGTAGGGTCTTGGAGGTGATCTGAGGGCCTCTGCGGGTGGGCGGGCATCAAGTCGTATTTGTGAAACGGGACGTTACGGGACGCCAGGGACGTAGATGGGGTGTTCTCGGGGGGCGTTTAGGGTGTTTTCGGGGCGTTTGAGGGTATTGAGGGGAGTTTGAGGGGTGTTGGGGACGAATGAGGGTTGTTTTGGGTATTTAGGGGGCGTTTGAGAGGTAATGAGGGAGCCTCAGGGATGTTGGGGAAGTTTATAACCATTCATGTTAGATGTCGCGTGCCCTTAATGAGTCATTAAAAACTCGTTAAGGGTTAGAGCAAAGTTGTGAAAATAATGAAATGCTCGTTCACCTGAGAAGTGTCTCTTCCATTAATCTGAAATATTAAATTACCGTGCGCAAGTTATTGATGTAGATGTGATGAAGGTTAGTCTCTAATTGAATGATGGTTATTTATGTCTCACAATAGTGGGAGAGGGTGTTTGAGGGTGAATTAGGTAATGGGGGCCATTAAGGGTCTTGGAGGTGATCTGAGGGCCTCTGCGGGTGGGCGGGCATCAAGTCGTATTTGTGAAACGGGACGTTACGGGACGCCAGGGACGTAGATGGGGTGTTTTCGGGGGCGTTTGGGGTGTTTTCGGGGCGTTTGAGGGTATGGAGGGGGAGTTTGAGGGGTGTTGGGGGCGAATGAGGGTTGTTTGGGGTATTTAGGGGGCGTTTGAGGGGTAATGAGGGAGCCTCAGGGGTGTTGGGGAAGTTTATAACCATTCATGTTAGATGTCGCGTGCCCTTAATGAGTCATTAAAAACTCGTTAAGGGTTAGAGCAAAGTTGTGCTCTTGGTAAAACAAAGAAGACAATGAGTTTAATAATATTTATTAATTTATATATTTTCATTCAAACATATACATCGATAAGGTCAGCTTCTCAGGAGAGTATAAATCTATAATTGTCATTATACGAACTCGTTGACTGAAAATCGGCTAGATCGGGTTCTATATATACGCATTTTTTCCCTCGCGAAGAATAAAAGTTGTCTCCTCGTCGGAGAAGTGCTTTCGTCTCCCAGAATGTGTAGCTGTATTTCTAGTCGGTTCTCACACGAGTTTTTCCTCCTGTGCATCGTCGATAGTGTTATCCAGAACGGCTGCGTTTGTCAACATTCGTCGCAAAAGAAATTTCCTTTGATTTACAGCAGCATCAATACTTTCATCATCGTCGTAGCCTTCTTCCTCTATTAAACGTTTCATAGTTTTCCAAATCTTCCGATGAGTGCTATCTCGCGGAAGACCTTTTAATAATCTAAGATGGTTTTTGTATATTTTCATAAATTCCGTCATATATTCAGGTACCAAGGAATTATAAACATGTTTTGTGGCTTCTTCATAGGTAATCCGGTTCCCCTGCATTGTTTTATCAATCGATCCGTCACGTATAGGGTCCATCTTTTGGTAAACTTCGTTTAATATAAATTCCCATGGATTGATGCCCTCTTCATCCGATTCTTCGTAATTTTCACTATCTTCCTCATCCGTCAGTGTATGGTGTTCTTCCTCCGTCTCTTCTCCAGTTTCCTCGTCTGTGTAAGATTTCACACTTTGCCCCTCCAGCTCATCGTTTGTGTACAAGTCGTCATCTGTGGCAGAGGAATTACTTTCGATGGAGCCATTGACGTTAGGGATTGATTGTACACAGTGACCTTCTCCATGGATGTTCTTCATATGACGATAAAGGTGCTCTTTTCTAGAAAGAGTCTTTCCACAAATGTCGCACTGATGAAACATCGTTACACATTCGCAATTGAACACAGAATGAATCTAACTGCTATATTATCGATAGTTTATAAGACATCTAACATACAAACTTCCCCAACACCCCTGAAGCTCCCTCATTACCCCTCAAACGCCCCTAAATACCCCAAACAACCCTCATTGCCGCCCCCCAACACCCCTCAATACCCCCAAACGCCCCCGAACGCCCCCGAAAACACCCCAAACGCCCCCGAAAACACCCCATCTACGTCCCTGGCGTCCCGTAACGTCCCGTTTCACGAATACGACTTGATGCCCGCCAACCCTCAGAGGCCCTCAGATCACCTCCAAGACCCTTAAGGGCCCCCATTACCGAAGACGAAGCTTCGTCTTCTCCAACACTAAGCACCCCAAGCTCTTTGCAGTATAATTGCCTGTTTATTTGGAAACCATCCATATCGATGGTTATTTATGTCTCACAATAGTGGGAGAGGGTGTTTGAGGGTGAATTAGGTAATGGGGGCCCTTAAGGGTCTTGGAGGTGATCTGAGGGCCTCTGAGGGTGGGCGGGCATCAAGTCGTATTCGTGAAACGGGACGTTACGGGACGCCAGGGACGTAGATGGGGAGTTTTCGGGGGCGTTTGGGGTGTTTTCGGGGGCGTTCGGGGGCGTTTGGGGGTATTGAGGGGTGTTGGGGGGGGCGGCAATGAGGGTTGTTTGGGGTATTTAGGGGCGTTTGAGGGGTAATGAGGGAGCTTCAGGGGTGTTGGGGAAGTTTGTATGTTAGATGTCTTATAAACTATCGATAATATAGCAGTTAGATTCATTCTGTGTTCAATTGCGAATGTGTAACGATGTTTCATCAGTGCGACATTTGTGAAAAGACTCTTTCTAGAAAAGAGCACCTTTATCGTCATACGAAGAACATCCATGGAGAAGGTCACTGTGTACAATCAATCCCTAACGTCAATGGCTCCATCGAAAGTAATTCCTCTGCCACAGATGACGACTTGTACACAAACGATGAGCTGGAGGGGCAAAGTGTGAAATCTTACACAGACGAGGAAACTGGAGAAGAGACGGAGGAAGAACACCATACACTGACGGATGAGGAAGATAGTGAAAATTACGAAGAATCGGATGAAGAGGGCATCAATCCATGGGAATTTATATTAAACGAAGTTTACCAAAAGATGGACCCTATACGTGACGGATCGATTGATAAAACAATGCAGGGGAACCGGATTACCTATGAAGAAGCCACAAAACATGTTTATAATTCCTTGGTACCTGAATATATGACGGAATTTATGAAAATATACAAAAACCATCTTAGATTATTAAAAGGTCTTCGGCGAGATAGCACTCATCGGAAGATTTGGAAAACTATGAAACGTTTAATAGAGGAAGAAGGCTACGACGATGATGAAAGTATTGATGCTGCTGTAAATCAAAGGAAATTTATTTTGCGACGAATGTTGACATACGCAGCCGTTCTGGATAACACTATCGACGATGCACAGGAGGACAAACTCGTGTGAGAACCGACTAGAAATACAGCTACACATTCTGGGAGACGAAAGCACTTCGCAAATCTCCGACGAGGAGACAACTTTTATTCTTCGCGAGGGAAAAAATGCGTATATATAGAACCCGATCTAGCCGATTTTCAGTCAACGAGTTCGTATAATGATAATTATAGATTTGTACTCTCCTGAGAAGCTGACCTTATCGATGTATATGTTTGAATGAAAATATATAAATTAATAAATATTATTAAACTCATTGTCTTCTTTGTTTTACCAAGAGCACAACTTTGCTCTAACCCTTAACGAGTTTTTAATGACTCATTAAGGGCACGCGACATCTAACATGAATGGTTATAAACTTCCCCAACACCCCTGAGGCTCCCTCATTACCCCTCAAACGCCCCCTAAATACCCAAACAACCCTCATTCGCCCCCAACACCCCTCAAACTCCCCTCGATACCCTCAAACGCCCCGAAAACACCCCAAACGCCCCCGAAAACACCCCATCTACGTCCCTGGCGTCCCGTAACGTCCCGTTTCACAAATACGACTTGATGCCCGCCCACACGCAGAGGCCCTCAGATCACCTCCAAGACCCTTAATGGCCCCCATTACCTAATTCACCCTCAAACACCCTCTCCCACTATTGTGAGACATAAATAACCATCATTCAATTAGAGACTAGCCTTCATCACATCTACATCAATAACTTGCGCACGGTAATTTAATATTTCAGATTAATGGAAGAGACACTTCTCTTCATTATTTTCACAACTTTGCTCTAACCCTTAACGAGTTTTTAATGACTCATTAATGGCACGCGACATCTAACATGAATGGTTATAAACTTCCCCAACATCCCTGAGGCTCCCTCATTACCCCTCAAACGCCCCCTAAATACCCCAAACAACCCTCATTCGCCCCCAACACCCCTCAAACTCTCCTCAATACCCTCAAACGCCCCGAAAACACCCTAAACGCCCCCCGAGAACACCCCATCTACGTCCCTGGCGTCCCGTAACGTCCCGTTTCACAAATACGACTTGATGCCCGCCCACCCGCAGAGGCCCTCAGATCACCTCCAAGACCCTACCTAATTACCTAATTCACCCTCAATTAACACCCTCTCCCACTATTGAGACATAAATAACCATCATTCAATTAGAGACTAGCCTTCATCACATCTACATCAATAACTTGCGCACGGTAATTTAATATTTCAGATTAATGGAAGAGACACTTCTCAGGGGGAACGAGCATTTCATTATTTTCTTTTGGGAAAAATGATGGTTCTAAAAAGAACCGGTTTTGTTTGTTAGTGCTAGCGCTGTTCTGCCAGCCACTTCCCAAAAGCTTCCACCTCTACTTTAGCGCAATGGTGGTAAGCGTTAGGTTCTATGTGGTTGCCACATGTTTCCAGCCACACCAAAGCGTCAAAGAGGTGTTCAGCCTTTGGACAGCCATAGTCCTCCAGATTCACGGACGGAATCCTCAATCGTTTTACATGTCGCTCTCGAAATGTCCGCCCTTGTACGCTATCGCGGAGTCTTCATCTATTTTGACTCGATGGTAAAAATCGCTCACGATGGTACCCAAATCTGTAAGCTGGAAAGCCTTGGTACCCCTTGGTATACCCCAAGGGAGTTTATGAACGTTCTTTTGAAAGTAGCGACAATTTCTGACGTCTTTTTCGCTGAGTTCACTCCAAGTTATCCCAATATCAAAAAAGAACGAAGAAGCTTCGTCTTCTCCAACACTAAGCACCCCAAGCTCTTTGCAGTAGAATTGCCTGTTTATTTGGAAACCATCCATATCGATAATCCCTACGATGTTATCCATAATAACAACGATATAATACACTAATGCTGATGGAATGGATGTCGAGTTTATATAGCCCATTTCATGGGCGCAAGTGACTTCCGTTCGTCACGCTTATCCGTTCGTCACGCTTATCCGTACGTCACTGGTAAATAAAGTTATTATATAACTCTGTTCGCAACATAAAGTTGCCACTGGCCGTGTCTTCTGAAAGGCCATCGGGATTACTAGCAAATAAAGTTACTATGTGCCATCACCTGGCTGTAGTGTTGACATTTCACGATTGATGCGCAAATTGGCCGTTTTCACCCGCTTTTGAAGAATCGATTACACTCGATACCATGGCACTTCTGTGTATAACACCGCTTACAGTCACATATATCTCCGCAAAGATGATCTTCGATTTTATCGTAGTCTTTCTTACAAATATGCACGCCTCAGATCACATCGCAATGGTTATCGTGTAGGTAAATACGTTTCGACGCCTCCGGGTCGGAATTAATCAGCATGTTTAAGTGCCCATTGAAACATTTGAGACAATGTTTATTTTGTCGCCCAAGCAGCTTTGCACTGCCTGAGTGGAACGCTGGCTTTTTTCCAGGGGCGAATCTAGGAATTTTCATACGTCAGTCAAAATGGCGGGGTACACATATGTAGGGGGGTACGTTGGGATTCTCCCCCGGAAAATTTTTGAATTTGGGTCTCTGAAATGGCATTTCCCGCGATCTGACATTGATTTAATGTTTTCAAACATGTTTTTATGAAACATTTTATTATTTTTTTTTATCATTTTTTATAAGTTTTTTTGTCCAATTCGAACTTTGATAAAACATTAATTATTTATTCTCAACTTCCTGTCAAAAGCAATGAATAGCCATGTCGTATTTCATACACCAGACAACGAGGTTCAACAACAATCGGTCAATATGAAGTTTAAACCTTGTTAAAGTCAATACGAAACGCTTAAATATAGGTTACACGGAACCGGTAAACTCGAATCGAATATAGCTTAATCTTAATCGTCGTTTTGTCGACGGTATATATGTAAATATATGTTATATGGTAATTGAGCAACGATAATACGGCCAGAGACGCACAATTCGCAATAGCAATACTAGATTTTCAATACACTAGTTTAAGACTAGTAAGACGGTAGTTTATCAATCAATATATATATATACATTTACATGATCGCCGTGGCCTGTACAACCCTTGCCTTTCCGATCGCGGACATCTTTTGGATTAGTTTCTCTGCGCCAAAATTCCTGCTAAGAAAGCTTGAAGTGCTGTTTACCGCACGGAGTAGTTCGTCGACAGAACTCTTGCGCGAAACGTTGATTTGCCTCACCAGATCATCGTACACTTCTTGCAGACAATGTTCATCGTTTCTTTCAAACCCTGATAGAACAGTTTCGTAAATACCGCGAGCCAATGCTGAATAATACAGTAAACTGATGGATACCACACGCTGTGAATTGGTCAAGATCGGTCAAATGGAGTAGCGAATAAGAACACTGTATTTGTCTGAATTAACCAATCAGGTGGCTCATGTATGAGACCCTGATCACCAAGACCGGTCAGAACGCCCCGCAGATCGGTCAAATTGGCCGATCACCATGGAGATCGGTGTATTGACCAATCAAATAGCTGGAAAATGACTCAGATCGGTCAAAGCTCATGCGGAAGACCGCTGAGAAGAAGAAGACTGAAGACTGCTCACATTGTTATTTGTACCACCTCCGCGGGAAAGACGCGGGCGAGAGAGCCTGTGCCGTCAGTGCCGATGAATTACGAATAAAATCACGAATGATTATGAAACAACTGGACCTTGTTGTAATTGTGCAATTTTTACAGCGACTGCTGAAGGTCGATTCGGAATTTTTTATGCTAGCAAAAAATTACATCAGTCGCATGACCGGTTTGACCTACGCTAAATCCGCCCCTGCTTTTTTCGTACTATTTATAAGCAAGTTCGCCAATGGCCTTCGATAATCTTTAATGTATGGATAGCGTTCATCGGTTTTGGCTTTTGCGACGAAGACGAGCGAGACAGAGATTTCGGGGGTTTGTCATTAGTTGCAATATTGCGTGATGGTATTTTTAGACGTTGCTTCTCATTAATCCGAATTAATCCGAATTTATCTAGTTAATATAAATTGGCGCTATTTGTCTAGGTTTGCGATCACGTTGGTTTTCTTCCCGTCCCACCGTTCGGTATCTCGACATAAATAATATGTACTGTACTCGTGTCAATATAAGGTGAATCGTTCGACTGGATCACTCGTTCGATTTCGCCTCTTTCGACAAAGTCGCTTTCTAGACATGAATGGCATCGAAAGGGATACTCAAGTTGCGTCGAATTGATAATAAACCACACGACCAAGTCAATTATTAAACACCTGATGTAAACGTTTCAGCTATATACCCGCACTTGCAAATCATTCAACTAAAATATTAAAATATTATTCACACAAAATGCGAGGGATTATTGCCGATACGTATTTCTATATTCGTACTTGCATACCGCAAATTACTTCCGTTCGTCACGCTATATCCGTTCGTCACGGCGTTCGTCACGCTCAGCATGACGTGCGTTTCTCGACCAATCAGCGCGCGGCGGCATCCCTTTGGACGGTATATGGGGGGGGGGGGGTACCTACTATCTTGCGGTACATATGGAGATTTCGAGAAATCCTTGCCCTTCATCAACTGTTCCTAAATTGGTTGGAAACGGTAATTTGCAGACTAACGTTACATCGACGGATAAAAATTATGCAAGACTTAGGTCTTTCAAGATTAGAGTCGTAAATTGCTTACTCAGCTAAGCAATTGTGGGGGGCTATTATAGTTTGGCGGTTAGGCGGTTTTAGCCTATTTTGAGGGTCGGATTGCGGATATATCTCCATTTTCGTGGCGGTTTACGGTGAAGAAATTATCGTGCGGTGGCGGAAAATCATTACTTTTTCGCGCGGTTTTCGGTTGTTACGCATTTTCAGTCGCGGATTACGGTTAGGAATACAACCCGAGCCTTTCTCGAACTTTGGGACGGCCTTCCAGGCTTCCAGCGGCTCCAGAAGAGGCCAGAAGAAGGAAGCTACAGCCGTTACAATGCGGAACTTTCTCCCGTCCCTCCCCTGGACAGAGGTAAATGCCGAAAATGGGCGTAAATTTACCACAAGGCCGGCTTTAATAAGCTCAGTGTGCCATTGAGGTTATTAATAATACATGTAATAGCCTTGGCAATACGGTGGACGTAATCGGAAAAAATAGCTGTGTTGTAAGGCCTTCTAAAGAGGGCCTAAAGACTCAAGATAAATAATTATTGTAGTCGCGGTGGTCACGTTATGAACGTTTGAACTGCTTACGAACGTTCGTTACGGTTTTGTACGAAAAAATGGCGGTTACGGTTTTATGAAGAAACGGGAAGCGGTTAACGGTGAAGGAGAAAAAAACGCGGCGGTTTTCGGAAAGACCGACCCCCTATAATAGCCCCCCAATTGTATGCACTGAAACCATACGCGTCTCCTGTTACTTTGTGAAATACTATGCTAGAAATATTGGAATTCTCAGACAGAATAGAGGAGTTAGAGCTGGCAGAAAAATCAGGGATTGTAGTTTTGCAACTCTAGTACAATACCCGTCATCGTTCCACCGTGTCGTTCCACCATCGTTCCACCGTGTAGTTCCACCCGTCATCGTTCGACAGTGTCGAACGAATAAGATGTGCAGTGCCTCCTTTTTTCACACAATATTCGTCGTATTTGGAAGTACTTGTCCACTGACTCTGCAGAACGCTTGGTCAATGCATTCGTGATGTCAATTAGTTTTTATACTGCTATATAATATTTCTTGTAATTAATGTAATGCGCAGGCGATCATATCCGCATGTAGCCTGCGCAATATAAATGAATAAATTATTATTATTATTATTATTATTATTATTGTTCTTCGATCATTCTCCCCTGATGTAAAATATAGGATTGAAGGTGGTTAACAGTATCTTTTCAGTCAGTATAGGTAAGCTTTTTTCTGCTTTTGACTGCAGTAATCTGCGCATTTGTTGATGATTTAAACACCAGCGTTGAAGTGATGGATTGTTCGGAAGCTGATTTACGCGCGACCGTTTGGCTGAAAAATAACATTGATGTTATGCGGATCCTGCAATTTCAAATCCATTTGTCTCGAAAACATCAGCCAAATGATCTAAATGAATTTTTAGAAGCCACATTTTGGTTGTAGTTTCGCCTTTACTTCCATCTTTGGAGAAACAAGATGCCCGCTAGGCGTTAACTCGGGCTACTTAAGCTAGTGGCTTGTTGAAAGACATTGTAGGCAAATTCAGTGATTTGAATGCAACACACACAAATCTATAGTTGTAGGTAATGATAGTAGCTCTGTCAGTGAAGGGGTGGTTAAATTTCCCACTGAAATTTCCAACATCACCAAACTGCACACCTGTAACAAAGCCATCACAGAGTATTTGCCAACGGCTTGGATTACATGGAGGTGAGTTGGCTCAGTATCAGAGCTGGCTTACTGAGAAGTCTGGCCCGCCAAACGAGCCATCCTGTTTGCTGACCCAATTCAGTTCTAGCCAACCGGCAAACAGGTTCAGTTTGAGCAAGCATTAAATCAGTTAATCTAAACCAAACCATTTAGCTGGCAGTAGCAAGGTGTCATGAACTAAACAGCATAAAGAAGTGCAATTCAAAATCTTCATTTCTTTGTGAAGTCAACATTTAGTTGAGCCAGTAAACATATTCATAATTTTAGCACATTTATTATTTGATTTATTAGCGGCTTTATAATGGAATACTCATGACTAGTCCAGTCGTCCAGCTCGCTTCATGACTAATATCAAGACAGATAGTAGTCTTCGTTAGTGAGATGAACTTGCCTCCAAGCAGTCAAGGCCAAAAATCAGTTCAAATGTATCTATCTGGCTGTACTGTACAGACCAAGTAACAGTTGACAAATGGTGTGCTTGTGAGTTGTGAGTCAGTCTGGCAAGTGGGCTAGCCTGCCTCATGCAATATCAGGACTAATTACTATATTGGTTAGTGAGCCAGCTTGCCTCCATGTACAGCTTCGTAATCATGAAAGCCAAAAATCAGTTTGAAAGGTGTGTATCTGGCTTTACCCAAACCCTCCTGGTTGTTAACATGCTCTACGGTTTCTCCTTTTGAGGCAATACGTGCAAGATGTTGTGAATCTACATGGATTTAACGCAATAAGCGACTGGGCAATACTTGTTACGAAGAAGGGTAAGGAGATTTAAACATGATAGGAAATTATATGTGTGAAGTTGATCGTCCAGGTTGTTGTAGTCTTGAGAAAGACTGTTGTTGGTGACCGACGTTTCGACGGCCTCAGCGGCGGTCATCTTCAGAGTCAAGTAAAGCGTGTTTGTCAGGGTTTGCCTATATATACGTCTGACAAACAATATTGGCCCACGCTTAACGCATGACGCGACACCCGACTCACACTAATTATGACACAAACAAACGATGACGTATGAACCAGTCTTGTTCCCAGACCCCTCGCCTCACCCTTTACATTCAAAGTGATAGATATTAAATATTACCCCGAGGGGTAATATTTCGACGAATTCCCCGAGCGGAGGGTCTATAATTAACAATAGCGAAACAATCTTGAATGCTGTCTTGAAACGTTTAGAAACGTCTTGAAACGTCTTTTTGTTCCTCCATTGTTTACAGGCTCGTCTTGGTTTACGCGCGTGTTATTTGGTTTTCGCGCGTGGTATTTGGTTTCGCACGTGATACTCGAGTAGAATACCCCTCCAGATGGGAATTCGCTATGATTATACAGCGGGGAATTCGAGTTTAAATTGACTGGTCACGTGGTACAAATCTAGCTCTTTGATTGGACAATTTATAGTTGAGGTATAATATTTATAAGTAATACCATGACTTGAGGGCAATTAGCGATTAAATTGCCCGCCGCCGAGGGAAGATTTGTGAAAGTCCGAGGGCGAAGCCCGAGGACTTTTACAAATCTTCCCGAGGCGAAGGGCAATTTAATCGCTAATTTCCCGACAAGTCATGGTATTAGTTTGTAATATTATGATCGCCGAGGATAACTTTGAGAACCTTATCTAGCCCGTGGTTGGAGGCAGAGTCCTTTGTCTACTAAATTTCCCGTGCATTTGAATGAGGGAAAATTAGAAGACAAAGAAATCCTTTGTGTTCTACTAAATTTCCCTCATGCATATCATAGGAATGAGGAAAAATTAGAAATTTTCCCTAATTTGTATGCATGAGTAGTTTTCAAACAAATAAACGTGGGGAATTTAGCGATTAAATTTCCCTGCGAGAACAAAAGAAACCGAGTAAATCATGGTATTATAATAGATATGCTACTGACCAAGTCGAAAAAATAAATTGGAAATATATTATAGGCAAAAAATACTAACAAAATCAATCTAACTATATAACGATTATTCTCCACAGCATTTTTTCAAAATCGAAAAAGTGGGGGATGATAACAATAATCATCCCATCTTGCCTAAAAAGTGGGGGGATATATGCCCCCATCTGCCAAGGATTTACGCCACTGGCCCCGTTATGGGGCGCCGAATGTATATTTATTATTTAGTCAGACTTTCTAGTTCCTTCGTTCTTCGTGAGCTGGAGGTGAGTTGGGGATTTTTCATCTCTCTATCATGGCGAATCGAAACGATCTCGACAGAGGCTTTTGGCAGAGTAATCAATGAAAAATTAAGCGACACAGATGCAAATATTGTTCTTATAGAAGTGTGGGGAAATGTGGTCACTTTAATAATATAACTAGGAGTAATCAAAGATTATGTAATTGCGTTCGACGCATGTGGACCAGTAAATGGCGAATGAAGATTGGAAATTATGCTGTAACGAATTATGAAAATAAATAAAGCTAATAAATATATAACAGCGTCTTAATACAACTGAGTGATTTCCGTATACGTTATTTTAATATTATATAGGAGAGTATATTCCCCGTTCGATTTGAAAGTTGACCGCCAGAACAATCGCGAAGTTCGATTTGGCAAAAGTTTCATAACTTCGCGAGGCTTGCTCGTTTCGAGTAAATGTTGTTCGAATTCAGATGTATGGTGTTCAAATGATCAGATTGAATTTTAACATTATAAACGCGCCATATGATTACCGTTATACTGTATGTTATTTTAAAATGAGAAGGCCATGGATTGGACCATATGATCGACTTGATACGGTTTAGATTGTTATCGACTGGAACACGGCAACAAACGACAGCGTCTTAATTCAAGGAGACACTGTATAAACCTCAATGTTTTTGACAACGGTGACATCCCGCGTTCCCGTTCGATTTGAAATATAATAATAATAATAATAATAATAATAATAATAATAGACGTATTAGGAGCATTATACAATAGTCTCAATGCTCTTATACAATAATATATTCTTAAACTTATAAAACTTATTACAGTTTCATTATAAGATAAAGTGAGCCTACTACATATATTACCACTATGAACAAAAAACTATTAATTTAAAAAAAGAAAAGTCTTAACTGCTGACTTAAAATTACCCAACATATCAAAGCTTCTAATTTCCTGTGGTAATGATTCCACAGTTTTGGTGCCGAAACCGAGAACGCTCTGATGAGTCACCGTTTGGGATTTTGGCTCAAGTAGCAGATTACGGTCTGATGATCTCAAAACACGAGTAGGTTTATATTTATTTAGCAAATCAGTAATATAAACAGGCGCCTGGCCATGCGAAGCCTTGAAAGTAATTATTAGTATCGGGGTAAATATGACCGCTCGACCGCTAGATAAGTCAGCAAACATTACAATCGTGAAGTTCGATTTGGCAAAGTGTCGCTTGAATGGAAAATTTATAACTTCGCGAGGCTTGCACGTTTCGAGTAAATGTTGTTCGAATTAGATGTATGGTGTTCAAATGATCAGATTGAATTTTGACATTATAAACGCGCCATATGATTACCATATGACATGTTATTTATTACAAGGCTATATGATACATTCTACTATATTTGATCTCCATGCTATAGAAAATTCCTAGCATCATTCTGCTGGCATGCCTAATCCTGAACACTTCTACAGGCAACTTCGTATCCACTGCTCCTGTGTTAGTCCCGAGGCAGCATTTTCCTAGCTAGTACTAATGCCATAATTTATTCCAAATTCCAAAACGGTAATTTATTCAAAAAGGGGAAAGATTTTATCTTGATTTCTTTTAGCTGTAAAGCACAGTAACCCATAACATGCAAGATTAGAATGCGTTTTCCTTAGTCGAACGCAATAATGTCAAGAATGTGAACGACGCAAGCGAGTGAAGTGTGAAGTGAGCGTAATCTGATCTAAGTGCATATGAATAAGATGATTCTTATTTTAGACTATTAATTCATAAGTAATCTTGGGGATGTAGATAAGAGAGAGATTAAGTGAGAGCGCGAGAGAACAACCAGGCCCTTTTTTAACTATGCCCGCCAGTCCCCCCTTGTGCCCCCCACGAATCAATTTTTGCAGCCCCCCCCCCCCCCCCCCCCCACCCCAGGAAAAGTAATATTTGGCATTTCACTCGATTAAAATACAGGTTCTAAGGATTTATGGTGAAGGAAAATTTCAAGCCCTTGAGACGAAACTGACGCACCTTAAAGAGAAAACGGAAAATATTATCCTCTCAAATAACTACGAACGAATAGAACGCCACAGCGAAGCGTTAAAGGTCGTGGTGAATGCTACTGATACCTGTAAAAGAGTTGTCGAAGAACTAAAAATCGAGAATGGCGAAGACATCAACGAAATTACAGTCTTGTGCGGAAAGATCAAGGAGACCATTACTGAAGCTGACCACGATTTGGCGCGGTTACGTAAGTGGATGACCCAAGCAAAAGTCGAGTACACCGCTAAAAGTAGGAAAGAACAGCTAGACTTTGAAAAGAAACTGTATGAAACGAAACTGCATTACCAAACGGAATTGGGAGCGGCCCATGCAAAACAACAATCAGAATCGAGCGTCAACATAGGCGAGAGTCTGGGGACGAATCACGTTCTTGCTCTCCCAAACTCGTGATCACCAAATTCGACGGAACCTACCAAGACTGAACGCGATTCTCGGGGGACAGTTTAGAGAAGCCGTCGATAAATCTAACATGCCAAGCGTGTCGAAGTTCACTCGTGACCTTGAAGGTGAGGAAAACAATCGATGGTTTACCTTACACCCCTGAGAGTTACAAAGCATGTTAGCCGAAATATATGGGAAACAGAGTGAGATCGTGAAGGCATACACAAAGGATATACTCGATTTGCCAACAATAACCGGAAAGCAAACTCATAAAATTCACGATTTTTACGAATGGTTGAATGTTCAATCTTTGGAAACCCTAGGAAAGTTGGGTCGAGTGAATGGAAACGTGGCGCTCACATTGGATAAGCTATCTGGGATAAAGGGAGATTTGGTGCCAGGACAGATGACGGATGGGAAGACTGGGATTTCGTATAATTCTATTTCGTTTAACTTGACGCGCAAGCTACAGCGAACCGGAAAAGCGATGGAGTACGACAGCATCATCGCAGAAGAAAAGGAACAGGTGTGGTCGAGGTCGCAGATAATTAGCCAGATCAAGGTATAGAATTCTACATGCCTCATAAACCGGTGGTGAGAGAGATACAGAAACCACCAAAATGCGTATTGTTTATGACGCCTCTGCTCAGGAACATCGAAACGCACCGTCACTGAATGAGTGTCTACACACTGGGCCGCCGCTTCAGAACAAGCTCTGGGACGTGCACGTCCGGCAACGAGTCTACCCTGTCGCTGTCACAGGAGATTTGAAACGCGCATTCCTCCAGGTGTGTGTCAAAGAATCAGATCGGGACGCCCTCCGCTTTCACTGGGAGCAGGCCAGAAGTTTTACTTTTAATTGGAAGTTTACGATGGTCCTATTCGGGCTGGCGCCCTCAAAGCTCCTGAAGCAGTTGAAGAACTACGCGATAATTTGTACGTGGACGACCTGTTAACCAATGTTGCAACAGTGGAGGAAGCTAAAGTCTTGACGTTCCAAGCAATAAAGATTTTCGAAGATGCCACTTTTACTTTACACAACTGGCACTCCAACGCAAGAGAATTAGACGAAAGTGCAGTTCCACCAACAGACTCAAAAGATGACACTTACGCAAAGCAACAACTCGGAAAACCAACTGGTGTACTATAGATTCGAGTCTGCTAGGACTTGGTTGAAATAAATACAAAGACGAACTGACTGTCCCGCTCTCTAGTGAAAGGGCTGAATCAACAAAAAGGGGAGTTCTTCGCAAGCTGGCGAAAGTGTACGACCCGAAACTGATCTACCGGCATGTGTGCTATGATAAGGGAGTCGAGTGACACCTTGCGGTTGCGATGGAAAAAATGGCAGTAGCGTTTACCTGAGAACGTGACCATGCCGCGCTCGTTAGCGCAGTTCCGAGAACCCTTCAAGGAGATCGAGCTACACAGTTACGGAGATGCTAATGGGCAAGGTGTCGGTGCATCTGTCTACGCGATCGTGCGCCACAACTCGGGCGTAACCCAGCGTCTGGTAACAGCAAACGGATTGCTGGAGACGAATTGCTGAGAGAGGTGATAGGACGTATCATTGGAAAGCGACCAAGAGGAATCAACTATGTTGAACTTAAGAGTATGGCACAGAACAGAGAAGTTTGGAGAAACTACATGCCTAAAACTGGCAGAAAACCAATGATGATGAACAGTGACGTGGTGACAGGGGTCAAAATAAATAGCTATTTTAGCCTGCGTTGAAACCGAAATCCAACACGATTTCTTTGTTTCCAGCAATGCCCGCTTCACGTTTGGGTGGGGTGTTAATGGCCACACGTAATCCTGGGGTGAACATGTTGACAGCGAGAGGCGCATCTCGTATTACACAAGGCTTACTCTCTCTCGCAAACACGAGGGCCCCTAATCAGATATTACTGATCTAACGGTGAAATGAAAAGGAAACATTAAATCTCATCGGTTAAAACGAGATAAACGCCCCAAAAAAGTTCCGTTTCAGAGGTGAAACAACTCGAAAAAATAGGTAGGCTTGGACGTACATGTTTCTACTGCTATCAAATGCTATGATAGATCTCAGTATGCCATATATATATATATATATATATATATATATATATATATATATATATATATATATATATATATATATATATATATATATATATATATATATATATATATATATATATATATATATATATATATATATATATATATATATATATATATATATATATATATATAATGGAATATTGGAATATTGGATAATGGAATATTGTCTAGTATTCTAGGTGGGTGGTTTGACTTCCTATGCACATATAAGGGTGTGTTGTTTGGTTTAGAGTACGGTTGATATTTCTCACTAGACAAATTTAAGGTCACATCGAGGAAATTTACGATCTTCTTGTTGGCTTCGATGGTGATTTTTAGGCCGTGGTTATTAAAAATGGCACAAAGATCTTTCTTAATCAGTTCTACTTCACGCGGTGTTGCTTTGATAATACCCAGACCGTCGTCTCGGTATAAGCCGAAATTATTGCCATGCCTTGTCGTAATTTGATGAAGTAAAAAAGAACCAACTAATTCACAGGACTCGGCACCGTCGAAACTGCCCATTGTGACGTCGAAGAGGTTGGATGAAGCCTTTTTGCCCCAGTGGTTTCCTGAATTATATAGACATGATTTATTTGCGTGTATAATAATTTGCCGTTCCTCGTCTGTGATGTTGTCGTAGTTTGATGCGAAATCTAACGCTGCATTGAGTAGTTCGATTGAAATGGATGGATAAAAATCAACTACGTCAAATGCAATAAATGAATATTCATTTTTGTTTGAAATGTTATTAAACCATGTTAATACAGACGCCGTATTTTTCCACTGATTTAAACTAGCTGCTTCGGTTTAATACTAGACAATATTCCATTATCCATCAACAAACGCCTTACAGAAATATCATCGGACGAAGAATCTTTCCGACACGCCGTGCCATTATACCAGAAAGCTCTTGACATAAGTGGCTACAAACATCGCCTTGAATTCAAACACCCACTAAACCAAACCGCCAACCAAAATAGGAATCGCAAACGAAACATTATATGGTACAACCCACCCTATAGTAAGAATGTTTCTACCAATGTTGGACAATCGTTTTTAAAGATTCTCGACGAGGAATTTCCCACAGGGCATACTCTACATAAAATCTTCAACCGCAACACTGTCAAGATAAGCTACAGTTGTATGTCAAATATCAAGCAGACAATCGATGGACACAACAAAAGCAATCTACCCCAAACTCAAAATGAAGAAAGTCGGCAAAATACATGCAATTGTAGAAAAAAGTGTGAATGTCCAATGTCCGGAAAGTGTCTTGTCGAGTCTGTTGTATACCAAGCAACAGTTACCGCTAAGCCTAAAGATAACAAACCTCTACAAACGTATGTCGGACTTACTGAGAACTCATTTAAAACACGATTTACAAACCACAAAGCATCCTTTAATTCTTGTAAGAAACGGAACTCCACAGAGTTAAGTAAATACATTTGGGATTTGAAAAGTAACAATGTTGAATTTACCATTAATTGGAAAATATTGAAGAAAGCTAGGCCTTATAACCGCGCTTCAAATAGATGCAATCTTTGTTTATGGGAAAAATACTATATTATATGTAAACCTGGGATGGCTACCTTAAACAAACGCAACGAACTAGTTTCTTCTTGTAGACATGCTAAAAAAATTCTTTTAATTAACTTTTAACGAACGCCAACTATTTTAAAATTGGCGCTTAAGTTTGGTATTTCCGCGTGACGTCAATATAATGATAAGAAGCTTGTGTGTAAATAGGATTAAGGTCTTATCTGTTTGTACAAAATATTGTTAGTTTTAGCTGTTAGTCATTAGGCTTTTTTATCTGAAGAGTGAAGAGTGCCACATCTCGTGGTACGAAACTAAATAGTAATAAATATGCCTAGTCAAATGTGTTGAGTCGTTTCATCTTCATATATATATATATATATATATATATATATATATATATATATATATATAGGCCTATATATATATATATATATATATATATATATATATATATATATATATATATATATATATATATATATATATATATATATATATATATATATATAGAAAGGATTTATGGTGAAGGAAAATTTCGAGTGTTGGAATACATACATTTTAAGACCAAACCGGGACCAGTTGCGAAAAATGCAACTTAGCGGCCTTCCGGTAGGAATTGAACCCGCGACCCTGCGGTTGCTAGTGCAGTGCTCTGACCACTGAGCTACGGAAGCCGTTGCCGAGAGCCTAGTCACGAGTTCTGTATATATGGTGGTAATGCCGGGATAAGATTCTGGGTATATTATAGGTAATATTTGGCATTTCACTCGATCAAACTACATGTTGAAAGGATTTATGGTGAAGGAAAAATTTCGAGTGTTGGAATACATACATTTTAAGACCAAACCGGGACCAGTTGCGAAAAATGCAACTTAGCGGCCTTCCGGTAGGAATTGAACCCGCGACCCTGCGATTGCTAGTGCAGTGCTCTGACCACTGAGCTACGGAAGCCGTTGCCGAGAGCCTAGTCACGAGTTCTGTATATATGGTGGTAATGCCGGGATAAGATTCTGGGTATATTATAGGTAATATTTGGCATTTCACTCGATCAAACTACATGTTGAAAGGATTTATGGTGAAGGAAAATTTCGAGTGTTGGAATACATACATTTTAAGACCAAACCGGGACCAGTTGCGAAAAATGCAACTTAGCGGCCTTCCGGTAGGAATTGAACCCGCGACCCTGCGATTGCTAGTGCAGTGCTCTGACCACTGAGCTACGGAAGCCGTTGCCGAGAGCCTAGTCACGAGTTCTGTGTATATGGTGGTAATGCCGGGATAAGATTCTGGGTATATTATAGGTAATGTTTGGCATTTCACTCGATCAAACTACATGTTGAAAGGATTTATGGTGAAGGAAAATTTCGAGTGTTGGAATACATACATTTTAAGACCAAACCGGGACCAGTTGCGAAAAATGCAACTTAGCGGCCTTCCGGTAGGAATTGAACCCGCGACCCTGCGATTGCTAGTGCAGTGCTCTGACCACTGAGCTACGGAAGCCGTTGCCGAGAGCCTAGTCACGAGTTCTGTGTATATGGTGGTAATGCCGGGATAAGATTCTGGAAAATTTCTAGTGTAGGAATATATACATTTTAAGACCAAACCGGGACCAGTTGCGAAAAATGCAACTTCAAGGCCTTTCGGCTGGAATTGAACCCGCGACCCTGCGATGCTAGTGCAGTGCTCTGACCACTGAGCTACGGAAGCCGTTGCCGAGAGCCTAGTCACGAGTTCTGTAGAGCAGTGAGGATTATTGATTGAAAATCTAATTTGCGCATTGCGGTTGCACGCGGCTCACGCGCATTAATCAGACTAGGTCACATTGTTATGTATCATATAACATATCAATTGGACAGAAATAAAATTCAAGACACGCATCAGTAACTTCTTTTTCAAGATAGAGATAGAGATTTGTCTAAATCATGTTCAGTGGAACGTCAGTTTCAACACCATAAGCGTGACAATTAACTTATGCACGTTGCTTGACACAACATGAGATTATAGGATACAAGTCTGCATCTTAATTGATTCAGAACGATACTTCTGCAGTGTTTGGATATTTTGTATTCGGGTTTATAATAATATTAATAATAATATTTATTCAGGAAGCTCCACTCACCGAAGTGATTTTCAGGGATGTCCTGCAATATATATATATTTATAAATTTATATGGTAACAACAAATATATAGTAAAATTAAAATATAATTTGAATATAGTAATATAGAATCTGAATGTTGAGTTGAAATAGAAATATTAAGATACATTTTTTAGCTTAGTTTTGAAGTATTGTAAATAATAGAGGACTGTTTTAGTTCTGTAGTCAATTGAGTTCCAGCAGTAGTAATTGTTGTTTGCCTTCGTACGTGCGCGTGGGAGGTAGAGGTCATAAAGCTGGCGTGTTTTGTAGCTGTGAATCTGAGAGTTATTTTAAGGTTCGGTTACCTGTGTTAGATTGTCTCAGAACTCGTATAAACAAGATAGCACTATCATATTAAATAAGTAGATCAAATATGTGTCAATCTACAAGATTACCACTTACACTTTAATTGGTACTTACACTTTTTTAACATCATAGCAATGTATCTACTCGCACAAGCGCAGTAGTTTGCGCTTAAACGCAAATGTTTGCAGTTTGCGCTTAAACGCAAATGGCTGTAACAAAGGAACAACGCGAAAACAGAAACATACTTCAAGAATAACAAAAACTTTCCACGACCACTGCCCGGGCAGCTGCCTGCAATCGAGTCGAAATTGATCCGGCTGAAAATGTTTATGAACAATAATTTAGGTATCATTAAAATAATGCTACATAAGACACATAGGTTATATAGAAAAAAGGTAAATCAATCACACTAATCTTCGGTTGGTATGGTCATTGGTGTCCATCCCCCCTGCGAACCTATTATAGCCCGATCGCTATGTCAACCTCGCTATGTTTGTTTGGATGTACGGTCTCCTGCTGTTCGCTTTGAAAGCTGATCGAAAAAAGGCGGGCTCTGTACAGTTCTAATTCAAAGTGCAATATTACAATATAGCCGTCAAATGTTTTATGTTTGTCTTTAATTGCCTTCTTTTTCACACTAATCTTGGATTCTCTGTCTCACTTTACACATTGTAAAATCTCTATTTTGTGTTCTGCATGAACGAACAAATGCATGATTATCAATTTTGAAGGTATCTCTCTTGTGAAAAACGTTAAATGTATCCAACTCATTGACATCCATGACTGTGTCATCCGTTCGGCGTTGATGAATACTTTTACACATAATTAGTATGATATTTCAAATCTTTCATTATTCGATAGCTTTGTCATTGGTTATGCAAATATCAGTCAACTATAGAACAATATTTACATTCTCTGTTCAGTGCCAACTGGAAAGGTACCTCTTTCACTTTCCCAGCTCCTTCCTTCTCCGAAGGAAGCATTTCGCTTCTGATAAGAATTCATACTTGCTGCCTCCCCTTAGGGAGCCCGGAGCCTCACACTATTCTTGTGTTTACAGAGCCCGCGTCCCTTCTGACCACCGCTGGCCAGAAGGAACGTAGGCTCTGGCAACGAGATTGGTGTTTCCTGTATAACAGCGAAAACTATTCCAGTTATCGAGTGGAAACAGATGAGCGACGGTCAGATTTTGGGCTAGATCCTCCCCTGAGTGTACAAGGAGACAACATGTACTTGAATGCTTTTAATAATGACCTCATTCCTCGTGAGGGATTTCTGTCGCTTTGTACAACTTACCAACTGTTGTTTGTTGCCGTTGGTTTATAGAAGTCTAGACAAGTCAAATAACTCGTCCATTGAGACATGTCAATCAGTGATCGACACAAATATATCGCGCGTTGAGGCACAATGGGCAGATCAATAGTATATTTTTGAGGCGGAGCCCGTTGAGACACAAACTAATGTTGATCTGCCCTATCGTTATTCGTGTTTAAAAACATGTGTCGATATTGTACTTACCCGACGTCGTGACGATGCTGGATAACAGCTCTCCACTCACTATGCACTTTCATACTTACCCGTTTGGTTGGTTGGGTAGCAGGTGTGGTTAGGTTATCAGGTTTCGGTTTAGCCTTTCGTGATTGGTGCTTGGAGTTGGATCAGGGGAATGGCTAGCGTTGTTCCTGATCCGACCACCATCAACCACACACCTGCACCCTTCACATCAGTTGGGACACTGATGGAGTATAATATATCGAGGCATATAGAGGGGATGGGTGGTGGGTCGCCAGACAAAACTTCGCTACGTTCGTGCGGATATCGACTGAATAATGAAGTCTTATCGAAATACGAGCCGCGTTCTTCATGCGCCCTGCCCTGTCAACACACTGTCATGTTTCCTCGAGGGGTATATTATACTATACATAGTCATAGGTCATATTTCGTTATTCGATCGGTGTTGCGAGCTATGTATCGCTCTTTGTTTAATTTCACGGTCACGTTATATGTTATTTTCTGCCCCCTATCATCCATCGTCTTTGGCAATTGCCGGCGCATATAATTTGCAATGATCACACGCACATATCTACATCTTCGTGCAGCTAGCGTTTCCGATTACCACACCGTCGCGCTCTCCTGTGCTTTTAACCTTGGTTATTTCATAACCTCATTGTGAAGGGATAGCGTTGATTGCGCGATACCAACATCTGGAATATCAAACTTTCTCCAAATGATTGGGGTAGCCAAAGCAGGCACGAAAATTTATTTACGATTGACCCGCGCTGTTCGGATGTTGAATACTGCGCGTTTCAAGACATTAGCGAGTGCAAGCTCAAATGTCGTTGCTGGGCGACCTTGGCAGATTTTTAGTCGTTGCTACTGATATACGAGCTGTGATAGTATTACTAGAGAATTTATGAAAAACTTAACGAAAAAACCTTCATTGTTTTCGAAATAACTAATAGGAAACAACATCGCAGTTATGAAACTAGAAAAGAAGTATAAATTAGATACAAAACAATCAGCAAGATGCGCTCTGGCCACTACGCTGACTATATGACTACACTGACTATATGACTACGCTGACTATTTTATGACTACGCTGACTATATTATGACTACGCTGACTATATTATGACTACGCTGACTATATAACTACGCTGACTATATGACTACGCTGACTATATGACTACGCTGACTATATTATGACTACACGCTGACTATATTAATATGACTACGCTGACGCCTGACTATATGACTACGCTGACTACATGACTGCTTCGCGGTAGCGTTGTTTTCTCGGAGGCAGTACTTTCCTTGCGATAGTAACTACTAGTACTATAGGGCGAATATTTATTACATTGTTTCATGAGAGACATGAATCTCTGCGATCAGTGCAACAATTAACCTTTTTGTAATGCTTCTAGCTATACTTGTGTACACAGAACAGACAAATTTCACGTAGCTCTAGTCATACTAACCTCCGATACTGTCGAAGTAAATGTATCTGAAAATTTCCATTCAGATCTTGGCATATCACATCTCGCTTTATAATCATCACTTGTTGTACCAATAGTACCAGTAATGTTACATACTGTGCTGTTTGAGACACATTCCCATGTTGGTTCGCCAGCAATGAATGTTATGATCATCACATTGAATGATGACAGTGAAAATTCAATAAAACCAACGAGTTGTAACATAAGAATTTGATATCTGCCATAACTTCCAAGGTCTTCAAGAACATCATCCACAGTTACGGCCATCTTGACTTGATATTGCTGAAATCTTAACACTCGGGCAGGTCGACTCAAAAGCAATTAAATCGTTTTTGGCTAGCCTGAAATATGATCGTTTTATGTTTATTAAGACCGCCCAATTATGGGGCGCCGAATGTAAATTATTATTTAGCAGTAGTCACAGTCCTTTCTGGATTCGGTTACTTAAATGAAATAACCAACTTCGCTGATACATTTTAAGTTGGTTATATCAAATCATTTTGATTTGGTTTAACCAAATCAACATTTTGTTATTTGATATAACCAATTTAAATAAGATTTATTTCTTTACACTTGCAGGCACGCAAACTCGGTTCCCCAACGTATAGTCAGATGTCACGCCACCACATGACTTTCTGGTTCCTTCGTCCTTCGTGAGCTAGCTGGAGGTGAGAGGAAGATTTTTCATCTCTCTATCATGTCTGTATATATATATATATATATTTATCATTTATAGACCTGGAGTGAGGGGAATTCGACGAAATATTACCCTGTGGGATGATATATCGCCCGAGGGATATATCACCCGAGCGGTGCGTCTATAAATGATATACTAGGAGTAATCAAAGATTATGTCAGTGCGTTCGACGCATGTGGACCAGCAAATGGTGAATGAATATTGGTTTATAAACATAAAATTATGCTGTAACGAATTATGAAAATAAATAAAGCTAATAAATATATTACAGCGTCTTAATTGATGGAGACACTGTAACCTCAATGTTTTTGACAATTACGGTGACATCCCGCATGATAGTGGAACACAGCAGCAACAAACGACAGCGTATTAATTCAAGGAGACACTATTACACTATATAAACGTTAATGTTCGATTTGAAATATGACCGCTCGACTGCTAGATAAGTCAGCAAATATTACAAACGTGAAGTTCAATTTGGCAAAAGTGCCACTTCGCGAGGCTTGCTCGTTTCGAGTAAATGTTGTTCGAATTAATTAGATGTATTAAATATTGAATAATTATATTCGAATTAATTAGATGTATGACGTTCAAATGGTCGTATTGAATTTTTACATTATAAACGCGCCATATGATTACCGTAGTTTAATATTACAAGGCTATACGATCGCCTTTATACGACATTCTATTTATTTTAGAAAATTTCTAGCATCATTCTTCTGGCATGCCTAATCCTGAACACTTCTACAGGCAACCTCGTATCCACTGCTCCTGTGTCAGTCCTGAGACCTAATGCCATAATTTATTCCAAATTCCAAAACGGTAATATATTCAAAAAGGGTAAAGATTTTATCTTCATTTCTTTTAGCTGTAAAGCACAGGTAACCCATAACATGCAAGATTATATATATATATATATATATATATATATATATATATATATATATATATATATATATATATATATATATATATATATATATACAAATATAGACAATGTTGCTCTTGAGGAATCTAGAGTGCCCAATACAGAGTTGTAGAGCTAAATTTATTATATATATGCGCGAAACTCTTCTTATTCGCGATCTCAAACCACCTTTAAATGCAAATATTGGCGCCGCACCACTTTTTCTTTTGTTAGCTAATTCCTTCTTTGTCATTGTATACTATAGTGTCGTCTCATCCTGTAATATGGGCTTTGATATTTATCCTAAGATTACGATTCCCGCCTGGTCAATCGATAGCCGATATAATATATATATATATATATAGACAATGTTGCTCTTGAGGAATCTACCGGGTGACCCAAAAAAAAGTACTCCGGTTTGATTCATAATAACTTCTAAACCACTGAAGTTATTAAACTGAAATAACTTTCATTAGATAGATGGAAGACTAGCTTAGATTTTGATATATTACAGTTGTATTTTACTTACAAATTCATGGAGATATTAATGTTCAAAATAGGTAGCATATTTCTGGATGTGTCTAAAATATGCAAAAAACGCCGTATCAAATACTTAATGTTGGATGTCTCTGGGGAGTTGCATACTTGCATGTTATGTCTTATGGAGTTATGGTTTGATTGTGTTTCATAATTCTGAGTTTATTCTGAACATGAACAAATTTGCAATGTACCACATGATCAGCAACCGCAGAATTTAGAAGAGCTTCGCAGCATGCCGTAATCTAGAACAACGAATGATCCATGACTCCTTCGCTGGTTTTCATTCCAGGCTTCTTCTGTGATTTTCTTTCCTGACTTCTTCTGTGGTTTTCGTTCCCGACTTCTTCTCTGGTTTTCTTTCTAGACTTCTTCTTTGGTTTTCTTTCCAAGCTTCTTCTGTGCTTTTCTTTCTAGGCTTCTTCTTTGGTTTTCTTTCCAAGCTTCGTCTGTAATTTTCTTTCCAAGCTTCTTCTCTGGTTTTCTTTCCTGACTTCTGTAATTTTCTTTCCAGACTTCTTCTGTGGTTTTCATTCCAGGCTTCTTCTGTGGTTTTCTTTCCTGACTTCTTCTGTGGTTTTCTTTCCTGACTTCTGTGGTTTTCTTTCCTGACTTCTTCTGTGGTTTTCTTTCCTGACTTCTTCTGTTGTTTTCTTTCCTGACTTCTTCTCTGGTTTTCTTTCTTGACTGCTTCTGTGATTTTCTTTCCAGACTGCTTCTGTGGTTTTCTTTCCTGACTTCTGTGGTTTTCTTTCCTGACTTATTCTGTGATTTTCTTTCCTGACTTCTTCTGTGATTTTCTTTCCAGACTTCTTCTGTAATTTTCTTTCCAGACTTCTTCTGTGGTTTTCTTTCCTGACTTCTTCTGTGGTTTTCTTTCCTGACTTCTTCTCTGGTTTTCTTTCCTGACTTCTTCTGTGGTTTTCTTTCCTGACTTCTTCTGTGGTTTTCTTTCCTGACTTCTTCTGTGGTTTTCTTTCCTGACTTCTTCTGTGGTTTTCTTTCCAGACTTCTTCTCTGGTTTTCTTTCTTGACTTATTCTGTGATTTTCTTTCCAGACTGCTTCTGTGGTTTTCTTTCCTGACTTCTGTGGTTTTCTTTCCTGACTTCTTCTGTTGTTTTCTTTCCTGACTTCTTCTGTGGTTTTCTTTCCAGACTTCTTCTGTTGTTTTCTTTCCTGACTTCTTCTCTGGTTTTCTTTCCTGACTTCTGTTGTTTTCTTTCCTGACTTCTTCTGTGGTTTTCTTTCCAGACTTCTTCTGTCGTTTTCTTTCCTGACTTCTTCTGTGGTTTTCTTTCCAGACTTCTTCTCTGGTTTTCTTTCTTGATTTATTCTGTGATTTTTTTCCAGACTGCTTCTGTGGTTTTCTTTCCTGACTTCTGTGGTTTTCTTTCCAGGCTTCTTCTGTGGTTTTCTTTCCTGACTTCTTCTGTGGTTTTCTTTCCTGACTTCTTCTGTGGTTTTCTTTCTTGACTTATTCTGTGAATTTTTTCCAGACTGCTTCTGTGGTTTTCTTTCCTGACTTCTGTGGTTTTCTTTCCAGGCTTCTTCTGTGGTTTTCTTTCCTGACTTCTTCTGTGGTTTTCTTTCCAGACTTCTTCTCTGGTTTTCTTTCCAGACTTATTCTGTGGTTTTCTTTCCTGACTTCTTCTGTGGTTTTCTTTCCAGACTTCTTCTGTTGTTTTCTTTCCTGACTTCTGTGGTTTTCTTTCCTGACTTCTGTGGTTTTCTTTCCTGACTTCTTCTGGTTTTCTTTCCTGACTTCTTCTGGTTTTCTTTCCTGACTTCTTCTGTGGTTTTCTTTCCAGACTTCTGTGGTTTTCTTTCCAGACTTATTCTGTGATTTTCTTTCCTGACTGCTTCTGTGGTTTTCTTTCCTGACTTCTGTGATTTTCTTTCCTGACTTCTTCTGTAATTTTCTTTCCAGACTTCTTCTGTAATTTTCTTTCCAGACTTCTTCTGTGGTTTTCTTTCCTGACTTCTTCTGTGGTTTTCTTTCCAGACTTCTTCTCTGGTTTTCTTTCTTGACTTATTCTGTGATTTTCTTTCCAGACTGCTTCTGTGGTTTTTTTTCCAGACTGCTTCTGTGGTTTTCTTTCCTGACTTCTGTTGTTTTCTTTCCTGACTTCTTCTCTGGTTTTCTTTCCTGACTTCTTCTGTGGTTTTCTTTCCTGACTTCTTCTCTGGTTTTCTTTCCAGACTTCTTCTGTGGTTTTCTTTCCAGACTTCTTCTCTGGTTTTCTTTCTTGACTTATTCTGTGATTTTCTTTCCAGACTGCTTCTGTGGTTTTTTTTCCCAGACTGCTTCTGTGGTTTTCTTTCCTGACTTCTGTTATTTTCTTTCCTGACTTCTTCTCTGGTTTTCTTTCCTGACTTCTTCTGTGGTTTTCTTTCCTGACTTCTTCTCTGGTTTTCTTTCCAGACTTCTTCTGTTGTTTTCTTTCCTGACTTCTTCTCTGGTTTTCTTTCCTGACTTCTTCTGTGGTTTTCATTCCAGGCTTCTTCTGTGGTTTTTTTTCCAGACTGCTTCTGTGGTTTTCTTTCCTGACTTCTGTTGTTTTCTTTCCTGACTTCTTCTCTGGTTTTCTTTCCTGACTTCTTCTGTGGTTTTCTTTCCTGACTTCTTCTCTGGTTTTCTTTCCTGACTTCTTCTGTGGTTTTCTTTCCTGACTTCTTCTGTTGTTTTCTTTCCTGACTTCTTCTCTGGTTTTCTTTCCTGACTTCTGTTGTTTTCTTTCCTGACTTCTTCTGTGGTTTTCTTTCCAAGCTTCTTCTGTGGTTTTCTTTCCTGACTTCTTCTGTGGTTTTTCTTTCCAGACTTCTTCTCTGGTTTTTCTTTCTTGACTTCTTCTGTGATTTTTTTCCAGACTGCTTCTGCGTGGTTTTTCTTTCCTGACTTCTATGGTTTTCTTTCCAAGCTTCTTCTGTGGTTTTCTTTCCTGACTTCTTCTGTGGTTTTCTTTCCAGACTTCTTCTCTGGTTTTCTTTCCGGACTTCTTCTGGTTTTCTTTCCTGACTTCTTCTCTGGTTTTCTTTCCTGACTTCTGTGGTTTTCTTTCCAGACTTCTTCTGTTGTTTTCTTTCCTGACTTCTTCTCTGGTTTTCTTTCCTGACTTCTGTTGTTTTCTTTCCTGACTTCTTCTGTGGTTTTCTTTCCAGACTTCTTCTGTCGTTTTCTTTCCTGACTTCTTCTGTGGTTTTCTTTCCAGACTTCTTCTGTGGTTTTCTTTCTTGACTTCTTCTGTGATTTTTTCCAGACTGCTTCTGTGGTTTTCTTTCCTGACTTCTGTGGTTTTCTTTCCAGGCTTCTTCTCTGGTTTTCTTTCCAGGCTTTTTCTGTGCTTTTCTAACTTATTTTGTAGTTTTCTTTCCAAGCTTCTTTTGTTGTTTACTTTCCTGGATTATTCTCTGGTTTTCTTTCAAGATTTCTTCTATTGTTTTCTTTCCTGGATTATTCTCTGGTTTTCTTTTAAGGCTTCTTCTGTGCTTTTCTTTCCAGGCTTCTTCTGTCGTTTTTTCAGGCTTCTTCGATCTGTTGTTTTGGACGTTTTACTTCGATTATTTCGGCTATCTTCTTTGAAACACTTCGCTTACGCTTAGGATACCAAACGGAAGTCGGTTGAACTTGTATCTTCCGAATGGGGTGTTAAACGTTAGGACTTTTAAAAAACATACGTGGCTTGCTGAAGAACGATCCACTTGCCTCTTGGACTTGCTTGCTGAAGAACGATGTTCTGTGCCAAGAGACTGGAACTCGTGGGTATCCCACAATTCCATGATTGAAGCCTTAAACCTTAATTCATTCCCGATACCAATTACCCGTCATTCTAAAAAATTTTATCGTGATTTTTGCTTCGTTATTAACTGGAAAATGGAAAACTTGTACAGAATTTGTTTCAACTAAGCTGGAAATAACTATAGTGTTCGTGTCTTGAACATCAGATCGAACCATCAACTCCGACAACCATTCAATCATAGTTCTATACTCCCATGAACAAATATCAGTAAATGGCAACATCACCAACAACGCTGCCAATTTTCGCCGATTCGATCTTCATCTCGATACAAACATTGGTCCAAGAAGGACAAAGTGACTCGCACGCTTCGAACGACTTCTCATTACAATGAACCAAACAGACGCTACACAAAGCGCGTTCTAGTCCCTTCTCTTGACCGGACGTAGATGAAATATTTGAGACGTTTTCGGACACGGGAGAGGCAAAAGACTACACAAAAGCTGTGGAAAGTCTCAACGCATATTTCGTCCCTAAGTTCAACACAACAATTTCGTCAAGCAAGCAAAAGACAGTGAAACATTTGCGACATACCATACCCGCCTAAGACAACTTGCTAAACATTGCGATTTTTGCAACGTCGAGAAAGAAATTAGAACGCAAATTGTCTTCAGCTGCGCATCACAAAAGCTTCGATTACTTGCTATCAGGGAGAACCTCAGCCTTACAGCACTTCTTGAAGCTGGACGCGCCAACGAACTCAGTGAAAAGCAAGCTCGTGAAATCCAATCGACAGAGTTCACTGCAAATGGTATTTTTTTTCGCGTAATAAGACACCAAACAACAAGTTCGACGGTTTACACAAACAAGCCTTCCCCCATCGCCGTCCTCGATACCCGAAGCCTGAACATCAACTCAAAGCTTGCCGGAATTGCGTTGGACCTTTCCCTCACACAAATATATGCCCAGCCAAAGGGAAAATATGTCGTTCCTGTGGAAAATCAGGACAATTCGCCAAAGTATGTCGATCTAGACCAGGTGTGTTGGGCTTTTCAATAATTATTTGCACCGTCTCCGACGAAGAACACGATTATGTTTTATTGTTAACCCCGAAACACCAACTAGCAGAGCCTCGACGCTCAAATCTTCTCAGCGCAGATTACATTAATACTAAGGAGAATATCTATTACATTGTTTCATGAGAGACACGAATCTCTGCGATCAGTGCAACAATTAACCTTTTTGTAATGCTTTTATACGCTCTAGTCATAACACGGTCATACTTACCTCCGATACTGTCGAAGTAAATGTATCTGAAAATTTCCATTCAGATCTTGGCATATCACATCTCGCTTTATAATCATCACTTGTTGTACCAATAGTACCAGTAATGTTACATACTGTGCTGTTTGAGACACATTCCCATGTTGGTTCGCCAGCAATGAATGTTATGATCATCACATTGAATGATGACAGTGAAAATTCAATAAAACCAACGAGTTGTAACATAAGAATTTGATATCTACCATAACTTCCAAGGTCTTCAAGAACATCATCCACAGTTACGGCCATCTTGACTTGATATTGCTGAAATCTTAACACTCGGGCAGGTCGACTCAAAAGCAATTAAATCGTTTTTGGCTAGCCTGAAATATGATCGTTTTATGTTTATTAAGACCGCCCAATTATGGGGCGCCGAATGTAAATTATTATTTAGCAGTAGTCACAGTCCTTTCTGGATTTGGTTACTTAAATGAAATAACCAACTTCGCTGATACATTTTAAGTTGGTTATATCAAATCATTTTGATTTGGTTTAACCAAATCAACATTTTGTTATTTGATATAACCAATTTAAATAAGATTTATTTCTTTACACTTGCAGGCACGCAAACTCGGTTCCCCAACGTATAGTCAGATGTCACGCTACCACATGACTTTCTGGTTCCTTCGTCCTTCGTGAGCTGGAGGTGAGGGGAAGATTTTTCATCTCTCTATCATGTCTGTATATATATATATTTATCATTTATAGACCTGGAGCGAGGGGAATTCGACGAAATATTACCCTGAGGGATCATATATCGCCCGAGGGATATATCACCCGAGCGGTGCGTCTATAAATGATCGATATACTAGGAGTAATCAAAGATTATGTAAGTGCGTTCGACGCATGTTGACCAGCAAATGGTGAATGAATATTGGTTTATAAACATAAAATTATGCTGTAACGAATTATGAAAATAAATAAAGCTAATAAATATATTACAGCGTCTTAATTGATGGAGACACTGTAAACTCAATGTTTTTGACAATTACGGTGACATCCCGCATGATAGTAACAAACGACAGCGACAAACGACAGCGTATTAATTCAAGGAGACACTATATAAACGTTAATGTTCGATTTGAAATATGACCGCTCGACTGCTAGATAAGTCAGCAAATATTACAAACGTGAAGTTCGATTTGGCAAAAGTGCCACTTCGCGAGGCTTGCTCGTTTCGAGTAAATGTTGTTCGAATTAATTAGATGTATGGCGTTCAAATGGTCGTATTGAATTTTGACATTATAAACGCGCCATATGATCACCGTAGTTTAATATTACAAGGCTATACGATCGCCTTTATACGTGGTTATTATTCTACATTCTATTTATTTTAGAAAATTTCTAGCATCATTCTTCTGGCATGCCTAATCCTGAACACTTCTACAGGCAACCTCGTATCCACTGCTCCTGTGTCAGTCCTGAGGCCTAATCCATAATTTATTCCAAATTCCAAAACGGTAATATATTCAAAAAGGGTAAAGATTTTATCTTGATTTCTTTTAGCTGTAAAGCACAGGTAACGCATAACATGCAAGATTATATATATATACAAATATAGACAATGTTGCTCTTGAGGAATCTAGAGTGCCCAATACAGAGTTGTAGAGCTAAATTTATTATATATATGCGCGAAACTCTTCTTATTCGCGATCTCAAACCACCTAGCTTTAAACGCAAATATTGGCGCCGCACCACTTTTTCTTTTGTAAGCTAATTCCTTCTTTGTCATTGTATACTAGTGTCGTCTCATCCTGTAATATGGACTTTGATATTTATCCTAAGATTACGATTCCCGCCTGATCAATCGATAGCCGATATAATATATATATATATATATATATATATATATATATATATATATATATATATATATATATATATATATATATATATATATATATATATATATATATATATATATATATATATATATAGACAATGTTGCTCTTGAGGAATCTATATATATATATATATATATATATATATATATATATATATATATATATATATATATATATATATATATATATATATATATATATATATATATATATATATATATATATATATATATATATATATATATATATATATAATATATCAAGATGTATAAAAATTGTTAGTTGATAGACAAGAGTGCTCAATATGAAAAGAGGTAGAGCGAGTTATAAATATATAAACTTTATTCTTTAAAATGTCACTACTCGGAGTTTCACGCTCATGGCGATCATCAGGTAACTGACTTACTCTACTTCAACTGTTCCTTGTATATACATTGTATTACGTCATGGTTTGGGGTACTTAATTACGTTATACCGTTTGTGTGGCATGCATTGTTCAGATATGCTTTGTTCTCATGCCGGCATTTTGAAAGGAGCTCGGTTCTTTTGTTCAACGAGTGTATTTTGTTCGCCTTTAGAATACAGAGCTTTTCTTCCAGACAAAGACAGCACCTCTTTGATCCATTGCGGTATGCACTTGCGAGTTTGATAATTGACCATTTTAGCTCATAGCTTCGTTTCTTTTTCTTTAAAGACCAGATGTATTTTGAGAGTTCTGTTTCGTTAATGTGCTTTTCGTGGAGGAAGGATTTTTTGTGGTTACTGTATCTTTGCTTAAAGGTGGTGCTTGTCATGCCAATATATGTCTTTGTTGTACTGTCGTCATGCAGGGGTGTTAACTTCTGCTCGGTAAATTATATTGCTGGCTAAACAATTTCCAGGTAGAGGGCACTCGGATTTTTTCTGGCAGTTACAATTATCACTGTTGGTGCTCGGTTTTGGCGTCTGGGAGAGAATGTGGGAGTTGTGTCGGTTGATTATGTTTTTCATGTTCTCCATACAGCTATAGCTAACCTTGAGGTTGTTTCGGTTGAAGATTTTGCTCAGGCGATGGGTTTTCGGGAAATGTTTGTCTATCAGTTTTAGAAATTTCTGTGCTACATTGGTTTTAACATTTTTGCTGTACGGAGGGTTAAACCATATGGTGTTTCTCCGCCGTCTTCGTTGATTTGGTGTTCTTTCGGAAGTTTCTTGCTTAATGTAGGATAGGTTGATGTTGAAATTACTCTTTGCAAGTGCGTCTTCGTAGATAGGGGCTGCTGTTTGGAACGTAGGATGGTCACACGAGAGTTTGGAGATTCTTTTGTTGATTGCTGTGGGGAGTTGTTTCAGGATAGATGGTGGATGGTTTGATTGGCTGTCTATGTAAAGCGGTTCATCATTGGGCTTTCGGAATGGCTAGAATTTACCGTTGTTTAGGTTCAGCGTTACATCTAGGAAATTGACTATTTTCTGGTTTGTCTGCGCGGTGATTCTTAGGCCAAAATCGTCGAAGGTTTTTACTAGTTCTTTTCTTTGCTTGTCTGCTATTCTACCGGTTGTGTTCTTGAAAGCGGCTAGTCCATCATCTCTATATAGGCCGATGTTTTCCTTTCCAAATTTATTACCAAGAGCGTTTAAAATGAAGAGCCCGATTAGCTCGCATACTTCGGCCCCATCAAAACTACCCATAGTGACGTCAAATGCTGATGAACTTTCTCGTTTGATCCAGGGCATGCCTTCTTTGAATAATAGTGAATTTCGCGCTTGATTTATGATTTTGATTTGTTGGTCGGGGATGCTGATAAGGTTACTGGCCCAGGACAAAGCTCTATTCAGAAGGTCTACAGAAATGGACGGGTAAAACTCGACGATGTCGAAGGAAAGGAAGGTATGTCTATTTTTTTCGTCGATGTTGCTAAACCATTCAATTATACTGCTTCTGTACTTCTCCATTGGTTGCGCCGGTTGCAATTCTCAGTCTTTCGTTGATTTCGTCCAAATATGCTTTGCTTCGCTGGGTTAATTAATCTGCACTTGGGATGGTTTTCGAAGTTATCTTCGTGATCTTTTAAGGTGATAAACGCTTCTTTCTTTGCAATTGGTTTCATTCTGTTGGAAATGTTCAGGTTGTCGGCGGTGCTTTTTAGGTCTAGGTTGATTTTCTTTTCAATTGTGGTGTCCGCTAATTTGTAGCTTTTTGTGACGTTGTCGGTTAAGAGTTGGTTGTACTTTGCGGTATTCATTTCATAAATGTTCCGTGTCTTATCGAAAAAAACAAGAACGTTCGGAGAAGATTGTATTTTCTTTGTGTCTTTCGAAAGCGAGCTGAGGAATGGGTCGTTGATTTCTCTGAATTCTAGATTTTCAATCGTTAACAGCATATCTTCCTCGAAGTCCTTCATAGCAGGCAAAGAAAAAGAAACGAAGCTATGAGCTAAAATGGTCAATTATCAAACACGCAAGTGCATACCGCAATGGATCAAAGAGGTGCTGTCTTTGTCTGGAAGAAAAGCTTTGTATTCTAAAGGCGAACAAAACACACTCGTTGAACAAAAGAACCGAGCTCCTTTCAAAATGCCGGCATGAGAACAAAGCATATCTGAACAATGCATGCCACACAAACGGTATAACGTAATTAAGTACCCCAAACCATGACGTAATACAATGTATATACAAGGAACAGTTGAAGTAGAGTAAGTCAGTTACCTGATGATCGCCATGAGCGTGAAACTCCGAGTAGTGACATTTTAAAGAATAAAGTTTATATATATATATACATAAATGATTACGTTTATATTCAATAATTTTATAATGCTATAATTAAAGAATTAACTTATATGTATGGAATTTTAGTTAATGAGATAAACTATAAGTGTTGACAGATAATTGCAGGGTATACTAAGCCAAAAACTATAAACAAAACAAAAAATATACTAGAGAAAGAGTGAAATGAAACTACAAGCTGAATATTGCCAAAATTCTAAATTTAAACGTTTAGATATTTAGAGAAGCTAAACTTCAACGTTTCCTTAGAAAACTAAAAAACAAAGGCTCGTTAGACAGGGACGTAGCGAAGGCAATGCATTTTTTTTTTTGGGGGGGGGGTGGATGACCCAGTTTTGTCGACAAATTGGGTGTGGTTTGGGCGTGGTCATGATGATTTCAATATATATGAATTTATTAAATTTGAAATTATGATCTGATCGATCGAGAGGTGGGGGTGATCTCGAGCGCTGTAAGCGCTAGGCTTTCTCGGGGGGAGAGGGGGGGTTAAAATTTTAAAATATAGAATTCCGCAACTGGCATTTCCTGCATTCTGAGCGGTGATTTTCAGTCAGTTCAGAAGTTTATAAAATTTCGTATTTTGGACTGTTTTTTTATGTTAACAACATACGTACAGCATTTTGGGGGAAGATTGTAAAGAGTTTTTTGTCAAGCATTCAAGCATATTAGCATGAAGTACTGTATAATAACGTGAAGAGAACGTGAAGAACGTCTAATACTATATTACAGTCGTAGTCCAGGCAACCTTACCTATAACTTATTTATATATCAGCACATCAATTCTGCGTCTACATGCCGTGTTTGGCAGTTTCTAATAATTTTTATACCTTACGACACGCTTCGCAAATGATATCAGATATGTGTTGACAGACTAGCCCAAATTAAGATGTACATTTTCTTATGAATTGAGTTTTTTTCTTCTTCCATAACTCATGCATGGCGGAATGATAACATTTTCTTCCAAAATCTGGGGGGTATCTAACATTGTTTTCCAAAATTTAGCGGATATATATACACCCCATTCCGGCTATATTTACGCCCCTGATCAACACGTACCCAATAATTTGAAAAAATCTCCATGGTACTTTTTGTTGTGTTGTTGCCGATAATCGTCATCAAATATTTGCTTGCAAACAAGACATGTCAGCTTAATTTCCTTCCGCTTTCGTTTCAGTTGGTTGTTGTACATAACTTTCCAATTCAATATATTTAAAATGTTTCACCTAATTGTTCTTATCTTAGATATTTCTATCAGAGCGAATTATTCAGCACTTGTCGCCCCTTTTAACCAAGGATTTGTTGTCGATTTTTGTCCGCCAAAATAATTGGTAATTTAAGGGTTAGAACCCAACCCCAACACAACACCAATCCTAACCCTAACCCTACACCTAATGAGTTTTCTAACCTTAATCCCCCCGCCTAGCTAGTTTACTAACCTTAACCCCCAGCCATTCACTCCCCTACTTTGGGGCTTATAGATTAATAGACTAGTGAGAGATAATAAGCATGTGGGATAACTAAATGATTGTTATACGCATGCGCGACTCCAAAGCCTGGTACCAATTATCGGTAATTTAAGGCCATTGCATACTTACTGATTATTGGTAATTCTAGGTAGGAGGACATGTTGCGCCAGCAGAGATAAGACCCTGGTTACGAGGTTGAATGCGCATTTGATCATTTTAATGTAATTTGCGCAATAAATTATTATTATTATTATAAACAAAAATGATCTTAAAGAATTATTTTTGATTGCCACATCACAAACACATTTCTTATTCGATGGGCTCCTCACTAGCGCCGATACTTGCGAATATTTGTATGGGTTTTTATGAACGTGAATAATATGGCTTAACTGAATTATGACGGCCCCAATGTTTTATTTTACCGAAGATATGTAGACGATGACACCTTTTGTGTATTTCATAATCAGAATGAAGCTATGTCTTATTTCACTCATTTGAACTCGCAACATACTAATATTAAATTCACTTTTGAAAAAGAAATAAACGGAAAACTACCTTTTCTTGACATTTTGCTCACCAAAACTTCTGGCAACAAATGCACGAATTCATTATTTCACAGATATTTTAAATCAGTGAATGCGCTGCTCAACAGGAAGCCAATGAAGTTCCAATAGAATAGGTGTGATATGGTCATATCTAGACGATCCAGATACCAGTCAAGTGGCAGCATTCTGGACACGCTGAAGTCTACGAATAAGTTTCTTTGGCAGACCATACATAAGAGAATTACAGTATAGTGTAGTCTAACTTAGAAGTGATAATATAGCATGAACCAAAAGCCTTGGCGATTCACGCGAAGATTTTTAACTTTATATATTACAGATCAACCATTAATCCATATCATCAACATAGGCCAATAACTGTACCTCGCTGATCGCCAAATCAGTAGGAGAGTTATCGTCTTAAAGTTACATATAGTTGGCTATCAACATGACATAACAGTGAAAGTGCAAGTTATGTCTACGTGCAATATCAGCAAGAGGTGAAGTATATAATGAACTTACAATAGAGGACCCAATACAGACCCCTGTGGGACTCCAAACTCAAGTGTACGCCTTTCAGAACACATTTCATTAACTTTAATAAACTGTGTCCGATCACTTAAGTAGGACTCAAACCAGCCAAGTGCTTTGCCACATAGTGCCAAATCTATTCGATAGTCCGACCAGGAGAAGTTTATGGTCCACAGTGTCAAAGGCGGAGGAAAATCCAGTAGCAAAAGTATGACAGAGTTGTTATTGTCAATCCATGGCAATATCATTGTGAACACGTAAAAGGGCAGTCTCGGTGCTGTGCAACTTCTTATTCGCAGACTGGAACAACTGATCGTTAAGATGGTTCATTTCCAAATACTCGACAAGCTGTATCGCACCTTTTTCACATACAGTAGGTCTAACATTTTTAAACTCAAATAAATATTAAAGTGAGCTTTTTTAGCAGTGGTAAGAGCGGCTTCCTTTAACTGAGAAGGCATAATTCCTGATTCTAAACACAAATTAACATTCTTGGTTATAACTGGAAGAACGCGATCTCAACACAATCCTTAAGTATCTGACCAGGAACTGGGTCGAGCTTATACAAGATCTAAAGCCAGCAGCAAAATTTATTTTCCGAAAATCATCATCATGAAATACTTGAAAAGGCATTTAACTGGCAGTGCGTAACATGCTCGTCGAGATGAGCACTGTAGCTTATAGTTATGTTTATCTGTCATATCCAGAGTGGTACACCAGCATCTCTGCAATTGACGCCTCTTTCTTTCCTCATCCTTGATGATTTTCAGTAAACCATGGCGCAGCAGCACGAATTGTTCTAATTGGTGCACACAACTTGTTCTAATTGGTGCATGCTTATCCAGAATAGAGGACAGCGTGGAATCATATTGAGCAACAAGTTCAGCAAGATCATCAGAAGGATTTGTTATCAAGGACGAGGCAGATATATCATATTTAAAGGGCTCCAATTGACTTAAGCCTCCGAAAGTTAACAACATTTCTCTGAAAGCAAGGTTTAACAAAGAAAGATTGCAGTTGATGACAAAATGATCTGAAATAAACGGATTAACATCATTAATACAGCTAATCATCTGTTCATCGCCACGAGTGATAACAAGATCAAGTATATGGCCAGCACTATATACGTGACGGAACACAAACATGCTGTGTCAAATTAAACAGATCCAATAATTCCAAAAAAGCAAAGGCAGCTTTATCCACATGTTTGTTATCGACATGAAAATTAAAATCACCAGCAATTAAAAGTTTAGAAAGATACGTAGAACACTGTTCCTGTAAGGTACCACATTCTTCCATAAAAAGGTCGTTTGAGCTCCGGTTCAAAATAGAAGGAGGGGGTCGATAGACAACCAAAATTCGAAAACACTGTGAAGAAGATTTAATCTGCATTTCAATAATTTCAAAGGAATGAAAATTACTTCCATAATCTGTTGATCATCGCTTAACATCAAAACCAGATTTTAACAGGGTATCAACACCACCACCTCTAGCATTTCGTGGCAAATGATGGAAAGAATATCCTTGAGGAATTAGATCTCCAATTACTTGATCATCTATATCGCCAGCATAAAGCCATGTCTCAGTCAAAGCCAAGATATCTATGTCATTTTCAACAACAAAGTATTTTATGATCAACCATTAATTCCTGACAGAACGTGAGTTGAGTAAACTAAATTAGTAGACTTAAAAGCAGAAGAAACTTTGGGAACATCAGATCAACGGGTTAATGCTCTCAGGCGACAAATAATATTTCGACCATGAAATCGATGGCGCGTAACAAGAGAACAAATTGTCCCTCTATTTGATATTCCAGAGTCTGATTAGGCGAAGAAAATACATCGACACGAGCTCGACGAGAATCAGCTCTCTTGCCTCTATACTCTCAGTGGTACCATATTAAGGCATGGCTCTTGACTTCGATACTATATATTCAAACTTATAAAACATATTTATCATATAGTAGGAACTAATTTTCGGTTTCGTTTCCATGACAACAAGGTCACGTGACTCATTGGCGGCCATATTGGATGAAAACTTAAAACGTTCTTGAGGCACGCGAATATATACAATATAAACAATTAAACAGCGCAATTTGATGCAAAATTGAATTACGTTTATCACGTTAAGTTGAATGGTAGGAATCACTTCGCATAAACAAACATATTAGAGAAATTGTAATTAAAGGAAAAATCATTCGCTAAAGGTTTCCATTTACGGTAAAGCTATACAATCTGGCAACTTAGCTTGATAAACTAGATCAATATTTGGATCAAATTACGCTGTTTAATTGTTTAAATTATATATATTCGCGCGTGCTTCAAGAACGTTTTATGTTTTCATCCAAAATGGCCGCCAATGAGTCACGTCGACTCACGTGACCTTGTTGTCATGGAAACAAAACCGTAAATTAGTTCCTACTGTATGATAAATATGTTTGGTAAGTTTGACTTAGTTTGGACAAAATCTCTGGAACATATAGGAAATTTCAGTTTCGAAGTCAAGAGCCATGCCTTAATACCGCTGCTTGAGAACCCCACTTGATTTAAAATCTCGTGTAAAACAGATAAATAGATTGAAGTGGCGGAATTTTAACAGTTCATTTCGTGAATAATAGTTATTTGTCTTGCTTCTGTTGGTGTCAGCATGTGAATTAGCTTCATGGTTCACGTTCAAAATGTCATGACTGTAGAATCCAAACTTTGATTTTGATTTCGAGGGCCAATATCGATAGGAGGATCATGACCAGAGGCGTCGCCAAGGGGGAACTGGGGGGACAAGTCCCTCACTTTTCTTCAAGACCAATTTTGAAATTCTTCTATATCCGGCGAGAAATGCTTTGGGGTGGATGGCTGTTAGGTCCACATAATACTTTGGGTTAGGTTTTCGAGCATGTTTGGGTTTAAAGTTCGTAACTTATTTTTAGGGTTAGCACTACCAGAAACAACCATTAAATTAGGTGGAGCACTTCTGCTGGAAACCAAGCTATTCTTCCATGTCTGTAACGACATCATCATTTTGTCCCTCTGCACGACATCATTTTGTCCCTCCAGTGGCAGCCATCATGGCGCCTGATATTCTATATCGTATTTGTTTTCTACGTCCGCCTTGCATGGCTTGCGTCTACGTCATCCAGAATCATTTTCTGGTGGTTCCATCAAGATGGCCGCCACAAACCACTAATCTCTATATAAGACTGGATCGAGAAACTATTGTTCAGAAAATGAAGCCGGAAGTAGCTCGTGGCGGCCATCTTGAATTTGAATGTATTGATGTGTCACATAAACAGAACATACAATACAATTATTACGCTATACATACGAAATTACAAATAATGTGACAGGACGGTAACAGAACAAAGTCCCAATTTACAACCGTCCCCTAACATGAATGATAATAAAATTACATCACAGAAAAGCGCAATATGGCTATTATGGCGGTGTGTAAGTTGGGACTTTTAACCTGCAGGAAATAACTATATACTTTGGATTTGAATACCGAGATGGATAAACAGTTTTTAAAGTCCCGTGGTAAATTATTCCATAGGTCAACGACTCTAGAAAAATACGAATTTCTAAAGTAATTTTGTAAATGTTTAGACGTTGTTTTGTAATTGTTAGGATCAAAATTTCGATCGTCGAGTAGTGACGTAGGAACAAAATATTTATCACAATCGATGTGTATGATGGAGCCTGATTTAAATTTAAATAACTGAATAAGATCCTTTAGTTCCCTATGGTGTTGCAAAGGCAACAGACTCAAGATTTCGAGTCTATCTAAGTGAGAAACTTCACGAGGCGGATAATTTAAAATAAATTTCGTAGCTCGTCTTTGGACATTTTCGATTAACGCCCGATGTTTAGCTGTGGATGGTTACCATAGGCTAGAACATTATTCAAGATGTGGTCTAACTAAGGAGCAAAATAGAAGCTTTCTAATATTTTTATCAGTAATATCCCGACAAACTCTCTTTATCAGTCCAAGTTTCTTGTTTGCTCTAGAAACCATTTCTTCAATATGTCTTGCCCACTGTAAGTCACCGGATATAATGATACCAAGATCTTTAATATATGGCACACACTCTGGAGACTGCCCACCCAAGCGATAGGACCAATTTATACTAGCTATCCTTTTTTGGAGATATGAAGAGCTTTACATTTGGAAACATTAAAAGTCATGTTACAGTCAACACTCCACTTGTAAAGGCCATTAAGATCTTGTTGAAGAAGTGACTGTGATCTTGGAGAGTCAAGTGATCTATATAATTTAGAATCATCTGCAAAGAGTGCCAAATTAGAACCAGAACAAATGTAATCAGGTAAGTCATTAGCAAAAATAATGAACAAAAGTGGCCCAAGTATTGATCCTTGTGTGACCCCCAAAGTGACCGGGAGCCAGTTGGAATAAGCACCCTCTAGGACTACACGTTGAAATCTATCGAGTATCGGTCAAATAACTCTTAAACCACTCAAGTAAAGGACCAGAGATACCATAATGTTCCAGCTTTGCAATCAACAAGTGATGTTGAACTTTATCGAACGCCTTTGAAAGATCTAAGTATATGGCATCAACCTCCTTGCCTCTCGCAAGAGAATCTAACATATAATGATAAACCTCTAGGAGTTGGGTCTCAGTAGAGCGTCCCTTCAGGAACCCATGTTGGAAGTGATAGAAGAACTGTGATAGATGGTGATAACAATGATTTGCTACACAACGTTTAAGTACTTTTGATACAAATAGGCCTATAGTTCGAAGTGACGAATCATCCTTTTTGAATACAGGTGTGATATATTAGCTCGTTTCCAGCTTACAGGAACAAGACCGAGTTTTTACAAAGGCTCGGATAAATTTCTCTTGCCACGACCTTAGTTGACTGGGCCGGACAGGATCATTCCTGTTAATATATTCAAGTGTTTTGAAAATTTATCTGACTCCCCCAACGGTGAATAGAACCCAGCACTGAGCTATTGATACACGGTCAGAACTGACAGTCAGACAATTTTCAGATACCGTTCTTTTCCCCACTCTCTCTGACCGGGAGACATGATGACTTCACGTTGAGCTGAACCTTGAACGACTTTTATCTTTTTAGCCGAGTGATACACAACTCTTGTATACAGAGACATTTCTATCAATATTTCATTAAATATTGATGATTTAATTTCCTGCTTCTGCATCCGAATTTTAATTTTGTAACTTTTGGTATTTTTTAAAATTTCTGTAAGTAATTTTAGTAAACGCTAAATTCTATACAGTAAAAACCCACTAACAAGAACATACATTTTACCCAATCAGCCTGGGATGGTTCTTATATTCTTATATATGTTCTTATATAAACAAATTCTTCATTTCAGCCTGCGGTTCCTCTCCCCTAGAAACTATAGGCTAGTACCAGGCCTGACGAGGGGGGGGAGGACAAGCCTGGTCGATGACCAGGGGGCAAAAGGGGCCCATTTTAACGAAACAAAAGAGTATATTATACATTTTATCTTCGAACGATCCTTCAGTCTTTCGTCTGAATTTTGACTTTTTAAATTCCAGATTATTGCCATTTGCCAATTTAAATCTCTTTCCGCAGAACAGTAATAAACCCAATTCGCCTTCAAGTAAGAAACCTAATCGAAATCAGTCTTTAAAGAAGTTGATGCAAGTTGCAACACTATACAGTCAACAGATCTGGCAGTGGGGAGTTTTTTGTCCGCCACGGTGCGGAGTTTGTAGTTGTAGACTTGTAGCACAATATAATATTTGTGAAGTCTGCTTGATCAAATAGGACAAAGATGAGGATTTTTTCCAACATATCCGCGCCGGGGGTGGAGCTCTACAAATATGTTTGGACCAGGGCCCCAACATTTCTCTCGGCGGCCCTGCAAGTATAATTACCGTGTGTTTATGACTAACCTCATGCACGAAGCACGGTAATCGACTAATTACAGCGTGCGAAGATGTCTGTACTTATTGTATAATTAATGAGATTGATAGACTGACATTAATGCTGATATATTTTTATGCAATGAAACCATATGATAAAGCCTTTGAAGTTTCTCTATTTACCTGCAAGAGGTCAAGGGAACTCACATAAGTAAAAATTGCTTTGATAAGGAAGCAATACCACGAGCAGCCTGCAATTCGCCAGTATAACGTGATGGGATCATTTATTGAAAGTTGGATTGCACGAGTTCTCTTTTCTTTGATTTCTTTCATCGCTTTCCTCGGAAATAGTTTGGTCATTTGGATTTTCATCAGCAAACGTAAACTATATACAAAAAAACCTTTCGATGTCTTCATCATCAACCTGGCTTTAACAGACCTCGTCACCGCTGTTTTTTTGATCTTCAGTCGATTTCTTTATCTGCCTAAAATGCCTGATAGTCAACCTGAAGCTTTCTTACTTTGCAATTTCTTATGGGGTGGTTATATTTTATTTGGTCTTGGTTATGTTTCAGTTTATACCTGTCTTGTACTAACCATTGAACGTTGGTTGGCAATTATTAAACCACACTTATATCGTCGTTTAAAAACAAAACATGCCATATTTGTCATTATAATGGTATGGATCTGGGCATTCTTCATCAATTCCGGTGTTTTTTTCAGTGTCAAAGAAGATTTTAAACGAAGAAAATGCGAGTGGATTGCTCCAAAGATTGGAAATTCTATTTTACCTGTTTTCGAAATCTGTTTTACCAGTATAGTACCATTTTTAATCATTATTCTTTTGTATATACATATTTTACACAAAATTGGCCGCACGTCACTGCTTTTGAGCGGAACTGGAGAAGGACTAAAGAAAAGACTGACAATCATTGCCTTTTTTGCGTCGATTGGTTTAATTATTGGCTGGCTTCCTACGCAAATCAGTTACATGTTACGTTATTTTGAAATAGGAGAAACTGCACATCTTCAAGGAACTGTACATTATGTTTTTATAATGATGGCTTTGGGAAATAGCTGTCTTAATCCTATACTTTATGGCATATATAGTTCTAGATTTAGAAAAGAATATTCATTGATAATATCTGGAGTATTTCGTACAACTCGATGCCAAAGAGTAACATGTGCTAGTACAGGACCAGCTTTGGAACAATGATGTAATTTACGATAACTACAGGTCAACTCATGCGAGAGTTGATAATTGCAAAAAATCGGCCATGCTAAATCATAAAAAATGCATGTTAATTTATAGTTTGTATATATAAAATCAACAACTCTTGTTATTTATTTGTGAAGGAGGAGGATGTTAGTTATTTTCAGATATTGCAAACTGCATGCATATATCAATATCAAGATGCACTTCAATGCATCTTTCCATTGGTTGATTTCATAATTAAAAAGGAAATTCAATTTCATTTAGATTTCACTTAAGTTGAATTTTCCGCCTTATTTAGTGGCAATATAAGTGCAGATTTTAATCTCTTTTCCAATATGTTCTTCATGTGAACTTTGCCGCCGACAATGATTCTTATTTTATGAATTTGAATTATTTACATTTCAATCTGCAGGCACGTGTTTCGCTGTACTACAGCTCATTAGTGTAGCTTGGAACAATCTGGATGAGTCTGGCTGGACACTTAATCATGCACTTGCGATCGTCATTGATAACCGCTTGTTGGACAGCACCGGCTATCAGAACATCCAGATAGCGTGAAGTGCGCATGGGGCCAGAGTGCTCAAACTGCCACAAGGGTAGTGAAAAATGTTAATGTGAGAGCCATCTCATAACAAACATGAAACAAACAAACAAGAAACAAATTTTAAAGAAATTAAACTGACGTTTCGTTGCCAACGCGCAACACTCTCAAAGTGAAATACAAGACGCATATGAAAACTAGTATTTAAATATATTTACAGATGTTAATAATTAGGCCAATCAAAACAAAGAAAGCGGAACGGAATTGACGTTTCGTTCAAGCAAGAATTAAACTGAGAAAACTTTCTCTGATTAGTAATTCAAATGTTGGCAAAAATATGAATCCATGACAAAACACCCCAATCACCAAATTCAGACAAAAAACCCGCATTTAACATTTTCAATAATTGTCACAATAAGTGTTAAGTTATAATTTATTGTAAGTTTAAATTATTGTTCGTATGGCTACAAAATATGAAGACACTCGAGTAACTATACTGAGAACTTGACTACTTGTTATTAAATATTTTACAGTATGTCCCCGCTATCACTGTAAGTAGTATGTTTCCGCTATCACTGTAAGTAGTATGTCCCTATCACTGTAAGTAGTATGTCCCTATCACTGTAAGTAGTATGTCCCTATCACTGTTAGTAGTATGTCCCCGCTATCACTGTAAGTAGTATGTTTCCGCTATCACTTTAAGTAGTATGTCCCTATCACTGTAAGTAGTATGTCCCTATCACTGTAAGTAGTATGTCCCCGCTATCACTGTAAGTAGTATATGTCCCTATCACGGTAAGTAGTATGTCGCTATCACTGTAAGTAGTATATCCCTATCACTGTAAGTAATATATGTCCCTATCACTGTAAGTAGTATATGTCCCTATCACTGTAAGTAGTATGTCCCTATCACTGTAAGTAGTATGTTCCCGCTATCACTGTAAGTAGTATATGTCCCTATCACTGTAAGTAGTATGTCCCTATCACTGTAAGTAGTATGTCCCTATCACTGTAAGTAGTATGTCCCTATCACTGTATGTAGTATGTCTCCGCTATCACTGTAAGTAGTATATGTCCCTATCACTGTAAGTAGTATGTCCCTATCACTGTAAGTAGTATGTCCCTATCACTGTAAGTAGTATGTCCCCGCTATCACTGTAACTAGTATATGTCCCTATCACTGTAAGTAGTATGTCCCTATCACTGTAAGTAGTATGTCCCTATCACTGTAAGTAATATATGTCCCTATCACTGTAAGTAATATATGTCCCCACTGTAAGTAGTATGTCCCTATCACTGTTAGTAGTATGTCTCCGCTATCACTGTAAGTAGTATATGTCGCTATCACTGTAGGTAGTATGTCCCTATCACTGTACGTAGTATGTCCCTATCACTGTAAGTAGTATGTCCCTATCACTGTAAGTAGTGACGTGTGACGTGTCTCGTATTATGCATAAGAAGCTCCTCTACTTTCTACCCTGCATGATGAACTAAATAGTTTATTTCGACTAATTTTCGTCCAAAGACCATTCACAATAACTATCACTATGTGATCGCCATCAAAACAACTCCACTGACGATAAAGAATCACTCAATGACGTCATATTTTCAAAACCAATATGGCGTCAAAATCCACAAATTTTCAACTTCAACTAGCAATATCTTCTCAACTAAATTGATAGGAATGCTGAAACTTTGGAAATAAACTAAAGTCAGTAAGATCTTTCATATGAACTGCATTTGTATTTGGGCCGGATTGTCCCTTTAAATCTTACCTGAGAAAAACCTATTTTTACTTAACTGTTAGTAACTTTAATCCTGACATGTTTAGTTCACACTCAATAACTACATTTTGAGTAATTTGTGTAAGTTTTTTCCTTCTTTTTCTCATTGTCTTTCCCCGTTTTTATAAATCAATATTACTTACATATTACTGGTGAGCACGTTTGTTCTTGCCAATTTTTGGCATGTTACATTAGATTTACCCTTTATTATTACCTTATAGATTTATATATCCTCTGTACATACATATAGGTTTGTATTAGTGTATGCAATTATTAGTTAATTTAGTGCCAAAAATAAAGTTATTTAAAATATATATATATAAGTATTATATATAAGAATAAATTATTTAAAAATCGCTTTATAAAACGTACTAACCATAGTGATTGGTAATAAGTTCCGAAAGTTCTGAAAACTAAACATCTTATTTATAAACACATTTACCAAAATCTAATAATGGCGTAATGTTGGAGCAGAGGGTGAGAAAAAGAAATGAGTTCTTAGAAGAACTGTTTAAAGATTTGAGAAATAAATATGCTTAAAATAAAAGAGCATGATGCATTTCGGCAGACAACTTATCAAGTGCTACGTCTGCTGATAAACTGAAACTTATAGCGCATATTGTTCGTATAACTATAATAAAGTCGAATGTTGTGAATGTTGCCTCTATTGCCAATTGCTCGTTGATGAAGATTTTCTTGCATTTTTGTTGCTTCTACTTTAAAAGCCGTTGCCATCTATGATCGACACTTGAAATGACATGTGATGCATCTATGTCACTCGTAACTTTTCCATTCAGAAAGCGCTGCTCTCTTGGTACATATGACCATAGGCGTACGAGACGGGGGCTGGGGGCTGCAGCTCCCCCAGTTGTCCGAAAATTAGCTCTATTCGGGCAAAAATGGTCTTGTCATTCGGGCATTCATTGTTGTTCATCATTTAGCAATGGTTAAAAGTGGCATATAGTCAGACCTTGGTTCGGGCGTTGTCTAAACGTAATCTTGTATATTCAACTTGATAATACATCTGGTTTGCTTTTCCTTCCTTCTCTTCTGCCGTCGTGTAACGTATTCTCTATGCGTTTCAGGAGAGATATCCACGCGGTCTAAACTTGGAAAATCTCTGTTACTTTAACGGTAATTAAATACTTCGAATCCCGCACACTGCCGCGGCTGCAAAAACGAGAAAAATGCCCTCAAATTGCAGGAAATACACTTTCAGGGAATCAAAAATTCAAAAATTTTCATGTACATGTAAATTGTCACTAAAATTTTCATTAAAATTTTCATGTACATGTACATGTAAATGTACATGTTTCCAATGCATGTTCATATACATTAATGAAAAACGTGTAATAATGCTAGGCTATTAAACGATGGCAATTCGAGTTCTTCAGTAATATTGACGTCATCATTTATTCGGGCAAGTTATGCTCAGCCCCCCCCCCCCCCACAAAATTTTGCCCATACGCCTATATGCATATGAGCATCGTTATAACACAGCTTTTCATCGCCTTTGTTGCTCCGAATTACTTTCAAGATTGAGTTAGTTTGTAACAGAATTGAGAATGTAAAGCAGCATTTTCAGGCGATGACTCACTTCTTATATAACACGCTTTAGGGACAGTAATATTACTTACTAACAGATGAGTAAAAAACCTTATCAAGAAAAATCCTAAGAAAAATGCATGTCGAAGAAAACAGCAGGGTGAATGGGTAACCACTTGGCTCTACACAATTTAAGGTTAGATTTCGCAATCATATATAAATCTGCTATGAGAGCTAAGAAAACTACATGCGAAACGACTGTTCACTTATCATATTCCTCACGATCTTGGAGTAAGATTTTAATTTTATTCGTATTGAAAAGATAAGGGACAATAGAATCGTAGAATTAATCAATAAGGTCAATGAATCAATAGAATCAATCAATAAGGGACAATAGACAATCAGATTGACAATAAACTCCTAACAATTGAGAAGCCTATATTGCAGGCTCACTCAACTAAGAAACTTAATCCAAACGGCCTAAAGAAAAGGAATGAATTTAGAAAAATCGAATTATAATTATACTCATTAGGGATTTCTTTCTATTAGGACTTGATGAATTATTTTAGTTTCACTTAGGTAACATACAGTGTACAGGGTGTCCCAAAAAAAAGGCTACCTTTTCAAATTCAAATTAGCATGTTAATTCAAGCAACCTATTGTAGTTCTTTGAAATTCATTATCGCGCTTTTGAAATACAAAACGCTTCTGAACGCTTTCCAAACGCAGACTTGAAGTTATTCTTAATCACCCGTGTGTGCATGCACTAAAACCCCTTTGACATTGAAACACAATAGGTTGTTTAAATTAACACGCTCATTTGAATTTGAAAAGGTAGCCTTTTTTTTGGGACACCCTGTATATAAAAAAATTAAACCTGCATAAAATTAATTAATATTCCTTTCAAACAAACTATTGTAGTAGTTTGAAAGTCCTAGACACCTTTGAGTTTGGCCACGGATGCGTAAAAACACTGTCTTATACACCTCATTGGTAATTAAGATAACTTGAAGTGTATGCATGGTGAAAGTATTTAAAAGCTTTTTCTCTCTTCCTATGGCTCAGAGGTGTCTAGGGCTTTCAAACTACTACAATAGGTTGTTAGGTTGTTTGAAAGAAATATTAATTAATTTTATGCCGATTCCGTTTTTTTATACACACCTTAAATTTTTTGAAATGCTTAGTAAACGTTGCTTGTTTCTTCTTCTTTCAGATATACTACTTTATTGGTGTGCTAGGTCATCAGCTTCACCACGCTGACGAGCCCCAATCAGGGCGAAACAGCTGTCGGTGGTTGCTGTTTGACTTAGACACTGCTCATAGTTGTCAGTTTGCTCAGTACTGAGTAGACAAAAGACAGTACTGAGTAGACAAAAGACACACTCAGTTGATGATGATGATGATGATAATGATGATGGTCAAAAATCATCTAACTAAACATCAAAGTGGCAACAAGACATTTCACTCCACTGAGACCCTAGGTCTTCTGGTTACAAACGATCTCTTCAATTCAATTCAATTCAATTGATAAGAAGAAAGCAACAGCAATGGTTCTTATTGATTTAAGCAAGGCTTTTGATAGCATCTTCCATACAATCGTGCTTTAATAAGCTTCAGGTATTGAGAACCCCTGCACCTAAAGCCATGAATTGGTTCCAAAGTTACCTCACAAAGAGACAGCAAACTACTCGCATTGGGACTTCGATATCCTCGTCACTAACGGGGCCGGCTAAATTTTGCGAGTTGCGAGTTTGCGAGTCCACGAGTTACGCCGTCGCGTCCTTCCCCAAAACCCACGCGCTTGGCACAAGTTCCTCAAAGGGTATAACTCTTCCACGGACGTTGAGGGAGGCCGAGTCAGCGATATATCAACGGTTTCACATAAAACGTTCTTGAAAACAAATCAGATACTCCAGGAGGAGAATATTTCTTGCCAAGCTGATGGGATAGATTTAAAAAATACAAATTGCCGTATAACTACAAATTTAGTACAATAACTGGAACTGTAAAGGATCGTTGATGATGTTTAGAATTACATTACGCATACATAGGGAGATTTAGATTCTACAGTATCAACGGCCTTCAAGGCAGGAGAGGGTTAAATAAATATATAAAATTTTGTTTCATTTGTCATAAAACAGAGATAGAATGCAAAAACATGATGTACATTTTTTAAGTACAAATGAGTCAAATGACTGCACACTGCACTGGATACTTGCAATATGAGTAGTTATCAAGGTTATGGTGTGACAACAAAGATCGTAACCCCCCGCCTAACGAGTTTTCTAACCCTAATCCCCTGGCCGTGTTCTCAAAAAACTCGTTACTAGGCGGGGGTTAGGGTTAGGATCTTTGTTGTTTTGCGGTTGGTTACAATGCTCTCTCCATATTTCGACCTTTTGGAGTCACGACCTCAAGGCTATGACTGGAAGGACTGCCGTTTTCAAAAATTGCAGCGTGGAAATTTTAAATTTTGATATGTATAAGTAATTCTAGTGTCTATACACTACTTGTGATATTTGATTTTGAAAATATTTTGTAATTTTTATCTACATGATACATACATGATTGATTGATTTATATGCATATACATACATGGTACAGTTTCTTACAATTAACCCGAAGAGAAAATTTTCAAGATTAACGCCAATTTGGTTTAATGGCTTCGCCAGGAGTATCTGAGAACATTTTTATGTGGAACCGCTGACATATCGCTGACTCGACCTCCCTCGACGTTACCCTTCCTCAAATTGCAAATACCATAATGCATTATGCCTTGCGGGTAACTTTGAAGCAATTCATATGGAGTTGATTGGAATAAGGGAGCTACAGTTGGTAAACATTATTGTTGTGCTCCTGCATACAATATTAATTATCCATTTACTTCGAAATCCAATACACCAACGTCGTCTTTATTAAACCCAATTTTCAGATACCGTTCTTTTCCCCACTCCTCTGACCGGGAGACATGACTTCACGTTGAGCTGAACCTTGAACGACTTTTATCTTTTTAGCCGGGTCTTGTATTGGTCTTCAAATATCTAGGGGTTAATATTGACCCAGAGGACGACACGGCAATGACAGCGCACAGAATAGCAGCAGCATGCAGGGCAAGTTTAGCGAACTGAAACGGATACTGTGCGATCATCGTATAAAACTGGGCATACGTGTCTACTTCCTGCAGGCCTATTGCCGTAGCCGGCTAACATATACAGCACACACATGGGACATCAGCGAGAAGAACTTGACTTGCTTGGAGGTGGTCTGGCGTAAGATGCTCCGATGTATGATCAAAGGAGGCCACCGACGGAGGAATACACCACCCGCGCGTGAAAAGAGAATCCCTAGCAGCTTACAATCACCGTATCAGTGTCGGCCAAGAATGGGACTACGCGTACGTGTACAACAACGCGGATGTATACCGGATAACTAATGCTGGGCGCCTAGATGTATTTATTCGTAAGCAAACACTATGTAAACAGAAACGTGGACATGCGCAGAACGGACTGGACGGCACCTTTAAACTTACAATAAATTATAACTTAAAGCTTATCGTGACAATTATTGAAAAGTTAAATGCGGGTTTTTTGTCTGAATTTGGTAATTGGGGTGTTTTGTCATGGATTCTTAGTTTAATTAGTTTTCTTAGTTTAATTCTTGCTTGAACGAAACGTAAGTTCCGTTCCGCTTTGTTTGTTTTGACTCTGTTTTGATTGGCCTAATTATTAACATATCTGTAAATATCTTTAATACTAGTTTTCATATGCATCTTGTATTTCACTTTGAGAGTGTTGCGCGTTGGCAACGAAAAGTCAGTTTAATTTCTTTAAAATTTGTTTCTTGTTTGTTATGAGATGGCTCTCACATTAACATTTTTCACTACCCTTGTGGCAGTTTGAGCACTCTGGCCCCATGCGCACTTCACGCTATCTGGATCTTCTGATCGCCGGTGCTGTCCAACAATTAAGCGGTTATCAATGACGATCGCAAGTGTATTAAGTGTCCAGCCAGACTCATCCAGATTGTTCCAAGCTACACTAATGAGCTGTAGTACAGCGAAACACGTGCCTGCAGATTGAAATGTAAATAATTCAAATTCATAAAATAAGAATCATTGTCGGCGGCAAAGTTCACATGAAGAACATATTGGAAAAGAGATTAAAATCTGCACTTATATTGCCACTAAATAAGGCAACTTAAGTGAAAATTCAACTTAAGTGAAATCTAAATGAAATGAAATTTCCTTTTTAATTATGAAATCAACCAATGGAAAGATGCATTGAAGTGCATCTTGAATCTTGATATTGATATATGCATGCAGTTTGCAATATCTGAAAATAACTAACATCCTCCTCCTTCACAAATAACAAACAAGAGTTGTTCATTTTATATACATAACTATAAATTAACATGCATTTTTTATGGTGTATTTAGCATGGCCGATTTTTTGCAATTATCAACTCTCGCATGAGTTGACCTGCAGTTATCGTAAATTACATCATTGTTCCAACGCTGGTTCTATACTACTTCTGCTACATGTTACTCTTTGGCACCGAGTTGTACGAAATACTCCAGATATTATCAATGAATATTCTTTTCTAAATCTAGAACTATATACATGTATGCCATAAAGTATAGGATTAAGACAGCTATTCCCCAAAGCCATCATTATAAAAACATAATGTACAGTTCCGTGAAGATGTGCAGTTTCTCCTATTTCAAAATAACGTAACATGTAACTGATTTGCGTAGGAAGCCAGCCAATAATTAAACCAATCGACGCAAAAAAGGCAATGATTGTCAGTCTTTTCTTTAGTCCTTCTGCAGTTCCGCTCAAAAGCAGTGGCGTGCGGCCAATTTTGTGTAAAATATGTATATACAAAAGAATAATGATTGAAAATGGTACTATACTGGTAAAACAGATTTCGAAAATAGGTAAAATAGAATTTCCTATCTTTGGAGCAATCCACTCGCATTTTCTTCGTTTAAAATCTTCTTTAACACTGAAAAAAACACCGGAATTGATGAAGAATGCCCAGATCCATACCATTATAATGACAAATATGGCATGTTTTGTTTTTAAACGACGATATAAGTGTGGTTTAATAATTGCCAACCAACGTTCAATGGTTAGTACAAGACAGGTATAAACTGAAACATAACCAAGACCAAATAAAATATAACCACCCCATAAGAAATTGCAAAGTAAGAAAGCTTCAGGTTGACTATCAGGCATTGTAGGCAGATAAAGAAATCGACTGAAGATTTCGAGGTCTGTTAAAGCCAGGTTGATGATGAAGACATCGAAAGGTTTTTTTGTATATAGTTTACGTTTGCTGATGAAAATCCAAATGACCAAACTATTTCCGAGGAAAGCGATGAAAGAAATCAAAGAAAAGAGAACTCGTGCAATCCAACTTTCAATAAATGATCCCATCACGTTATACTGGCGAATTGCAGGCTGCTCGTGGTATTGCTTCCTTATCAAAGCAATTTTTACTTATCTGATTTCCCTTGACCTCTTGCAGGTATGTAGAGAAACTTCAAAGGCTTTGTCATATGGTTTCATTGCATAAAAATATATCAGCATTAATGTCAGTCTATCAATCACATTAGTTATACAATAAGTACAGACATCTTTCGCACGCTGTGATTAGTCGATTACCGTGCTTCGTGCATGAGGTAGGGCCGCCGAGAGAAATGTTGGGGCCCTGGTCCAAACATATTTGTAGAGCTCTACCCCCGGCGCGGATATTGGGTTTATTACTGTTCTGCGGAAAGAGATTTAAATTGGCAAATGGCAATAATCTGGAATTTTAAGAGTCAAAATTCAGACGAAAGACTGAAGGATCGTTCGAAGATAAAATGTATAATATACTCTTTTGTTTCGTTAAAATGGGCCCCCTTTTCCCCCCTGCTCATCGACCAGGCTTGTCCTCCCCACCTCTCGTTAGGCCTGATACTAGACATTGCAACTAACAGCTAAATTACGTGATTTAAGACTTAAAATACAGTTAAAACCCCACTAACAAGAACCTACCATTATTAAGAACCGCAGGCTGAAATGAAGAATTTGTTTATATAAGAACATATATAAGAATATAAGAACCATCCCAGGCTGATTGAATAAAATGTAGGTTCTTGTTAGCGGGTTTTTGCTGTATAGAATTTAGCGTTTACTAAAATTACTTACAGAAATTTTTAAAAATACCAAAAGTTACAAAATTAAAACTCGATCGGATGCAGAAGCAGGAATAAATACTTGTTTAAACCTAAATTAGTTTTACTTTTATAGGAATAACAAAGTTTCTATTATTCCTAAGACAATAGTTAACTATATATATTAAAGTGCTGAGAGCACTGGTATATGTTAATCCAGATTCCAGATACCTGGTTGGGGCAGTAAGATAAATTTTCAGGAACACATATAAATGTCTCTGTATACAGTTACAGTTATACAGTTGTATACTCCAGAAACGGCTAGCCGTTGGGAGTTGCTGGACCGGTCCACTCATCGATCCAGCGCTGAAATTCGTTTTTTCTCATCATTAGTCTATAAAGTTGGCTCTTATCGAGACCTGTCCATTTTTCGAGTTTGTTCCAGCGATCTCGTGCATATTTGCGTTGGTTTTTGGCGAACAGCATTTGTTTCTGTGGCATATAGTTTTCCATGCCCACAATGTGTCCAAGCCATCGTCGTTTGTTTACATTGCATTATATAAACATTGAACATGAAGTTTGCGGATTTTTTTCACACGCTTGAGCTTTTCCGCCGAAAAAGCGTGTCATAATAAGCTGTTTGGTTCCTAAATGTTGTTAATATATCAAACTACCACTCGTGCCTTCGCCACCTTTAACGAATACTCGCTTTCGAACTGTCGCAAATCTATTCCGTTAAAGTTTGTGTGTCCTCAACGTTTGATATATCACACATGCGCAGAACAGACTGGACTGCACCTTTAAATTATTGTTCGTATAACTACAAAATATGAAGACACTCGAGTAACTATACTGAGAACTTGACTACTTGTTATTAAATACTTTACAGTATGTCCCCGCTATCACTGTAAGTAATATGTCTCCGCTATCACGGTAAGTAGTATGTCCCCGCTATCACTGTAAGTAATATGTCTCCGCTATCACGGTAAGTAGTATGTCCCCGCTATCACTGTAAGTAATATATCTCCGCTATCACTGTAAGTAGTATGTCTCCGCTATCACGGTAAGTAGTATGTCCCCGCTATCACTTTAAGTAGTATGTCTCCGCTATCACTGTAAGTAGTATGTCTCCGCTATCACTGTAAGTAGTATGTCTCCGCTATCACTGTAAGTAGTATGTCCCTATCACTGAAAGTAGTATGTCCCCGCTATCACTGTAAGTGATCACGGCAAACTAGGACGAGGACCTTAAGATGTACGACAGCAACCTAGGACGAGGACCTTAAGATCTACGACGGCAACGTAGGACGAGGACTTTAAGATCTACGACGGCAACCTAGGACGAGGACCTTAAGATCTACGACGGCAACCTAGGACGGGGACCTTAAGATCTACGACGGCAACCTTAAGATCTACGACGGCAACATAGGACGAGGACCTTAAGATCTACGACGGCAACCTAGGAGGACGAGGACCTTAAGATCTACGACGGCAACCTAGGACGAGGACGTTAAGATCAACGACGGCAACATAGGACGAGGACCTTAAGATCTACGACGGCAACCTTAAGATCTACGACGGCAACATAGGACGAGGACCTTAAGATCTACGACGGCAATCTCAAGATCTACGACGGCAACCTAGGACGAGGACCTTAAGATCTACGACGGCAACCTAGGACGAGGACGAGGACCTTAAGATCTACGACGGCAACCTGGGACGACGGGGACGTTGATCAAACGAGAGTAACTATATTTGTACAGCAGTTCATGTCGTGACGTCACAATTTTAACACTATTACATGGTTATTTTCTAGGTACGTAACTAACCCTTACCCAAAATCTAACCCTAACCTTATTTCAGTTTAATGTCGAACAATTCGAGGTGGTATTTTGCGCACGACTAGATATTTTACAATTATTCTCAAGAGATTCCAAAGATATGCAAATATGTAAAATTCCCAAACCCCTGATAGCCACTTTACATACATGTCCAATACTGTCGAACAGATACGGGTGGAACGAGTCGTCAAATTCGTCATTTGAAACCAGTAATTGCGTCTAGTAAACGTCTTGAGTTCGCGGGGGTTCACCAGTGGGGTTCACCCTACACTTCCATTGCTTCCATGTAAATATATATTCGTCCGGTCGTTCAATTTGTCCAATTGGTCCACTCGTTACGAGCGGAAAATTGACGAAAGACCGTAATTGAAAACCATAGCTATTGAAATTGAATGAAATATATAAACCTGATAATGAAATATAAATCTGATATCGGGTCGTATATTTTTTCTAATATTATATGTTGTTGCCTCGTTCTATTTCAAAACTACGCAACATATCGCAATTGAATGAAACTATATTACATGTTGTTGCCTCGTTCTATTTCAAAACCACGCAACATATCACTATGGAACGGAAGAGTATTATATGTTGTTGCCTCCTTCTATTTCAAAACTACGCAACGCTATGGAGCGGACAGTATTATATGTTGTTGCCTCGTTCTATTTCAAAACCACGCAACATATCACCATGGAACGGAAGAGTATTATATGTTGTTGCCTCCTTCTATTTCAAAACTACGCAACGCTTTGGAGCGGAACAGTATTATATGTTGTTGCCTCGTTCTATTTCAAAACTGCGCAACATATCACTATGGAACGGAAGAGTATTATATGTTGTTGCCTCGTTCTATTTCAAAACTGCGCAACATATCGCTATTGAACGGAACAATATTATATGTTGTTGCCTCGTTCTATTTCAAAACTACGCAACATATCGCAATTGAATGAAACTATATTACATGTTGTAGCCTCGTTCTATTTCAAAACTACGCAACATATCGCAATTGAATGAAACTATATTACATGTTGTAGCCTCGTTCTATTTCAAAACCACGCAACATATCACTATGGAACGGAAGAGTATTATATGTTGTTGCCTCCTTCTATTTCAAAACTACGCAACGCTTTGGAGCGGAACAGTATTATATGTTGTTGCCTCGTTCTATTTCAAAACTGCGCAACATATCACTATGGAACGGAAGAGTATTATATGTTGTTGCCTCGTTCTATTTCAAAACTGCGCAACATATCGCTATTGAACGGAACAATATTATATGTTGTTGCCTCGTTCTATTTCAAAACTACGCAACATATCGCAATTGAATGAAACTATATTACATGTTGTAGCCTCGTTCTATTTCAAAACCACGCAACATATCACTATGGAACGGAAGAGTATTATATGTTGTTGCCTCGTTCTATTTCAAAACCACGCAACATATCACTATGGAACGGAAGAGTATTATATGTTGTTGCCTCGTTCTATTTCAAAACCACACAACATATCACTATGGAACGGAAGAGTATTATATGTTGTTGCCTCCTTCTATTTCAAAACTACGCAACGCTATGGAGCGGAACAGTATTATATGTTGTTGCCTCGTTCTATTTCAAAACTGCGTAACATATCACCATGGAACGGAGGAGTATTATATGTTGTTGCCTCCTTCTATTTCAAAACTACGCAACGCTATGGAGCGGAACAGTATTATATGTTGTTGCTTCGTTCTATTTCAAAACTGCGCAACATATCGCTATTGAACGGAACAATATTATATGTTGTTGCCTCGTTCTATATTTCAAAACCACGCAACATATCACTATGGAACGGAAGAGTATTATATGTTGTTGCCTCCTTCTATTTCAAAACTACGCAACATATCACTATGGAACGGAAGAGTATTATATGTTGTTGCCTCGTTCTATTTCAAAACCACGCAACATATCACTATGGAACGGAAGAGTATTATATGTTGTTGCCTCGTTCTATTTCAAAACCACGCAATATATCACTATGGAACGGAAGAGTATTATATGTTGTTGCCTCGTTCTATTTCAAAACCAAGCAATATATCACTATGGAACGGAAGAGTATTATATGTTGTTGCCTCCTTCTATTTCAAAACTACGCAACGCTATGGAGCGGAACAGTATTATATGTTGTTGCCTCGTTCTATTTCAAAACTGCGCAACATATCGCTATTGAACGGAACAATATTATATGTTGTTGCTTCGTTCTATTTCAAAAACCACGCAACAAACAATATTATGTTGTTGCCTCGTTCTATTTCAAAACTACGCAACATGTGCCTTTCAAATGGGACAATGTTATATTATCCACAAATATAACAAAACTTAAAACATCAACATTACATATAGTGATCGTTTACCGTAGGTCTAATACATCGTGTATAATTTTACACTAATAAACTTCAAAAACGAACGGCAATATACATGTATATATCATTCATTATTCATGACTTTCACAACGCATACAATATTTCTCCATAAATTTCAAATTTCAAATTATCCGCATTTTCCCTTTTAATCTTCTCTATGATTTTAAATCTCCATTGAAATAAAACACCTTATTATATGGTCAAAATAAAACCACTGCTCTTTATTGTTTTCCACATTTTCAATTAAAAAGTCTATTTGCTTTGCTCTCTTCTCCTTTGTTTCACGACTTGTCCTTCAGTATTGCGACAGCATCATCCACTTTCCAATCACACATCAGAGTGCGCAGCCATTTCCAATAAAAAATAAAGTCAGTTACCAAAACGTTTCCTTAACCCACCAAGGCCAAACGCATAATTAATAAAACACATCTCTGTCTAATAATCTCACCAACTCTCTTCTTTCTCTCATTACATCTTCTTTTGTGTATGTGTCCAAAAATTATTTATTGTAAACATGAATTGCGATTTTTGCTAATGATATGATATAATGTAAACAAAGAGTTAACATTATATCAAACCATGAATTGCCGTTTTAGTAATGATTTCATATAATACAAAGACGGCAGTCGCTTGATTTGAAATAATGAATTGCCGTGTAAGTCATGATTTCATATAAATGACCATAGTAATGCGCCATTTCGTTATATTAAACCATGACTTAATTGAAAATTCCTGGTTTGATATCATGCACTAAATGCAACACGACACTTTTATTATATCAAACCACTTTACTCATCATCCGGCCAAAGCGCGCCAAGTGTTCGCTTCCATATCGGATAACCGTTGGAATAATCGTTTTCTTCAACTCTCTAAATAATAATAACAAGACGCCCGCTAGGCGTTAACTCGGGCTACTTGAGGTTGTGGCTTGTTGAAAGACATAGTTGTAGGTACAATGGTTACATGTAATGATACAGCTGTCAGTGCAGGGGTGGTTAAATTTTCCATCATTGCAAACCCATAACGTATTGTTGGCCAACGGCTTTGATTATATGAAGGTGAGTTGGCTCAGTATCCAAGCTGGCTTACTGAGAAGTCTGCCCCACCAAATGAGCCATCCTGTTTGCTGACCTAATCCAGTTCTAGTCAACAGGGTCAACCTGGCAAGCAAGCCCGGCCTGTGCTCATGTAACAACAATTCATCTGGCCAGTCCCGCAAACAGGTTCAGTTTGAGCAAGTATTAAATCAGTTATATTGTTCTCAGTACTTGTCACTGGAAACCCCTACGGCACCCAAGGAAACCCCGAAGGTGACTTGTAGGTGGGGTTTAGGATGTTATTTTCCCCTATACTGTAGGTGGGGCATTTTCTTAGATTTGTTTCTTGATAAGTCTAATCTCTCATACTTACCTGGGGTTCCAGTGACAAGTGCATTTAAATCAAACCATTTAGCTGGCAGTAGCAAGACATCATAAGTAAAACAGCTTAAAGAAATATAATTCAAAATCTTTATTTCTTTGTGAAGTCAACATTTTGAGCCAGTAAACATATTCATAAATTTAGCACATTTATTATTGGGCCAGCTCGCTTCATGTAATATCAAAAATGTATCAGGCTGTACAGACCAAGTAACAGTTGGCAAATGGTGTGCTTGTTAGCAAGTCTGGCATGTGTGCTAGCCTGCCTCATGTACTGTAATATATTATGTACTGACTATTATTACTATCTCGATTAGAGAGCGAGCTTGCCTCCTCCATGTACAGCTTGCCTTCATATACAGCTATATAGTAATCATGAAACTAGCCAAAAATCAGTATGAAAAGTTTGTATCTGACGTCTGTAACAATGGAAAGTACATGGCAACAGGTAAACCAGCAAATAACAAACTCTTTACTCTTTGATCTTGATACTTGGTATGGGTGTCAGAGAGTTGATCGATACAGACTTATTGATAACCAGCACATTTTGGAGGCCCATATCAAGTGAAACAGGTTTATTCGAGAAGCAATTATAGAATTCAAAAGTGGACACTTTTAAAAGGTTGCTCTAAAATCTCTAAATAATTATAATGTCGAAGGTTTATATATTGTGTATGAAACAATAAACAGTTGATTAGCATCGACTTTATTTTGTATATAGACATATAAACAATAAACAATGCAGGCAACAAAGCTTATAAAACATATTACAGTTACCTCAGAACAGTTAACATATTTTCAAAAACATATTACAGTTACCTCAGAACAGTTAACATATTTTCACACAGCATTCATACGTTGAGTTTCATATTAAATTGTTAAACATAGGTTTAATCGAGTACACATCAGCGTACAGGTACGGCATTTTCAGTGTACGGTTTATATCGAGATCGCAGACAGAGACCACCAAGGCACCAACCGTGTCTAAATCGCTCGTTATCTTTTAGTGTAGCCGTAGGTCTTCGGCGATCGGCGTGTGCGATTGTAAGCATCGTGAGATCAAGATACTGCCAGCCACATCAAATATTTTCAGTGAAGAACACTCGAGGAAAGGTAACCAGATGAATATTAAAAATATGACAATGGCGCATAAATATATGCAGTGGTTCAGATCCAAGTGGGATGATGCAAGAATTGCCATTTCGCGACATTGCCAAATAAACAGAGCCCTTTTTAAGACTCGTGCTCTCCCCCCACAGGGGGAGGCCCGAGTAATAAATGCTGCCTCGGGACTGACACAGCAGCAGTGGATACGAGGTTGCCTGTAGAAGTGTTCAGCATTAGGCATGCCAGCAGAATGATGCTAGAAATTTTCTATAGCATGGAGGAAAAAGGCGACATATAGCCTTGTAATATTAAAATAACATACGGTAATCATATGGCGCGTTTATAATGTCAAAATTCAATATGACCATTTGAACGCCATACATCTAATTCGAACAACATTTACTCGAAACCAGCAAGCCTCGCGAAGTTATAAATTTTCCATCAAGCGACACTTTTGCCAAATCGAACTTCACGTTTGTAATATTTGCTGACTTATCTAGCGGTCATATTTCAAATCGAACTAACGAACGGGAATGCGGAATTTCACCGTTGTCAAAAAACATTAATGAGGTTACAGTGTCTCCTTCAATTAAGACGCTGTAATATATTTATTTGCTATATTTATTTTCATAATTCGTTACAGCATAATTTTATGTTTGTAAACCAAACTTCATTCACCATTTGCTCAGCTGGTTCACATGCGTCGAACGCACTTACACTGATTATCTTTGATTACTCCTAGTTACTTGCGTTTACTCGTGCCCAGTCCTGTTACCGAGCTATGTATAGCTTTGTTGAATTTTGCGTTTGTGTGTCGGCATACGTCATACATGTCTCGAAAGTGACTCAAGTGCGCATGTTCCGCTGCCTGTTTGTTTTTGGCTTGCATCTTGGGCTTGCATTTATAGCTTCTCGAAGTAATTCTCGACAATTCCTTCACAGGAAATTCACGGTAAGAACAATAATTATGTCTTTTCTCGTGGAAGTATTCATCAAGGCCATGAAGGTTTCAGTGGCCAGTCTCGAGGAAATCAGTACTCTTTCATGAGTTTATCAGCGCTGTTAACAGCACAAGCTATTGGGCTTCCAGTTTAATACGAAGTGGAACTCGATAACCATCGACAATGTCTTAGACAAGGAGACAACATGTACTTGAATGCTTTTAACCATGATCTCATTCCTCGTCAGGGATTTACCAACCGTTGTTTGTTGCCGTTGGTTAGAAGACAACTTGTCCTGTCGATCAGTGATCGACACAAATATATCGCCCGTTGAGGCACAAAATAATATTGATCTGCCCAACTGTATATGTAATAAACTGTACATGGAACTATCTTCAAGAAATTATTTACCTCAACTTTGTGAAAATTCAGTGGATTTGTCCATTTTGTGAAAATTCAGTGGATTTGTCCATTTTGTGAAAATTCAGTGTACAATGGAAATTATTTGTGTGCCATGGATAACCATAATATTTGGTATGCAGTAAATACAATATTACAAGTTCTTTGGGGGGAAAATAAAATACAGTGGTTGCAGTTGACTGTGGTGTATTCCCGAACGACAATTACAGTATAATATGTGGAGTCGTGGACATGTGCAATGAACTAATACATCACAAAGATCTTGAAAGTATTGCATTCTCAACAATAAAATTTAGACGATATAAATAATGGTGCAACAATATCGTAAACATCTGTTACATACCTTTCTGGTATTTATTTAGTCAGCACCTATTTGTTTAGCGTTTGCTTTGCCATAAACATATCAGACACTTGTGATTCCGCTGACAGCTTTGCCACAGTAAGAAGCATGATTTATAGTGGCAGTGATTTATCAGAAATTTGTTAACCAATCACCAACATGGTCATAATGTATACTGTCTATGCCTTGCCAATTATATTCAGATAAGTGATAGTCATTTGTAATTTAAGTCTGCTGTATTTAAAATAATTGATAGAAATGTGTACATACTACAGTGCCGTCGGTTCATTTTTGAAATTTTATCAAAAATTAGGCTTCCCATGACTTTCGAGGCAGCACTTCCCCTTGCGATAGTAACTTCTAGTAGTAATTCATTATATTTAACATAAAGCCCGGCCAATCCAAGAAACCGACGACGACCCAATGGACCCATCGAACAAACTTGAAGCAATCGGTGGAACGAGCAGCACTCGATAATCAGAGGCAGAAAGATCGGATACCACCATGCGAGGAAGATGTTATTTCCGTACCTCGTTGTTATGCCAGAGGCTTGCGGCAAGAGGGTACGATTGGCTAATAAATCGCATTCAACGATATTTTACACCGGTTTACAAACCCGTCTAGGGAATGAACTGCAGTAACTGCAAAATGAACTAAACTGTTACATAGACTATTCAATTTAGCATTGACCGCATATGAACTTAAGCTTACAAACGTGACTACGGAAAAACATAGTAAAATATTAGTAAATATACAGAGATCGAATTGGTACCCACATTAATAGCATTGCAAAAACCAAAGGCTTTCATTCCTTGCTATGTGCGCGCTGACGTCGCGCGCAATATTTGTAACTATTGCACAACATTTGAAGATATGTGCGCGGAAGATCTTGCGCGCGCAACATAAAATGAAGTCTGGCAAAGGCAAAGAGGATATTAACTCTCATCTCCAAGGTATTTGGAATACAATGCCAATATTAATATTAATTATTATTATACAGCTGTGTATATATTTTTAATAGGCTACAGTATATCGTGTACGTTGCACTATTGTTAAGAATGGCAAATGATGTTGAGGAAAATCGAGGACCTTATAATCAGGGCCGGATTAGTACAAAATGCTACAGGCCCCGCGATTTGGGGCCCCCGCACTGGGGCCCTGCAAACCAAAGCAACGAAGAAGAAAAGATAGCGATTTACCAAACGTATTCCATATATGGAAGGTTCCATATGAAGAACACATACATTGCCCTCACGAGTATTTTGTAACGAACATATATTATATACGAAGTATTTTATAACGAACATATACGTTGCCCTCACGAGTATTTTGTACCAGCCTCCGGCATTGTAAGCAGTAAATTATTGGATTGTAACTGACCCCAAAACAACAAAGATCCTAACCCCCCGCCTAACGCGAGTTTTCTAGCGCCCAGCGAGCCTCACGACACGACCAAACTCAAATCATTAATAAGTGATTTTGCCCAACAAAAATGTCGGGAAAAATCTAAGAAAATGGTTAATTATTAAACGAGTATATTTTGTTGCGTTAAATATATGTCTCTGCCAACCTCGTTCCCAGGGCATTTTGCCTCCACGGCGGAAGGTCGGCGAAAATGGCCCTGGGATCGGCTGGTCACATGACACCCAGAATTTCTGGGTATTTAGATATGATAATTTTTGTGGTCTTTGTTCCATTTCCTTGGTCTACTTTGTTGACCTGAATAATTGAGAAATATTCAATGCTCTTCAGAGTTGTTCATGTCAGCATTCGTCGGCATAAAAGCAGCTAACAAGCTTAATAATCCGCCATACAACCATGGTTATCTCTTATAAAAGGTATGAAGAAACATATATCCAATTTAGCTAAAGCTATCACTTCTAATTTGCTGTAAAATTTGAAGACAGCACTCAGATTTGGATAAATAAATTATACTCGGCTGAATTAATTGAGTTGTATGACAAGCCAATCGCATTATAGAATGGACCAGCCGATCCCGGGCCATTTTCGTCGACCTTACGCCGTGGAGGCAAAATTCCCTGGGTCATAGACCCATATATGCTATAGTCTACATTGTACGTATATATGAAATGAAAGAGTTTAAATAGGGCCAATGCCGTTCCAAATTTTCCGTGAAAATGGGCGTGGTCAAAATGGGCGTGGTTAAATTATACAATCATGTAGAATTGTATCTGTAGTGCATATATACATATGACTGGAACTGTCTGTGACTGGAAAGTACTAGAAAGATACAATGTGTAATTCACGTAAGTCATGGAAATATTCGTCTGGTTTTCGAGTTTAAAAATGTTTTTTGAAGTTCTCTAATAGAAATTGATGAAACAAGTTCTCGATTTATTGAGATGCATGCATGCAAGGTTTGAGAGTTGCTTTTCGGATATTGTGCTTCTCGATTCATGCAGTTGAACGTTTCATGCAGTTGAACGCTCTTTCATCGTGTGCTGATGAAACGGGTAAGGTGAGGCAGAGTTTCAAAAGCGTTACAATATTCTAAAATTGAGCCGTCAAGTTGTGCTTCATTAAAAATAATAAAAACATCATGGAACAGCTTCTCCAAACTCCCACGCATTGAGAAAAGCATGCACGTTCTTGTATTCACAAGATTCACCGACATTTTAATGCTATCATTATTTATCATCATTATTGTATATCTCAACACTAGGCCTCCTATTTTGATTTTCGTTTTTTTTGCGGAGAATTCGGATCTTATTTATACTACAGGAACTGCAGCGAATTTGCTTCCCAATCCCCATAGCAGCGCATGAAAAAGCCTATTCTAGGCTGGTACTAACCGTGTTACAATCAACAACTTTCCCAAGTCCCAACCACCCACATTTTCACATCAACCACCCAGAATTTTCCGGCAGACGTCCCTGCAAAGTCGTTTGGGTTAGGAAGACACTTAAGGCGGGGGGTTAGCCAGGGTTAGGATTTGTTTTGTGTTGGGTTCTAGAATCCTACAATTTACTGTTGTGGAAGTACCCATTATTGGTAAACCACAAGCATTTGACAATTGCCGATTATTGGTCTTTAATGTCTAATCATGTACTCCTAAAAACAGTTAAAAACAGTCAAAAAACAGTTGGTAATAGAGTAACTAGTCCTAGTCCCCACTCGGTGAAAGACCCTCGGTGGATTGCCTCTAGTGCTGACCCTATGCCACTCATGGTGGGGCCCCGCAATTTTCATTTGCTATGGGGCCCGTGTAACCTTAATCCAGCACTGCTTATAATGTATACTATAAATACGAATTCGCAATAATCCCCTCGCCCGCCTTTTCTATACCAACCCCCCCCCCCCCATGGGAATTTCCACATCCATGGTGCCCAGACCTCGCACGCCGTGGCCGTGTATTTGTGTTTTGCAAACATTCACAATTTGCAAAAGCCCGTTTCGCCGAAGAAATGTTTGAACGTTATCTCGGCCAATATTTAACCGATTTAAACTCTGAAAACAGATTTGGAATTAGCGAATCAACATACATAACATACGTGTTTACTATATTACGAGAACGTGAGTACCCTTCGTAAAAACGGTTTATGTACTTAGAAATTAGTCGGCTTTAGTCGCTATAAGCCGGTCAATATTATTTTGAACGTTATCTCGATCAATATTTAACCGTTTTCAATTCTGAAAACAGATTTGGAATTAGCGAGTCAAAATACATACTCTGTCTCTTTTGGAAAAAACCCTTTGAATCATGTCCAATTAAATATTAATCTAGTTACCAGGACCAAATTTTCCGATGTCGCGCGGACGGCGGTTGATCATCCCCTCGCCCAATCTCGTTCCCAGAGCCTCCGCCGCGCCACGCAAACGGAGGCTCTGGGATAATCCATCGCCAGAGGGCCGGAAAACAGGGCGTCGATTGAACAGAGCATGCGCCAGTAATAGACCGAGCGTAGTTTCTGGGACGTGAGAACTATCTGTGCTATATTAAAATATCGAGTTCTTCGGCAAGAATCTTCCCTAAACACGTTAATAACTCTCGAGGATCTCTTCAGAGGTGAAAAAAAGTTGTTGTCTGGTGTTTAAATTAGCAACCAATTGGGATTTGGGACAGAAAAGAATATGATTTTAGAATTTATGTAACTCGCGGCAATGAAATCAAAAAGGTCGATAAACACTGCATTGACTGTATTTATTAATAGGTGCATGTTGACTGATTGTTGAAACTTCAAACAATAAAAGACTTGACAGCACAAAAATTAACGGTAACATATTTTTATAAACGACCAAGACACACCTGGAGGCCACAGGGAGCCGTAACGTCGATTAGTGATGCGAGTTTAACAGTAAATCGGGTTTATTTGGTATTTTTTACACAATAATTGTATTAAATCGCTATTAAAATGTTCTTACTTGTTAATTTTGTCGACAATCAGGACAAATTACAGGCAACCAGACCAGAAAGGCATCGAATCAGTGTTTACATCAATACGGAAAGCCGTTGACTGTGGTTGCCCTCTGGTTGCCTGTAATTTGTCCTGATTGTCGACAAAATTAACAAGAAAGAACATTTTAATAGCAATTTAATACAATTATTGTGTAAAAAATACCAAATAAACCCGATTTACCGTTAAACTCGTTTCACTGATAGACGTTACGGGCGTGGGAAAATATTTGATCAATCTTTGTTTTGATTCTCGATGGCTTGTATTCTCGTTTCTGTTCTGCAAAATAAACACTACGTCCGATGATTTAGTTGGAGAAATCAAGATACTTTTTGGTCGCATTTCCTGAGCCAAGAATAACTGAGGCAATTTGTTGCACCATGGATGGATAACTCTCTGGATTATGCGACTTGAGAGTCTTAAAGAACGTTTAGACCAGGCGCCTCTCTTGCATTTCGCGTAGAATATCAATCCATTTAAACGTGGACTAGTTTTTTTGAGCTTTTCTGGAAACACTACTAAAAGTTTGTCCGAAGATAACTTTTTTGGTGTAAACTCTGCCATAAGAACGTAATATTAAAGAACGAAGTACAATACCGTTTGAACGAAACAGTGAAACACTCGCGTAAATATTAAGAGTTAATCTAATTAAAAGCAATCTTTAGTTAACCAATCAAAACACTTCCGGTGTGGATTATCCCAGAGCCTCCGTTTGCGTGGCGCGGCGGAGGCTCTGGGAACGAGATTGCCCCTCGCCCGGCGCGAAGCGCCGGCCGAAGGCCGAAGGCCTGAGGGCGAGGGTGCTAATATCGACCGGCGTTTAGTCCCTTATGCCGTTCCTAGATCTAGGATCTGTTTATAGGTATATATATATGATCAACCGTCCTCATGCGCGGGATCGGAAAATGTGGCACTGGTAACTAGATACTCAGATTAAATTGAACCGTCACAAGAGACATAGTTTTTTGAGGAAATAGAAATCCGAGTCCGAGTATGTATTTTGACTCGCTAATTCCAAATCTGTTTTCAGAATTGAAAACGGTTATATATTGATCGAGATTATCATAGCCGACCAAGCCCGGACTAATTTTCTAAGTACATAAACCATTTTAACGAAGGGTATTCACGTTCTCGTAATATAGTAGACACATATGTTATGTATTTTGACTCGCTAATTCCAAATCTGTTTTCAGAATTGAAAACGGCTATATATTGATCGAGATAATCATAGCCGACAAAGCCGACTAACTTTCTAAGTACATAAACCATTTTTACGAAGGGTATTCACGTTCTCGTAATATAGTAGACACATATGTTATGTATTTTGACTCGCTAATTCCAAATCTGTTTTCAGAATTGAAAACGGTTATATATTGATCGAGATAATCATAGCCGACAAAGCCGACTAACTTTCTAAGTACATAAACCATTTTTACGAAGGGTATTCACGTTCTCGTAATATAGTAGACACATATGTGATGTATTTTGACTCGCTAATTCCAAATCTGTTTTCAGAATTGAAAACGGTTAAATATTGATCGAGATAACGTTCAAAATAATATACGATAAAGTGACCAGTTTATAATCGACTAATTTCTAAGTACATAAACCGTTTTTACGAAGGGTACAGCTCACGTTCTCGTAATATAGTAAACGCGTATGTTATTTATGTTGACTCGCTAATTCCAAATCTGTTTTCAGAGTTTAAATCGGTTAAATATTGGCCGAGATAACGTTCAAACATTTCTTCGACGAAACGGGCTTTTGGAAATTGTGAATTTTTGCAAAACAGAAATACACGGCCACGGCGTGCGAGGTCTGGGCACCATGGATGGAGAAATTCCGTAGGGGGGGGGGGGGGTAGAAAAGGCGGGCGAGGGGATTATTGCGAATTCGTATTTCTAGTATATATATATAAACAAATAAACTCGATCCTAGATCTAGGACGGCCTTCCATCTCGCGTGATAAGGGACTAAACGCCGGTCGATATTAGCACCCTCAGGCCTTCGGCCTTCGGCCGGCGCTTCGCGCCGGGCGAGGGGATTATGTAATTTACACAAATGATACAATTTGTGCAGATTTTAGTTAAGGCAATTCAAGACAATTTGGACGAAATGCTGCTATTACAATGTGTGGCAATGTCACTGATTTTTAAATACGATATTATGTGCTGCAAATAACCTTTATACTTGCATAGGTAATTATATTAAAAATATTTTTTGCTATTAACTGACGTGCCAGAATTTATTTCAATTGATGATAAAGTTTATTATTTTCAAATATATTGTGACTCCTTTGCTGGTCAGCGCCCACAAGCAATTGTCTTCTGGACGATCCTTTTATTTATTAGAAAACCATCAGGCGGTAGGTTAGGATTAGTTGTTTTGGGTTTAGCAGTTCTATGATGCATTTCATCATGCAGGCATGTCCGATCGTATGATAGCAGTACAATCATATCTCTGATTCCTCCAACTCTCGCGGATGCTAAAAATATCTAATAGAAGACAATTACTTGTGGGCGCTGACAAAAACGCCGGGATATAGTAAAACCCTTGCTCATGACATATTTATAATAACAAACAATTAACCATTTTTCACCACTGACGAGTGCTCTAAAATAAAATATTTTCCCACTCTGAATTGAATTATCAACATTGTTTCTTGACTGTAACGCAGTAGTAAAATTTAAGATTTTTGATTCTCATTCAAGAGATAAATGTATTTTACTTTAATACTTTTCATGCAATAATCTATTAAGGTAATTTTGTAAAAGCTCTTTTGATAATATACTGTACATTTAAAATACTTTAACACAGTCATTCTGCACAATATATGCCAAAAATTGCAATGTAAGATGTATATATGTAGGGTTATTACTACATACTGTATGATTGCATGAGTATTCACACTCAATTTGGAAAAATAACATTGTATGCTAAACCTAATTCAAATACCAACCCTAATGCTAACTTCAATACTAACCGTAGACAATTTTAAACTTTAAAATTAAAATTTAACCCAAGAAGTTCCTGTTTAGAAAATTTGAACTGGTTTGAAAAATCTAATTGCTATATTTATAATTGAACTGGTTTAAAAAAACTGGTTTGGAAATTGTAAGTTCAAATGAATTTGCCCCACAACATATACATGCATTAAGTTGTTATTGTAATGTTTTCTAGCATGGCATTGGCATATGTTAAAATAGGTACGCAATGCGTACATGCGTCTACGTTTGGGATGGGGCGTAATTACCAGATATATTAACCATTAAAAACTGAACAAACATATTTCTTGTGGTAAAACTATATACCATTACTGATATAGCTCATTTTTTATCTGATGCATTGACTGCATCATATATGAGCACGGTGCTACACGACCGATGGGCATTGTAGTTTTTTAGCACTTGGTCTTGGGTTATTAGACTACTTGCATTTTCGGTAAGAAATACAGGAACATGTTTTATTGAACAATGTCAATCATAAACTTTAATATTATTTTGCTGTATGGTAGAGTGCAGTTATTATACCTATTAAACAGTTCTAATTAATTAGTGCTTAATACCACAAAATAAACAATCAAGAAAAGAAAGGATTTTGCAGTGGATAGTGATATTTAGTATTGACTGTTGCACACGTATATTAGTGTCTACACTGTATAGTGTCTACACTGAATGAATCAGGATTGAAATGCGGTCTATGGATTGCCTAAATAGACTAGATAATTATTCATACCCCAGTTTTCACTACCACAAAAAAATATCAACAATATCAACTAAAAATTATACAGGTATGTGTACTGTCATGCTAGAAAACAATGACAACTTCATGCATGTATATGTATGTTGTGGGGCAAATTTATTTGAATTGGGGCAATATTTTTACATGCCTGTATGATGAAATACATCATAGAACTGCTAACACCAAAACATCTAACCCTAACCCCCACCTAATGGGTTTTCTAACCCCCGCCTAATGGTTTTCTAATACCAACCTTAATACTAACACTAATAAAAGGATCGTCCAAAAGACAATTGCTTGTGGGCGCTGACAAAGAACACCCGGGATGCAGTGAAACCCCACCAGCAAAGGAGTCACTATATTGTAAATAATATTGAAATAAATTCTTGCACGTCAGTTAATAGCAAAAAAGATTTTTTAATGAAATTACTTATGCAAGTATAAAGGTTATTTCCAGCACAAATATGGTATTTAAAAATCGTGAATTCCAAGTTGTAATATCTTTTACTTGAGTATATATTATTGCAGTCAGTGACATAGCCATTGTTTACCAGCATTTTATCCAAATTGTCTTGAATTGCCTCAGACTAAAATCTGCACAAATTGTATCACTTGGATAAATTATATCATATACATATAGGTCCTGGATTTTCCCCGCAATTTCCGGTCGAGTTTAATAAAAATTAGTTTGCCTTTTCTGCATAGTTTTTTTTGGTTAGGGTTAGTATTTTGATTATAGGGTTAGTATTTTGATTAGGGTTAGTATTTTGATTAGGGTTAGGATTTTGGTTAGGGTTAGGGTTAGGATTTTGGTGATGTTGGGGTTAGCATCTCGTTGAATTCTAAAATACTGCCGTAAATATAGCTTGGCGAAGTCCGATTACGGGCGCGTAAATATAGCCACCGCCTTAAAAATACACTGCGGTATAATTGCGTTCGACGAAGGAGAACGCATTCTAATCTTGCATGTTATGGGTTACTGTGCTTTACAGCTAAAAGAAATCTGAGATAAAATCTTTTTTAATAAATTACCGTTTTGGAATTTGGAATAAATTATGGCATTAGTACTAGCTAGGAAAATGCTGCCTCGGGACTAACACAGGAGCAGTGGATACGAAGTTGCCTGTAGAAGTGTTCAGGATTAGGCATGCCAGCAGAATGATGCTAGAAATTTTCTATAGCATCGACGATCAAATAAATATAATGTAGAATATAAACCAAATAACATATGGTAATGCTATGGCGCGTTTATAATAATGTCAAAATTCAATCTGATCATTTGAACACCATACATCTAATTCGAACAACTTTACTCGAAACGTGCAAGCCTCGCGAAGTTATAAATTTTCCATTCAAGCGACACTTTGCCAAATCGAACACGATTGTAATATTTGCTGAATTATCTGGCGGTTGCACGGTCATATTTCAAATCGAACTAACGAACGGGATGTCACCGTTGTCAAAAACATTGAGGTTTATTATAGTGTCTCCTTGAATTAAGACGCTGTCGTTTGTTGCCGTGTTCCAGTCGATAACAATCTAAACCACCTATCAAGGCGATCATATGGCCCAATCCATGGCCTTCTCATTTTAATGGCGCGTTTATAATGTCAAAATTCAATCTGATCATTTGAACACCATACATCTAATTCGAACAACATTTACTCGAAACGGGCAAGCCTCGCGAAGTTATAAATTTTCCATTCAAGCGAACTTGCCAAATCGAACTTCACGATTGTAATATTTCTGAATTGAACGATTTACAGGTATCTGGCGGTCTAATCGAACAAACGAACGGGAAATATACCCTCCTAATATTAAAATAACGTACGGAAATCACTCAGGATGTCACCCACGTTGTCAAAAACATTGAAGTTACAGTGTCTCCTTCAATTAAGACGCTGTTATTTATTAGCTTTATTTATTTTCATAATTCGTTACAGCATAATTACCAATCTTCTTTCGCCATTACTGGTCCACATGCGTCGAACGCAATTACATAATCTTTGATTACTCCTAGTAATATCAATATATATATTGGCATTGTATTCCAAATATTAAATACCTTCGAGATGCGAGTTAATATCTTTTTGGTTTTTGCAATGCTATTGTGGGCACCAATTCCAGCTCTGTATTCATGCTCAATCGTTACTCCAATTTCAAACGATTCGTGTTTATATCAGTAGCTGTGTAGTTGTAGATTGCCTCAACGGACGAGTTGTAGTTTATGTCAACGACGGGCGAGTTGTAGTTTGCCTCAACGGACGAGTTTAAATTTTGTCTCAATGGGCGAACGAGTACAATGGCTTCGTTTAAATACAACACAATAAGTGTCTGGTCGAACTCTTGATCAGCGCGAACACAATGGCTCCTGTGAGAACAAAACTGTCACAAGGCATGATGAACTAACAAATATGTCCTGTAAGACTCCTAAAACAGAAAAAATATGCATCAGATAAAATATACGTCGCCTGAGTGCTGCCGTTCACTCCCACAAAAATTGCAAATGTTCACACCAGAACTGATCAACAAATTTCATGTCGATTAACATGAATTAACATAAAATGAGATGGCTCCGCTTGGTCATGTGATCCAGGTTTTAAGTCACAAACGAGTGACTAGTCCGCCGCCGATAACATAGCGTTTACCTTGCTAAGCAACGTAGACGCAAAAAGTGCTCCACTTGGACACAAATAATTTTGAGTTGATGTTTTTGTGGTAGTGAAAACTGGGGTATGAATAATTATTTAGTCTATTTAGGTAAACCATAGACCAGGGTCCCATGTTTTCTCAACTGCATTGGAATCCTTCAGTGTAGAACGAGCATTTTGGCCTACTCGGCTCACCGTACACCACTGCACAACAGTGACTAAGACTTGACGAGTGGTTCCGCTCGTTACGACCGGACCAGTTGGACGAATCGAACGACTCGACGAGTATTTTGGCCTACTCGGCTCACCGTACACCACCACACAACAGTGACTAAGACTTGACGAGTGGTTCCGCTCGTTACGACCGGACCAATTGGACGAATCGAACGACTCGACGAGTATTTTGGCCTACTCGGCGCACCGTACACCACCACACAACAGTGACTAAGACTTGACGAGTGGCTCCGCTCGTTACGACCGGACCAATTGGACGAATCGAACGACTGGACGAGTATTTTGGCCTACTCGGCGCACCGTACACCACCACACAGCAGTGACTAAGACTTGACGACTTCTTCCACTCGTTACGACCGGACCAATTGGACGAATCGAACGACTCGACGAGTATTTTGGCCTACTCGGCGCACCGTACACCACCACACAGCAGTGACTAAGACTTGACGAGTGGCTCCGCTCGTTACGACCGGACCAATTGGACGAATCGAACGACTCGACGAGTATTTTGACCTACTCGGCGCACCGTACACCACCACACAACAGTGACTAAGACTTGACGAGTGGCTCCGCTCGTTACGACCGGACCAATTGGACGAATCGAACGACTGGACGAGTATTTTGGCCTACTCGGCGCACCGTACACCACCACACAGCAGTGACTAAGACTTGACGACTTCTTCCACTCGTTACGACCGGACCAATTGCATGGACGAATCGAACGACTCGACGAGTATTTTGGCCTACTCGGCGCACCGTACACCACCACACAACAGTGACTAAGACTTGACGAGTGGCTCCGCTCGTTACGACCGGACCAATTGGATGAATCGAACGACTGGACGAGTATTTTGGCCTACTCGGCGCACCGTACACCACCACACAGCAGTGACTAAGACTTGACGACTTCTTCCACTCGTTACGACCGGACCAATTAGACGAATCGAACGACTCGACGAGTATTTTGGCCTACTCGGCGCACCGTACACCACCACACAGCAGTGACTAAGACTTGACGAGTGGCTCCGCTCGTTTACGACCGGACCAATTGGACGAATCGAACGACTCGACGAGTATTTTGGCCTACTCGGCGCACCGTACACCACCACACAACAGTGACTAAGACTTGACGAGTGGCTCCGCTCGTTACGACCGGACCAATTGGACGAATCGAACGACTCGACGAGTATTTTGGCCTACTCGGCGCACCGTACACCACCACACAGCAGTGACTAAGACTTGACGAGTGGCTCCGCTCGTTACGACCGGACCAATTGGACGAATCGAACGACTGAACGAGTATTTTGACCTACTCGGCGCACCGTACACCACCACACAGCAGTGACTAAGACTTGACGACTTCTTCCACTCGTTACGACCGGACCAATTGGACGAATCGAACGACTCGACGAGTATTTTGGCCTACTCGGCGCACCGTACACCACCACACAACAGTGACTAAGTCTTGACGACTTATTCCACTCGTTACGACCGGACCAATTGGACGAATCGAACGACTCGACGAGTATTTTGGCCTACTCGGCGCACCGTACACCACCACACAACAGTGACTAAGACTTGACGAGTGGCTCCGCTCGTTACGACCGGACCAATTGGACGAATCGAACGACTCGACGAGTATTTTGGCCTACTCGGCGCACCGTACACCACCACACAGCAGTGACTAAGACTTGACGAGTGGCTCCGCTCGTTACGACCGGACCAATTGGACGAATCGAACGACTGGACGAGTATTTTGACCTACTCGGCGCACCGTACACCACCACACAGCAGTGACTAAGACTTGACGACTTCTTCCACTCGTTACGACCGGACCAATTGGACGAATCGAACGACTCGACGAGTATTTTGGCCTACTCGGCGCACCGTACACCACCACACAACAGTGACTAAGACTTGACGACTTATTCCACTCGTTACGACCGGACCAATTGGACGAATCGAACGACTCGACGAGTATTTTAGCCTACTCGGCGCACCGTACACCACCACACAACAGTGACTATAAGACTTGACGACTTGTTCCACTCGTTACGAACGGACCAATTGGACGAATCGAACGACTTGACGAGTATTTTGGCCTACTCTCGCACCGTACACCACCACACAACAGTGACTAAGACTTGACGAGTGGTCCCGCTCGTTACGACGAACCCAATTGGACGAATGGAACGACCGACGAATATTTTGGCCTACTCTCCCACACGAGTTGTTGCACTCGTTCATAGTTGATATAACCCGACTAATTGCACCAATGCAACGAATCGACGAATATTTACCCGCACCATTACAATTTTATTATTTAAATATTTTAATATTATACCAAATATTAACATTAACACGAATGTCACGACCGGAACGACCCGAATACGTTCGACAGTATTGGACAACCATCTCCTTTCTTAGTGTTTTTCTGAAGCAGCTAAGAGGTCGTTCTATTATCATGGATGTGTTGTTTTACTCTATTTATTATATGAAACTCTAGGTAGGGGGGTTAGGGTGAAACTCTAGGTAGGGGGGTTAGGATGAAACTCTAGGTAGGGGGTTAGGATGAAACTGTACGTAAGGGGGTTAGAATCAAACTCTAGGTAGGGGGTTAGGATGAAACTCTAGGTAGGGGGTTAGGGTGAAACTCTAGGTAGGGGGGTTAGGATGAAACTCTAGGTAGGGGGTTAGGATGAAACTCTAGGTAGGGGGTTAGGGTGAAACTCTGGGTAGGGGGTTAGGGTGAAACTCTAGGTAGGGGGTTAGGATGAAACTCTAGGTAGGGGGTTAGGATGAAACTCTAGGTAGGGGGGTGAAACTCTAGGTAGGGGGGGTGAAACTCTAGGTAGAGGGGTTAGGGTGAAACTCTAGGTAGGGGGGTTAGGGTGAAACTCTAGGTAGGGGGGTTAGGATGAAACTGTACGTAAGGGGGTTAGGATGATACTGTACGTAAGGGGGTTAGGATGAAACTCTAGGTAGGGGGTTAGAATGAAACTCTAGGTAGGGGGTTAGGATGAAACTCTAGGTAGGGGGTTAGGATGAAACTCTAGGGTTAGGGTGAAACTCTAGGTAGGGGGTTAGGGTGAAACTCTAGGTAGGGGGTTAGGGTGAAACTCTAGGTAGGGGGTTAGGATTAAACTCTAGGTAGGGGGTTAGGGTGAAACTCTAGGTAGGGGGTTAGGGTGAAACTCTAGGTAGGGGGTTAGGGTGAAACTCTAGGTAGGGGGTTAGAATGAAACTCTAGGTAGGGGGTTAGAATGAAACTCTAGGTAGGGGGTTAGAATGAAACTCTAGGTAGGGGGTTAGAATGAAACTCTAGGTAGGGGGTTAGGATGAAACTCTAGGTAGGGGGTTAGGATGAAACTGTACGTAAGGGGGTTAGAATGAAACTCTAGGTAGGGGGTTAGAATGAAACTCTAGGTAGGGGGTTAGGATGAAACTCTAGGTAGGGGGTTAGGATGAAACTCTAGGTAGGGGGTTAGAATGAAACTCTAGGTAGGGGGTTAGAATGAAACTCTAGGTAGGGGGTTAGAATGAAACTCTAGGTAGGGGGTTAGGGTGAAACTCTAGGTAGGGGGTTAGAATGAAACTCTAGGTAGGGGGTTAGAATGAAACTCTAGGTAGGGGGTTAGAATGAAACTCTAGGTAGGGGGTTAGGGTGAAACTCTAGGTAGGGGGTTAGGGTGAAACTCTAGGTAGGGGGTTAGAATGAAACTCTAGGTAGGGGGTTAGGGTGAAACTCTAGGTAGGGGGTTAGGGTGAAACTCTAGGTAGGGGGTTAGAATGAAACTCTAGGTAGGGGGTTAGAATGAAACTCTAGGTAGGGGGTTAGGGTGAAACTCTAGGTAGGGGGTTAGGGTGAAACTCTAGGTAGGGGGTTAGGGTGAAACTCTAGGTAGGGGGTTAGGATGAAACTCTAGGTAGGGGGTTAGAATGAAACTCTAGGTAGGGGGTTAGAATGAAACTCTAGGTAGGGGGTTAGAATGAAACTCTAGGTAGGGGGTTAGAATGAAACTCTAGGTAGGGGGTTAGAATGAAACTCTAGGTAGGGGGTTAGAATGAAACTCTAGGTAGGGGGTTAGGGTGAAACTCTAGGTAGGGGGTTAGGGTGAAACTCTAGGTAGGGGGTTAGAATGAAACTCTAGGTAGGGGGTTAGGGTGAAACTCTAGGTAGGGGGTTAGGGTGAAACTCTAGGTAGGGGGTTAGAATGAAACTCTAGGTAGGGGGTTAGAATGAAACTCTAGGTAGGGGGTTAGGGTGAAACTCTAGGTAGGGGGTTAGGGTGAAACTCTAGGTAGGGGGTTAGGGTGAAACTCTAGGTAGGGGGTTAGGATGAAACTCTAGGTAGGGGGTTAGAATGAAACTCTAGGTAGGGGGTTAGGATGAAACTCTAGGTAGGGGGTTAGAATGAAACTCTAGGTAGGGGGTTAGAATGAAACTCTAGGTAGGGGGTTAGGGTGAAACTCTAGTAGGGGGTTAGGGTGAAACTCTAGGTAGGGGGTTAGGGTGAAACTCTAGGTAGGGGGTTAGGGTGAAACTCTAGGTAGGGGGTTAGGGTGAAACTCTAGGTAGGGGGTTAGAATGAAACTCTAGGTAGGGGGTTAGGATGAAACTCTAGGTAGCGGGTTAGGGTGAAACTCTAGGTAGGGGGTTAGGATGAAACTCTAGGTAGGGGGTTAGGGTGAAACTCTAGGTAGGGGGTTAGGATGAAACTCTAGGTAGGGGGTTAGAATGAAACTCTAGGTAGGGGGTTAGGATGAAACTCTAGGTAGGGGGTTAGAATGAAACTCTAGGTAGGGGGTTAGAATGAAACTCTAGGTAGGGGGTTAGGGTGAAACTCTAGTAGGGGGTTAGGGTGAAACTCTAGGTAGGGGGTTAGGGTGAAACTCTAGGTAGGGGGTTAGGGTGAAACTCTAGGTAGGGGGTTAGGGTGAAACTCTAGGTAGGGGGTTAGAATGAAACTCTAGGTAGGGGGTTAGGATGAAACTCTAGGTAGCGGGTTAGGGTGAAACTCTAGGTAGGGGGTTAGGATGAAACTCTAGGTAGGGGGTTAGGGTGAAACTCTAGGTAGGGGGTTAGGATGAAACTCTAGGTAGGGGGTTAGAATGAAACTCTAGGTAGGGGGTTAGGGTGAAACTCTAGGTAGGGGGTTAGAATGAAACTCTAGGTAGGGGGTTAGAATGAAACTCTAGGTAGGGGGTTAGGATGAAACTCTAGGTAGGGGGTTAGGGTGAAACTCTAGGTAGGGGGTTAGAATGAAACTCTAGGTAGGGGGTTAGAATGAAACTCTAGGTAGGGGGTTAGAATGAAACTCTAGGTAGGGGGTTAGGATGAAACTCTAGGTAGGGGGTTAGAATGAAACTCTAGGTAGGGGGTTAGGATGAAACTCTAGGTAGGGGGTTAGGATGAAACTCTAGGTAGGGGGTTAGGATGAAACTCTAGGTAGGGGGTTAGAATGAAACTCTAGGTAGGGGGTTTGAATGAAACTCTAGGTAGGGGGTTAGGGTGAAACTCTAGGTAGGGGGTTAGGGTGAAACTCTAGGTAGGGGGTTAGGGTGAAACTCTAGGTAGGGGGTTAGAATGAAACTCTAGGTAGGGGGTTAGGATGAAACTCTAGGTAGGGGGTTAGGGTGAAACTCTAGGTAGGGGGTTAGGATGAAACTCTAGGTAGGGGGTTAGGGTGAAACTCTAGGTAGGGGGTTAGGATGAAACTCTAGGTAGGGGGTTAGAATGAAACTCTAGGTAGGGGGTTAGAATGAAACTCTAGGTAGGGGGTTAGGGTGAAACTCTAGGTAGGGGGTTAGAATGAAACTCTAGGTAGGGGGTTAGAATGAAACTCTAGGTAGGGGGTTAGAATGAAACTCTAGGTAGGGGGTTAGGGTGAAACTCTAGGTAGGGGGTTAGGGTGAAACTCTAGGTAGGGGGTTAGAATGAAACTCTAGGTAGGGGGTTAGGGTGAAACTCTAGGTAGGGGTTAGGGTGAAACTCTAGGTAGGGGGTTAGAATGAAACTCTAGGTAGGGGGTTAGAATGAAACTCTAGGTAGGGGGTTAGGGTGAAACTCTAGGTAGGGGGTTAGGGTGAAACTCTAGGTAGGGGGTTAGGGTGAAACTCTAGGTAGGGGGTTAGGATGAAACTCTAGGTAGGGGGTTAGAATGAAACTCTAGGTAGGGGGTTAGAATGAAACTCTAGGTAGGGGGTTAGAATGAAACTCTAGGTAGGGGGTTAGAATGAAACTCTAGGTAGGGGGTTAGAATGAAACTCTAGGTAGGGGGTTAGAATGAAACTCTAGGTAGGGGGTTAGGGTGAAACTCTAGGTAGGGGGTTAGGGTGAAACTCTAGGTAGGGGGTTAGAATGAAACTCTAGGTAGGGGGTTAGGGTGAAACTCTAGGTAGGGGGTTAGGGTGAAACTCTAGGTAGGGGGTTAGAATGAAACTCTAGGTAGGGGGTTAGAATGAAACTCTAGGTAGGGGGTTAGGGTGAAACTCTAGGTAGGGGGTTAGGGTGAAACTCTAGGTAGGGGGTTAGGGTGAAACTCTAGGTAGGGGGTTAGGATGAAACTCTAGGTAGGGGGTTAGAATGAAACTCTAGGTAGGGGGTTAGGATGAAACTCTAGGTAGGGGGTTAGAATGAAACTCTAGGTAGGGGGTTAGAATGAAACTCTAGGTAGGGGGTTAGGGTGAAACTCTAGTAGGGGGTTAGGGTGAAACTCTAGGTAGGGGGTTAGGGTGAAACTCTAGGTAGGGGGTTAGGGTGAAACTCTAGGTAGGGGGTTAGGGTGAAACTCTAGGTAGGGGGTTAGAATGAAACTCTAGGTAGGGGGTTAGGATGAAACTCTAGGTAGCGGGTTAGGGTGAAACTCTAGGTAGGGGGTTAGGATGAAACTCTAGGTAGGGGGTTAGGGTGAAACTCTAGGTAGGGGGTTAGGATGAAACTCTAGGTAGGGGGTTAGAATGAAACTCTAGGTAGGGGGTTAGGGTGAAACTCTAGGTAGGGGGTTAGAATGAAACTCTAGGTAGGGGGTTAGAATGAAACTCTAGGTAGGGGGTTAGGATGAAACTCTAGGTAGGGGGTTAGGGTGAAACTCTAGGTAGGGGGTTAGAATGAAACTCTAGGTAGGGGGTTAGAATGAAACTCTAGGTAGGGGGTTAGAATGAAACTCTAGGTAGGGGGTTAGGATGAAACTCTAGGTAGGGGGTTAGAATGAAACTCTAGGTAGGGGGTTAGGATGAAACTCTAGGTAGGGGGTTAGGATGAAACTCTAGGTAGGGGGTTAGGATGAAACTCTAGGTAGGGGGTTAGAATGAAACTCTAGGTAGGGGGTTTGAATGAAACTCTAGGTAGGGGGTTAGGGTGAAACTCTAGGTAGGGGGTTAGGGTGAAACTCTAGGTAGGGGGTTAGGGTGAAACTCTAGGTAGGGGGTTAGAATGAAACTCTAGGTAGGGGGTTAGGATGAAACTCTAGGTAGGGGGTTAGGGTGAAACTCTAGGTAGGGGGTTAGGATGAAACTCTAGGTAGGGGGTTAGGGTGAAACTCTAGGTAGGGGGTTAGGATGAAACTCTAGGTAGGGGGTTAGAATGAAACTCTAGGTAGGGGGTTAGGGTGAAACTCTAGGTAGGGGGTTAGAATGAAACTCTAGGTAGGGGGTTAGAATGAAACTCTAGGTAGGGGGTTAGGATGAAACTCTAGGTAGGGGGTTAGGGTGAAACTCTAGGTAGGGGGTTAGAATGAAACTCTAGGTAGGGGGTTAGAATGAAACTCTAGGTAGGTGGTTAGAATGAAACTCTAGGTAGGGGGTTAGGATGAAACTCTAGGTAGGGGGTTAGGATGAAACTCTAGGTAGGGGGTTAGAATGAAACTCTAGGTAGGGGGTTAGGGTGAAACTCTAGGTAGGGGGTTAGGGTGAAACTCTAGGTAGGGGGTTAGGGTGAAACTCTAGGTAGGGGGTTAGGATTAAACTCTAGGTAGGGGGTTAGGGTGAAACTCTAGGTAGGGGGTTAGGGTGAAACTCTAGGTAGGGGGTTAGGGTGAAACTCTAGGTAGGGGGTTAGGATGAAACTCTAGGTAGGGGGTTAGAATGAAACTCTAGGTAGGGGGTTAGGGTGAAACTCTAGGTAGGGGGTTAGAATGAAACTCTAGGTAGGGGGTTAGAATGAAACTCTAGGTAGGGGGTTAGGATGAAACTCTAGGTAGGGGGTTAGGGTGAAACTCTAGGTAGGGGGTTAGAATGAAACTCTAGGTAGGGGGTTAGAATGAAACTCTAGGTAGGGGGTTAGAATGAAACTCTAGGTAGGGGGTTAGGATGAAACTCTAGGTAGGGGGTTAGGATGAAACTCTAGGTAGGGGGTTAGAATGAAACTCTAGGTAGGGGGTTAGGGTGAAACTCTAGGTAGGGGGTTAGGGTGAAACTCTAGGTAGGGGGTTAGGGTGAAACTCTAGGTAGGGGGTTAGGATTAAACTCTAGGTAGGGGGTTAGGGTGAAACTCTAGGTAGGGGGTTAGGGTGAAACTCTAGGTAGGGGGTTAGGGTGAAACTCTAGGTAGGGGGTTAGAATGAAACTCTAGGTAGGGGGTTAGAATGAAACTCTAGGTAGGGGGTTAGGATGAAACTCTAGGTAGGGGGTTAGGATGAAACTCTAGGTAGGGGGTTAGAATGAAACTCTAGGTAGGGGGTTAGAATGAAACTCTAGGTAGGGGGTTAGGATGAAACTCTAGGTAGGGGGTTAGGATGAAACTCTAGGTAGGGGGTTAGAATGAAACTCTAGGTAGGGGGTTAGAATGAAACTCTAGGTAGGGGGTTAGAATGAAACTCTAGGTAGGGGGTTAGGGTGAAACTCTAGGTAGGGGGTTAGGGTGAAACTCTAGGTAGGGGGTTAGGGTGAAACTCTAGGTAGGGGGTTAGAATGAAACTCTAGGTAGGGGGTTAGAATGAAACTCTAGGTAGGGGGTTAGGATGAAACTCTAGGTAGGGGGGTTAGGATGAAACTCTAGGTAGGGGGTATTGAAACTCTAGGTAGGGGGTTAGGATGAAACTCTAAGTAGGGGGTTAGGATGAAACTCTAAGTAGGGGGTTAGGATGAAACTCTAGGTAGGGTGTTAGGGTGAAACTCTAGGTAGGGTGTTAGGGTGAATCTCTAGGTAGGGGGTTAGGGTGAAACTCTAGGTAGGGGGTTAGGGTGAAACTCTAGGTAGGGGGTTAGGGTGAAACTCTAGGTAGGGGGTTAGGGTGAAACTCTAAGTAGGGGGTTAGGATGAAACTCTAGGTAGGGGGTTAGAATGAAACTCTAGGTAGGGGGTTAGGGTGAAACTCTAGGTAGGGGGTTAGGGTGAAACTCTAGGTAGGGGGTTAGGATGAAACTCTAGGTAGGGGGGTTAGGATGAAACTCTAGGTAGGGGAGTTAGGATGAAACTCTAGGTAGGGGGTCTAGGTGAAACTCTAGGTAGGGGGTCTAGGTGAAACTCTAGGTAGGGGGTTAGGATGAAACTCTAGGTAGGGGGTTAGGATGAAACTCTAAGTAGGGGGTTAGGATGAAACTGTAGGTAGGGGGTTAGGATGAAACTCTAGGTAGGGTGTTAGGATGAAACTCTAGGTAGGGGGTTAGGATGAAACTCTAGGTAGGGGGTTAGGATGAAACTCTAGGTAGGGGGTTAGGATGAAACTCTAGGTAGGGGGTTAGGATGAAACTCTAGGTAGGGGGTTAGGACAAAATGTTTGATGATTTGAGCTTTGCGTTGATGTTATAAGATTTGTTTGTCCTAAATGCTAAGTTTCTGGTTTTCTGTGTGATAGACTGGTTGAGGATTTGGGTGAAAAGTTGATAAAATCTCTGGTAGTATAGTGTTCAAGTATATCATCAACGTCGTCACAGTCATTAGCATTTCGGAAAAACAAACCTTTATAGAACATCAAATCATAAAACAATTTAGCATTCAACTATTCACTTCATGTATGGCACTATTTAAGAAATAGAAAACATTTTCCGTGTTTACATACAGTTATAGAAACACTTGTGGAAGTTTGGGAGAACGAGAAATTACTGGGAACACGAGCCCGCAGGGCGAGTGTTTCCACGCTATTTCGAGTTCTCCCAAACTTCCACACGTGTTTCTATAACTGTATGTAAACACGGAAAGATGTTTTCTATTTCTTTTATAAAATAACACTGAGGAAATAAGTAATAAGACTCTTTTATTAAAATGATGAAAATATACATTCTCCTTACTCACGCTAGACAGCGTCGTCGGCTGCACAAATGAACATAAACGCTCTTAACTGTGAAGAAAAGCATCCAATCTTCTCGTTTTTCTTCTTATTGGCTGTCACAGAATATATTTATCGACATTTTAGCTGTTTGTGAGCAAAGGTTCGTCTTACAGTCCATTTTATAAAAATGGCGGGAAAAATCCATGTTTACATACAGTTATATAAACATGGCTTTTAGCCAATCACCGCTTGCGTTTACGAAATGTTATTACTCGGGCCTCCCCCTGTGGGGGGAGAGCACGAGTCTTAAAAAGGGCTCTGTTTATTTGGCAATGTCGCGAAATGGCAATTCTTGCATCATCCCACTTGGGACTGGGTACGAGATCGATCTGAACCACTGCACATATATGCGCCATTGTCATATTTTTAATATTCATCTGGTTACCTTTCCTCGAGTGTTCTTCACTGAAAATATTTGATGTGGCTGGCAGTATCTTGATCTCACGATGCTTACAATCGCACACGCCGATCGCCGAAGACCTACGGCTACACTAAAAGATAACGAGCGATTTAGACACGGTTGGTGCCTTGGTGGTCTCTGTCTGTGTCTGCGTTTTAAACCGTACACTGAAAATGCCGTACCTGACGCTGATGTGTACTCGATTAAACCTATGTTTAACAATTTAATATGAAACTCAACGTATGAATGCTTTTTGAAAATATGTTAACTGTTCTGAGGTAACTGTAATATTTTTATAAACTTTGTTGCCTTAATTGTTTATTGTTATCATGTTATGTTATACAAAATAAAGTCGATGCTATAGTTTATTGTTTCACATATATGCATGTTGCTATCGAATTTTACCCTGTTTCACTTATATTGATATTGATATTTTACCTGTAAGCTTAAATGGGGCTCCAAAATGTTCTGGGTTATCAGTATATGCGAATGCTTACAAATGAACGTACAGACTAGAGTATATAAATCTCTGACACTCATTGTTGCCATTGAGTAACCCTGTTTCACTCGATATTTTACCTGTAAGATTAAATGGGGCTCCAAAATGTTCTGGGTTATCAGTAAGTTTGTATCGATTGTTCATACATGTATTATTATACACAAATGCTTTACAAATGAACACACAGTATATAACCCCCTTGACTACATGGAAATCGAGTTGGCTCGCTAACCGAGACAGTAACATAGTTAACTATGCAGTAATCTGTCTTTATATTACAATTAGCTAGCTGGCTGGCCCACTGGACTAGTCACTAGTATGTATAAAGCCTCTCAAATAATAAATATGCTAAAATTATGAATATGTTTACTGGCTCAAAATGTTATATAACTTCAAAGAAATAATGATTTTGAATTACATTTCTTTAAACTGTTTATAATAGCTTATGACACCTTGCTACTGCCAGCTAAATGGTTTGATTTACTGCTATGCCTTATACACTGAGAAAAAGATCAACTGATTTAATACTTGCTCAAACTAAACCTGTTTGCCGGACTGACCATATGAATTGTTATTACATGAGCACAGGCCGGCTCACTTGCCAGGCTGACCCTTGTTGGCTAGAACTGGATTAGGTCAGCAAACAGGGTGGCTCATTTGGTGGGGCAGAATTCTCTGATACTGAGCCAACTCACCTTCGTATAATCAAAGCCGTTGGCCAACACTATGTTATGGGTTTGCAATGATGGAAAATTTAACCACCCCTGCACTGACAGCCGTATCATTACATGTACCTACAACTATAGATTTGTGTATATTGAATTCAAATCACTGAATTTGCCTACGATGTCTTTAAACAATCCACAACCTCAAGTAGCCCGAGTTAACGCCTAGCGGGCGTCTTGTTTTATATAAATTGTGAGCACTTGTAGTAAATGTTTGATATTTTGCCTTTTTACCCAGGAACAAATGCAAAGCTGCGTCGTATTGACTTGACGTGTAACATACTTGCCCCAGTGCTGACTGGTTTTATAATCTATGGTGGATCAAATGTAGTTGGTATTATCTTTATTGCTGGCTGGAATATCTTGTCTCTTTTTGCTGAGTACTTTATTCTTAGCAGTGTGTACTACTCTTGTCCAGCGCTGGCTATTAAGGCAGTTGACGCAAGACATGTCAGCGGTATCAACGACGAAGGCTCAGATATCGATGAAGAGATTGATTTAGATGACAACTCAACAGATGAAACCATTATTGTACCACAAGTTAAGACGGCGCGAAGTTTAAAAAGTACTTGGATTTACCTCGTTGAAAACATTTGAGATCGTGCCCGAACTATACGTATTGGTTTCAAACTGTATTTTAAGCAAAGAATATCACTTGCTGGACTAGCTTTGGCTTCTCTTTATCTTACTGTTCTCGGTTTTGATAGTATCACAGCTGCTTATGCCTATTCACAACATGTTAATACTGCGAGTATTGGTGGTTTAACAGCTGCCGGAGCCTTAACTGGTATTATTGGGACCTTTATATTTACGAAGTTTCGAAAAATGTTTGGCCTTGTCAGAACTGGTCTCTTCTCTATGTCAATTCAGTTGTTTTTCCTTATGTTTTGTGTGGCCTCGGTGTGGGCCCCAGGCCACCCCGGTCATTTACTTGATCCGTTTGGCCACGGGAATAGGGTCATCACAAAAACTACTGCATCACCCATCTACATAACCTCATCGTCTAAAAGATTAAACAGGTCAGTTGTGACTACCGCAATGTATTATAACCGTAGTATTAACCATCCAATTGTGCTTCCAACGTTAGCTGTGTTCCAGAATACTTTACTTCAAAATTCAACAATATCCCTTCAACCGTCATTAAACTACCGTAGTACAAGTGTTATTCTGTTAAAAACTTCTTCAATTCATCCAAGTTCTGCAGTTTTGTTCCCACCAAACACTACTACAAGTGCAGCCATCAACACAGGAAACCAAAACGCTACCTCCAACACTAACTATAGACCGCCCAGTTACATTTCTCTGGGATTGCTTATGGGAGGTATTGTTATGTCAAGGATAGGTTTATGGATGACTGATCTAGTCGTCACTCAACTTTTCCAGGAAAATATTCCTGAAACAGAGCGAGGTATTGTCGGTGGTGTACAAAACTCATTCAATAACATTATGGATGCTGCTCATTTTGTTTTAGTAATATTCGCTCCTAATCCTGTGCAATTTGGTGCCTTAGTTCTTGTCTCAGTTGGTATGGTTTCTCTCGGGTTTGCTTTTTACGCACGATTTGCGTGGATCGTTCGAAAGCGATTGTTGCAATTGGAAAAACTCAGCCAATGGAGTGTAAGTAATGAGTCCGTAGAAGGAAGCTCTCAACGCCTACGAAGAGACAACAGAAGAAATTCTCAAGAAGAAATGATGAAAGGAGTGCTAACAGTAGAAAATGAGAATTACAGTAACTATTCTTAATAATATATAGAAATTAAACGTTAACTATGTTTGCACTACCATGTAAATAGTAAAAGATACGAACTGTTCTTCTTATTCTTATTGGGGAAAGATTTTCACACCAACGACATGTTTTATTAAACACCCATATTTTATGATGAAAGGCGTCTCAAACACTCAATTTAGACAGTTCACTACCTTTCTCATTTTGATAAGCTTTTTAATTAAACTATGTTTTCCCCAACATCTTAAAGGGCTACTCTAGCCAAAATACAAGTGAAGTTCATATGAAATATTTTACTGACTAAACACGGGACTTGGACTGAATGTATCGCCTTTAACACACTTGGAACATAATCCACTTAACAGATCACAACAATTACCGACACCGTACAAAAGACTTTTTCGCACGCACCAACGACCAATAGACCTACCGACAAACAATACAGCCACGCATGACGCAACACCCTCTCACATTGATTATGACACAAACAACCGATGACGAACAATATTGGCCCACGCTTAACGCATAACGCAACACCCACACACACTAATTGTGACACAAACAAACGATGACGTAATGAACCAGACGTATATATGGGCAAACCCTGACAAACACACTTTACTTGACTCTGAAGTTGACCGCCGCTGAGGCCATCGAAACGTCAGTCACCAACAATAGTCTTTCTCAAGACTACAACAACCTGGACAATCAACTTCACACATCTGACTTTAGTTTATTCCCAAAGTTTCAGCATTCCTATCAATTTAGTTAAGAATATATGGGTAGTTGAAAATTTGAGGATTTTGACGGCATATTTGTTATCAAGTGCTTCTTTATCGGCAATGGAATTGTTTTGATGGCGATCACATAGTGATAGTTGTTGTATATACTCTTTGGATGAAAATTAGTCGAAATAAACTATTTAGTTCCTCATGCAGGAAAGTAGAGGAGATTCTTAGGCATTAATTTAAGAAACAAATATGGCGTCGAAATTGGACAAATTCAACTTGCGATATCTTCTTAAAGGATGAGTGTCCAGCTAATGCTTTGCGCGCTCACAAGCTTGCTCGCGGCCATTTTTTGGGCCACGAAATTGAATAAGTAAAACAATCCTTCGATATCTGAGCAATCCTTGCCGTAAATTACTCAAATTGTGTTTTTCGTAAGAGCAGAGATAATGTTGGGCAAATGCCAGAGCAAAAAGAGAACGCATCGACGAGTCTATCTCAGCTGATCTCCTATCGCATGTCAAACAAGCGCGGGATACAGGAGCAAGCTCATGGTTAAACGCCATACCAGTTGAAGAACAAGGCTTGACCCTCAACAAAGAAGAATTCAAGGACTCGTTAAGAATGCGTTATGACATGCCATTGTCGGAAATGCCAAGTCATTGTGTATGTGGAGACGCATTTTCTGTCAACCACGCTCTATCTTGTAAAAGAGGAGGATTTGTGGCTCGAAGGCATGACGGAGTTCGTGATTTACTGACCACGCTGCTCAGCAGAGTATGCAATAACGTAGAAGCCGAACCGAAGCTCATCCCATTGGACAATGAACAATTCCGTTTACAGTCCACCAACAGAAGCCCGGATGCGCGATTGGATATCAAAGCTGGCGAGTTTTGGGCAAGAGGAGTTACATCATTTTTTGACGTTCGTGTATCGCATGTAAACTCCAAATGTCATCAAAACAAAGCCACATCTGTTATCTTTAAGGAACAAGAAGCCGAGAAGAAAAGAAAGTACCAACAGAGAATTTTAGATGTGGAGATGGGTACATTTACGCCTTTGGTTTTTGGAACGAATGGAGGAATGGGGGATGAATGCCAGAAATTCCTAAAGCATCTTGCCGAGAAATTGTCTATGAAAAACGGAGAAGACTATGCAACCGTTATTACCTGGATCAGAACAAGATTGTCTTTCGAAATTTTGAAGTCCGTGCATTTATGCACGAGAGGATCTAGATCGCCATTTCGAGCGAAAGACGAACATATAGACGAGTTCAAATTAAACTCTGTTACAGCAGAGGTTTTTTAAGCGACAACGCTATTTAAAGACATTGATGCCGGACACGTACATTTAGTGAATGGCGTTTGAATCATCACGCATTTTAGGGCTTTTAGGTGTTTTTAGTTATTAGTGAGATTTATAATTGTATATTTATATAAAGTATTTCAATAAAAATTATTCTTATTTATTGTCATATTTTTTATAGTATTTGATTGACTCGGTGGGCCATGGAATTGTGTTTTGAGACAGGTATCTGTCGCTCGTTGTTTGCCGTTTGATGCGTGAATTTCAAAGTTTCCTTCAAGACGAGCAGTTTCCTGGCAAAACCAATAGTATACGATCCTTATATTCCATATATTCTATGAGCAGAGGAACAGATATTACGTAGGCCATTGTAATCGAAGCCGTTGAGAATAGAACACGCTGACAGACTGATGACGGCACAAAGAGTGCGGTTCACAATATTCGACAAACTCTGAGTCAGATATCACTACAAACTGATTTAAACGACTTTTAACAGCTTATTATGCCGTAAGAAGATAACCAAACAACAAGAAAACGTAATAAACCGAGGTTAGTTAGAAGCCAGTTTCCCAAATCAAAACAATAGCACAAGCGCGCAAAGCATTAGCTGGACACTCATCCTTTAACTTAATTTATTTGAATGCCAAAACTTTAGAAATAAACTAAAGTCGTTAAGATCTTTCATATGAATTCCACTTGTGTTTTGACTGAAGTATCCCATTAAGAATTTTCAGTTATCATCTCTATAGTTATTTTACACAAGATTGAGGACAGAAAGGTTTTTTGGTGAAGAAAAAACGTTTTACGTCGATTAACCATCTAAAACTGATTGCACAACAAACAATTCTTTCAAAACTAGTTTAATAAAACAGGTTTTAAAGGAGATTGGCAACAAAAAATAACTACTTTTTATATTGAAGTATGACTTAGTCGTAATATCGTAGTTTGGAGCTAGCTATGAAAATACTAGGAACACATTTTAAAAGTTGAATAAACCATGTCAAAACGCCGCCATTTTGAATATGACCGTGACGTCATGTGCTGGGAAGTGTTGTGCCACCTATCATGGGGTCATGTATTGTCTAGTTTATGTTGTAATAGCCATTACTAAAATAACGTTGAGAAGTAGCTTAATTTCTTTGCATTTCCGCGAACACTGTCACTTACCGCTTTACCCAGATCATGATGTCACAAGTCATGTGACAGAGAACCTTAATTCACCTTTAATACGCGTCACGAGCATTTTTCCAACCTCAAACTACGATATTCCGGTTATTTATGTCACATTCTTTGATCTGAAAGATACTTATTTTTCGTTGCCCATGTCCTTTAACTTTGGTGTGAACAAGAATACTTAGTATTAATCATAATCATAATAGCTCTCCACGCAAGGATTAATCATACGTCTTAGCAGTATAGACAAGGTACCGGGGGTTCGACCAAGCATGAGATCTGAGTCGGAATAAAACTTAATTTAATGGGATTACGGAGATAACTTTTATGATTAAAAATATGTTTTAATGTTTGGGCTCTCAATTAGGACGTTGTTCATTGATTGTCTTATTATTATTATTATTATTATTATTATTATTATTATTATTATTGTCTTTGGTGATAATCTAAATCGTTAATTAAAGTTACAATGAAATATTTTCACCTTTATATTTTTCTTTTGAAAATTTTTTCCTGTGAACTCTTTGGATAAATTATTTCCCTCGCAGTCGAAGCACAGGTTGGGAGAAAAGACCTTATCTTCCTGGGAATTTACATGACCTTTTGGAATTAGTGGAAGAAGAACTGATTGACATATGTATGTGGGCCTCTATTCAGAAACAGACACTTGTTATAACAGGGGACTTAAATATGAAAAGGCTAAAACCAGAATGTAAAGAAGGAAAAATTATATACAGTATCTAGAAGAAGTTCATAGTTTTAAATATATGATTACGGAAGCGAGGATCACGCCAACATCAGCGACTCTTCTAGATATTATATTGACGAACAAACCAGAATTGTTTAAAAGATGCGGAACTTTTAACCCTGATATTAGTGATCACAATCTTGTTTACGGTATCTTGTCAGAATAAGTCAACCAGTACAAGCCAAAGACTATTGTGTTCAAAGAAAAAAGTAAAAAGAATTTGGACGTAAAGAAATTCAATGAGGATATAGCTAAAGCTCCATGGATTGTAGAAGAATCACTCAATACACCAGATGAGTAATATGATCACTGGGAAACTCTACTAGTAACGATCATGGACGAACATATCTCCCGCAAAAAGGATGAGAGTGAGGGAGAAGGATGTGCCGTAAATGACAGCTGAGTGGAAAGGGGAATTAAAAACAAAAGAAAATACGCTCAAGCTTATGCAAAACTATACGATCACCTGAAAACTGGGAAAACAAAAGAAAGTGGAGAAACCTCACCACAAAGGAGAGAAGAAAGGCTATTAAAGAGTATTTTTTAAAACAAACCCAAATGAATTCTTCCAAACTATAAACCCTTTTTAGGTAGAAAGGGCAGAGACGAGATGAATGTTAACATCAGATGATCAATCCGTTGTTGCAGAGGAACTGACAACCTATTTTCCCACTATGGCTGAGACAGATCTTGGAAAAGATCTTGGGGAAAGATCTTGGGGAACAAGATTTTAAACAGCATTCTAGCATAAAAGCTATAAGAGAAGCAAATAAAGGTATATATTTTTAATTTAGACAGATAATTCCAGAAGAAGTGGAGAGAGAGTTGAAAAACGTGAATGAGAAAAAGGCATCTTAAACTAGCAGCTAAGACGCTTGCTCCGTCATTTGCAAACTTTACAATAGCTGTATATAGGTCAGAGTATTATTGGCCTACAACTCAGCGGTATTGAAGTGCTTATGAAACGAAATTTTCGGTTGTTTTTATGATGGATTCTTATAGTTTTTGATGCGCTGAACAACGTGAGCTCAACTGTTTTTGACATTGAGACCAGAAATGGTCTATTTGGGGCTTCAAAATCATAATTTTAATTGGATAGCGTCCGGTGGCCTGGGACCAAATTAGTTGGTTGATGACGTCACTGGTTAGAGTCGTGTTTCGATTTTTTTAAGGAAATCAGAATTGTCGAAGATCTATTTTCAAGTATATCTTCAAAACCATTCATCAATCTTTCTCCAAACTTTGCATGTATTTACAGACAAATAAACTAAAAAAGACAGTTCAAGTTATGTAGTCGTCATGGTAACCGATTTGTTTCCTGACCTCTAAATTCAGGCTCAGAAAATCTTTGTTTTCTGCCATAGCAGAGTTTACTACAACTTCACACTTTAGTATATGATTAGTTAAGTTTATAGCATCTTCCTTCAATATTACCAACTCCAAAATGATCAGCACTTGAGAGAAAACAAATAGTTTTGTTTTTTAAATTAAGAGGTCTGCATGGAAACTAATCGGTTACCATGACGACTACATAACTTGAACTGTCTTTTTTAGTTTATTTGTCTGTAAATACATGGCAAGTTTGGAGAAAGTTTGATGAATGGTTTTGAAGATATACTCGAAAATAGATCTTCGACAATTCTGCTTTCCTTAACTTATGTCATCATATGTCTTATTTACATATTACAAAAACTGGAATACCTAAGAACAAAAATAGCTATCGCCAAAATTTAAAAGAACATCTTCCTAATTTTAGGAGTGCTTTTATTCTAAACCAAAAAAATGTAACTTTAACATTTAGATAAAACACTCAACATTGTAACTGGGCGTTACATTGGACGATCAACTGGGCTATAGTGATCATATTAGTGAAATATGCAAAAGATCGAGTCAAAAAGTGGGGGTTATTTTGCGAACTCTACAAATCTTCAATACTCGCCCACCTTACCTATTACCATACAGTTTGGCATTTTTGTAAGGCGTCTGATAAACGAAAATTAATAAAGGATCCAGGAACGTGCGTTAAGGGCAATATTTAATTCCAAATCAGATTCATATGAAGAACTGTTACTTAAGGCAAAACTTCCAAGTCTCTATAATAGGCGACTGCAAGATATAATCTTAACTCTTTCCCCCACGTTGTTCTATTGATATCTCTTGAAATAACCATAACTGTTGCGAAAGCTATACATTTTCTGGAAGCCCAATAAACCGGCTTTTACTTGTGCTTTTAAATTTCCCGAACAAAACACATTATGTTAATATGAATTAACATTAATTATCATAAATCAGGTTGAAAAATTTACATTTTTCTAGAAAAGGCCATCTTGCACGCCCGCGTAGCATCTTGAAAACCGCTCAAAATGCCACCAATCGCAGAGTTGTTTATGAAATCAAATCAAACTTGGCGTGTGCGTGGATCTCATGTTCCTGGCGCTTGTCGAATTTCAATTTTTAATCTTGCGTTTGCGGGTCTTCTACGACCCGTTTTGACTGGGCCGGTCAGGAAAGAGTTAATGGATAAAGTTAAGAAAAGTATTAGTCCAGATTATGTAAATAGAATTATGTAAATTGAAGTAACTGATATAGGGATACTTTCTACGAAATGCAGATTTTAATAGGCCACGGTATAATACAGTTCACTATGGTAAGCATTCCCTGCTAAGGTATTTTGGACCTTATCTGTGGTCAAAATTAACCCAAGATGAGAGAGATAAACCATCTTCATAAAGTTTTAAGAAATGCATGTGCAAGACAAAAGAACTTGGAAAATTGATCAGAAAATAATTGTAAGGACTGTATTTTATGCTCAACATAAGCGCCATATTATTTCCCCAATTAGTTTGTAAAATAATTAAATACATTGACACGGTTAATAAAGTTTTAATAATAATAATAATAACAGTTTTTACGAAGCGTATGCACTTTCTCGTAATATAATACACACGTATGTTATGTATTGAGACTCGGTAATTCCAAATCTGTTTTCAGAATTGAAATTGGGTAAAATATTGGCCGAGATAAATTTAAACATCCCTAATCCAACAATGTGCTCGTTTGATATTGTCAGCCTCTTCATGAACATTCCATTGGATGAACTATAAATATTTGTATTGACACTCTCTATGAGTCTGACTTACAACCACCTCCAATTTCGAAAGATGCCTTTTTTAATTTGAACTAATGATAAAGTAGCTACAAAAGGTGTCGAGTTCAGCTTTGCAAATACTTGATGGCGTAGCAATGGGATCTCCATTAGGTCTATATTAGCCAATGTTTTCGTGGGATATTGAGTCGAAACTGTTTGGGTCTAACTCTGCAATATTACCTATTGGTATAAACGTGTTGATGATACTTTGCTCTCTTTCAAGATGAAGAAATTATTTCTTCATTCTTAGTCTCCTTAAACTCTCTTCACCCTGCTATGAAATTCACCTGTGAGTTTGAAAGTGACAATCAACTTCTGTTTTTGGATGTTTTGGATGTCTTATATATAAGACATCCAGCCTAACCCTAACCCCCAACCTAATGAGTTTTCTAACCCTAACCCCCCGCCTTAAGTGTCTTCCTAACCCTCCCACCTCGATTCCCTTGATGTTATACGGTGATGTTTATATTGGTGATGGAGTAACATGAAAGGTTATCCGAATAACATCAAGGGAATCGAGGTATATAATCGTCAGAATGTTGTCACTTAACCATACAAATAACCGCGCTAACCCCAAAACAACTTAGATCCTAAGCCTAATGAGTTTTCTAACACTAACCCCCCGCTTTAAGTGTCTTCTGACGATTATATTAAAATTTAAAATTTAAATCAGCTGTTATTTCTAAAATAAAGCATTATTGTAAGAGTTAGTATTAGGTGTAGGGTTAGGGTTAGGATTACGGTAAGGTTTGGGGTTAGGCTATTTATTATCGGGGAGATACCCACTTTATGTGGGTTAGGATTGGGATCAGACTAGTTCTTGAAAATGGAAAGGTCCTTTTGAGTCATCCCTTTTAGCCTTGTCCGAAAAGTGGAGCTTGACAAAATGGCGGATTATGGAACATAATAAATTTGAGTATTATTTGAATATAGAACATTTTGTAAATCTCCAGGTATTTTGATTTTGAGCCTATTTTTACAATAAAGACATAGCGTTAAATTTGGGAGGAGACATAGCGTTAAATTTGGGAGGAGAGCACGCTGCAACGAGAGAACACTCAAATGAGAACTTTCAAAGTTGTTTCTTTTAATTGTTACATCGCAGTTGATAGGGTCTTATCTCCGCTCCACCGCCACCCCCTCCCTGGGTGTGAGGTTGAGTTGATACGTTTATAGCCCGCGATTTCAAAATAATCTGTGACGTTAAAATACTCAACTCAGTCTCCAGCATAAAATCGCATCATTTCACAATACAGGATATGATGACAATCATAATTCTCAGGGAAACTATCCCTAACCCCCACCTATTGTTTTCGTATCTTCCTCACCCATCCACCCACTCACCTTAGAGATTCAATCATAAAACTTATAGATTAACGTAAAACACTTGTGGGATTTGGTGCCTATGCAGATTGATATTATTTTTGTTTGTTCTGAGTTTCATCATTTCATGTTTTGTAAAATGATTGGTTTGTACGGCATACTTCCTGCGGTTTCCCATAATTATTGAGTTATAAGACAGTGTTGCAAGGGCCACTTTAAGTACCCCTGGACGCCAAAGGCTCTTGTTGGAGGGAAGGAGATGGAACCTCGCTTGTGTGATTGGTTCCCTCTTTTTGGTTAGCGAATAGATATTCACGTTGTATGCAACACACCTGACCAAAGTCACAAGAAATCCAAAGACAAGTGAGGTTCAGTTGCGTAATCATGTTATAAATACACTTAGCGACAAATAGTAGGACCAAAAATCGAAACGGCTGAAACGACAATACAATTGTTTGAATATATATTTATTATTTTTTCCATTTTGTGATTAAATACTCTCTAAACCTTATCAAGTTGTTATTTTGTGTATAATTGAAAATATGAGTAAGTTACTTTACAATATATAATTTGCTGCAGTTGTTATTTTGGGTATAATTATAAAGATGAGTAAGTTACTTTCCAAAAGGATGTCTACAGTTTATCGTCTTCAAGTATATAATTTGTTGCAGTTGTTATTTTGGATATAATTAAAAAGATGAGTAAGTTACTTTCCAAAAGGATGTCTACAGTTTAATCGTCTTCAAGTATAATACTTTCCAAAAGGATGTTTACAATTTATCGTCTTCAAGTATAATTTGCTCCATTGCTGGGTCATCATGTTGAGTTTTATTTTCAACAATAATACTCGCAGGTTCTCTTTCATCATAAGACGCATTTTCGGGAACAATAATTTCTTTGGTTTGAAGATTTTTATTTGCAATGACAGATGCCATACTTTCAGGTGTGGGTTTCGCAGCTGTTTCTGGTAAACATGTGAAGCAGACAAGACCTGTCAACAAACATAGTGCGGCCACTATAGTATATGGCAGTAGAGCATGAATACGTATCTATAAAAAAAATAGACACATCAAGTATACTTCTGTGTTAGACGTAAAATATAGCGTGTAATAAAGCAACTATATATACAATTTTAGATGAAGAGAGGCTTTATTAATGGTCAAATATATATATATATATATATATATATATATATATCGTCACTAAGTTCTAAGTTCTTGGTATCGTCACTAAGTTCTTGGCAGTTTACCACCTTTTCACTTTGCTATATATATATATATATATATATATATATATATACCCAGAATCTTATCCCGGCATTACCACCACTATATATACAGAACTCGTGACTGGGCTCTCGGCAACGGCTTCCGTAGCTCAGTGGTCAGAGCACTGCCACTAGCATCGCAGGGTCGCGGGTTCAATTCCAGCCGGAAGGCCTCTAAGTTGCATTTTTCGCAAGTGGTCCCGGTTTGGTCTTAAAATGTATGTATTCCAACACTCGAAATTTTCCTTCACCAAAAATCCTTCGAACCTGTAATTTAATCGAGTGAAATGCCAAATATTGCTTGTAATATACCCAGAATCTTATCCCGGCATTAGTCACGAGTTATGTATATATAGACATAGTGTTGACTTTTATAGTTATTTAAAAAACTCATTAATAATTCATGAGGAAAACACAAAGCAAAATCACCACCGTATCGTATCTTTATATGTGATAAAGATTCATCCTAATTTACATAAACTTTAGCTTTGATTTTCTCGGCTTAGACAACGTTATTTTTCAAAATTACTACGCCAACGAACTTACCAAATGCTGGTCGTTTTTTAAGCCATTTAAAACACTCGCAGACGTGTTTTATCAGATATAAAACACTGCTGCTCGTGTTTTAAACATTACATAGTATTTATTGAAGAATACTTTGTTTGTACAAAACTGCTTAGCTTCGCAGACATAACAACAACATTGAAACGTTCGATCACGTGTCCCGTATTACGTAATGTACTTATATTATCCCTCAATATCCAGATGTTTATACTTAAACATCCTAATATCAACACCCCCACTCAGACTCCGCTTTGTAGTGACTACCCAATAAAACATAAACATGTTTTTCAACTATAATACGAGGTAGAGACTTGGTCAATATATCTGCTGTCATATCGTCCGTTGGAATGTAGTGAATTCCCACTTCTCCGTTTTCAACTCTTTCTCTGATGAAATGCATCTTCGTGTCGATGTGTTTCGATCGCTTGTGCATGACTGGATTGTGACACATCTTGATGCATGACTGATTATCTTCTCCGATGTGGGTTGGCTCTTTCATCGGATGACCAAAATCTTTCATTAATGCTTTAAGATAGATTGCTTCTTGAACCGCTGCTGCCATAGCTTGATATTCAGCGTCTGTCGATGATAGTGCGACTGTCGCTTGTTTCTTTACTTCCCAACTTATAGCTGCGCCATTTCCTTGGAATTTGAAATAGTAGCCGGTTGTGGACTTTCGATCGTCGAGATCACCACTCCAGTCTGCATCTGCATCACCGATAAACTTCATGTTGGAGTTCTTAACGAAAGTCAATCGTAGATTGATCGTGCCCTTGAGGTATCTTAAGACGTGCTTTGCTGCCTTCCAATGCGAGGTACCGGGCCTTTCAAAGAATCTTGATAGCTGATTGACTATATTGAGAATATCAGGTCGCGTTTGTTTCCCAATGTATAGAAGGGATCCAACTAAGCTTCGATATAACTTCTCATCAACTAATTGATGCTCTTCACTGTTTTTGACTAACTTGAGATTGACTTCTCCAGGGGTTGCCATGGGCTTGCAATTGCTCATGTTGAACTGATTAAGGACATTTTCGATGTACTTCTCTTGATCTACAGTGATCTTGTCTCCGGATCGAAGGATTCGCATTCCCAGGAACCAGTGTAATACTCCCCGATCATCCATCTTGAAATTATTTTTCAACATCGATTTGATTGCATCGACAACTTCATTATGTGCTCCTGCGATTATAATTGGTCGACCCATATTAGTATGTACGAAAAAGTTCTGTCCTCTTCTTTCCTCACAAAACGACAGTAGTCGTTGCGACTTCGTTGAAATCCATTCTTGATAAGTAGGTTTGCTAAGGAATCGTACCAATTCTTTGCTGCTTGTTTAAGACCGTAAATTGACTTGTTTAATTTGCACACTAATGTCTGTTCGTTTTCTCCTCGTTTGGCAAAACCTTTGGGTTGTTCCAGATAAATTTCTTCTTCGATTGGTGAGTGAAGATACGCTGATTTTACATCCATTTGACCGAGATGTGAATATTTCTGTGCTGCAACTGCTAACAGGGTTCTGAATGACTCTGGTTTGCATGTTGGTGCATATACGTTTCAAATAAATCTAGGCCTTCGATTTGCGCGAAACCTTTCGCCACGTACCTAGCTTTATACTTGTCTACGTTACCATCTGCATCGTATTTGACTTTGTATACCCATTTTCCTGGTAAAACATTCTTATCTTTCGGTTTGTCAACAAGTGTCCAAGTGTTATTATTCTCTAGTGATTCAACCTCTGCTTGCATTGCTTCTTCCCAGTACTTAGCTTTTGTTGACTTTACAGCTTCTCTGTAAGTTTTCGGTTCTGTAACGGTTTCTTCTTCTTGTTGAGTTGTATTGAAGAAGGTATAGGGATTGCCATATCTTTCAGGAGGTCGTCTATTTCTATCTGCTCTTGGAAGTGGTGCTTCTTCTTCATTATCTTCGTCTCCATCTTGTGACTGGTCTGGTGCATTTGGAACTTCTTCTGCCATTTCCCCCACTTCATCTCTGACCGGTTTCTCCTTGGTTGGCTCATTAGAACATTCATTGTCGAGATGTAGGTAATTTGGACTGTCCAAAATTGACTCTTCTTGACAGGAATTTTCTTTAGAGGAGAATGGTTGAATTTCGTCCTCTTTGAAAATCACATTGCGTGCTCTGATTATCTTCTTTGTGGTGAGCTCTTGTAATATGTACGCTGTACTATTGCTGTCGTAGCCGATGAATTTTGCTTTCACAGATCTGGGATCCAGCTTTCGTAAGTTGACTTTTCTCTTCTTTACGTAAGCTGTGCATCCGAATACTCTGAGGTGATTTCTTCTAGCTGTTTTCCCAGTGAAAAGCTCAAAAGGACTCTTTCCTTGATTGCTACTTGCACTCACAGTGAGATTTCGAATGTGTACAGCGGTATCTAAGGCTCTTACCCAATATCTCTTAGGGAGCTTCCCTTGTATAAGTAAACACCGTCCCATCTCTACTAAGGTGCGATTGAAGCGTTCTGCGACTCCATTTTGCTGTGGTGTTTCAGGAACTGTAAACTCTTGTCTTATCTTTGAGTCTCTACAGAACTCATTGAATTGATTTGAGGTGTACTCTGCACCATTATCTGTTCGTAATCTTCTAGGTGTTCCTCTTTCGGCAACATATTCTTTGAATTTGTCGAGAACTTGTGACTTGTTACTCATGTACTTTACAACTGCATACTTTGTATATTCATCGATGAATGTGACTGCATATTTGGACCCATTTAGACTAGCTACTTCGAAAGGACCGAGGATGTCTGAATAGACAAGTTCGAGAGCTTTCTTCGCCTTACTTTCCACTTTCTTTGGTACTGGTTGGCTTGCTTGTTTTCCCATCGGTTTTGTTGAGATGCCCGAGACGTTTGTGCCATAAATTGATATCTCCTTTGATGCTTTGTTTGGTTTCATTGCAGGTGGATGGGTTGACTAAATTCTGGTACGTAACTTCCAAGAAGAAAAGCCCAGTGTCTTTTCTTAAGTTGATTTCACGACCATCACTCAACACCATTCTTGCTTTGCTTTCGTTAAAGATGAATCTGTGACCAAATTTGACGGCTTTATTCACTGAAAGAAGGTTGACTTTATAATTTGGCACATATAAAACATTTCTTAGAGTTAATTCTGCCATCTTTCCATCCTTTAACTGAACTGTTATTGGCACATCACCAATTCCTTCAACGGCTGTGAGGTTTCCTTTGGGATCTCTTACGCTCTTCTCATTAGCTGTGCGTAGATTTCTAAATAAGCTCCTCTGGTTTAAAATGTGGTCTGAGCAACCAGTGTCCACAATTATATGACTTGCCATTTCTGCGCTGTTATTTTCTTCTTGTAAAGGACTGACGAAGCATTCTGTATAAGATGACACTGCGTTTTCATCTTTTCTTTTTGGTTTCTCTAGCTTCTCGAAATTTCTACAGGTTTTGGCTAAATGTCCTCTTTTGTTACATTTGGAGCATGTTGCTGTGCTTCTTTTGTTACATTGCTTTGCGAAATGTCCTGGATTTCCGCATACATAGCAAACTTTGGATTGCGATGGTGTTTTTTTGTATCTGCCTTGTTTGTTTACCGAGTACATTGCCACTGACGAATCATCTTCTGCTTGTTTTCTTTGTATATACGACTGTCCTCGTAATTTTGTAGACGGGTTCTCAGTTCGGTAAATGTCAACGCTGGATTGAAACTTTCTTGAACAATGAAATGTTCGTATTTCTCTGGAAGTCCATTGATTACTAACGCATTGAAAAGGGTCTCTGACATTTTCTCTCCAGCATCCGTGAGTCTGGACATAAGTTCTTGAGATCGTATGAAGTATTCGTATAGTTTCTCTTCTTCTCCGAGCTGCAAACGCGAGAGTTGTCTCACTAAACTGACCACGGTTGGCTTTTCTACGTTCGAATATCGTTGCTGCAGTAAACGCCATGCTTTCGCGCCATCGCCCGTTCCGTCTGGGGACAAACAATCATGTCGAATATACATCAAGCTTGTGTTGTCTAGCGCCAGCGCAATATGACACCAAACGCTATTATTTCGCTCGTTAATTTCTTCAATTTCTTTGTTTCGTTGCTGTACTTTAGCCTCCCATTCTGCTGTTTGTTCGGCTGTTGCTTCTGCGTTTAATGGAGCGATTTCTGTTGGTATAACTTCCTTACCGAGTAACGATTTGTATAGCCCCTTCGTTTGTATAAACGCTGTAAATTTTGTGCTCCATGCTGGATAATCCTCAGCTGTGCCCTTGAAACATAGCCACTTAACTGTGTGACTGTCCATCCTTCAATATCCTGGGCCCATAACCTGTTGACTTTTATAGTTATATAGTATTTATTGAAGAATACTTTGTTTATACAAAACTGCTTAGCTTCGCAGACGTTCTTATATCACGTGTCCCGTATTACGTAATGTACTTATATTATCCCTCAATGTCCATATGTGTACCAGTTTATACTTAAACATCCTAATATCAACATATAGTGATGGTAGGCTCTCGGCAACGGCTTCCGTAGCTCAGTGGTCAGAGCACTGCACTAGCATCGAAGGGTCGCGGGTTCAATTTCAGCCGGAAGGCCCCTAAGTTGCATTTTCGCAACTGGTCCCGGTTTGGTCTTAAAATGTATACATTCCAACGCTCGAAATTTTCCTTCACCAAAAATCCTTCGAACCTATATATATATATATATATATATATATATATATATATATATATATATATATATTATATATATATATATATAAATATATATATATATATATTATATATATATATATATTATATATATATATATATATATATATATATATATATATATATATATATATATATATATATATATATATATATATATATATACATATATATAGATAAAAGTTTCAATAAACAACCAAAAGAAACAACATTTGAAATAAGATGTAGTAAAACCACTCGTAAAATTGCACTAACGTTTTCGCTTTATTGTAAGCTCTTCAGGTGCGTGTATATAATGAGTGGTTGGGTGTCTAATTACATTTATATTAATTCTCTTACGTCATTTACTTGTTATGCTAATCTTGTTACAGCTATTTACATATGTGACAGATGCATGTAATTAATTATTGGTGTTCTAGTTAGAATTCAAGTTCGGTTTTAGTATCGAAATAAGTTCCCTTTCTTTCATTTCTCTGAAAAGTCTATTTTCATCGTTGTATTGGTAGATTGGTATGATCTGAAATATCCCGTTGTTGTAACAGTCTAAATGTTCACTTACTTTCAGGTGTCGATACTCTTTATATTTAATCTGTTCCTTGTGTAAGGTTACTCTCTTACGTAGATTCTCTGTTTGTCCAACATAAAAGCTTTCGCATTTTAGACAAATTATTGTATAAATTACATTATTTGCCTTACAGAACATGGAACATGTGACTATTTGATTGCAGGAAACTTAATCAAATTTAATAACGGAAAAGTTTGGACCATAAAGTCGTCAATGAACTGTACGACAAAGAATGTAATTTATAATAATTTGTCCAAAATGCGAAAGCTTTTATGTTGGACAAACAGAGAATAATTATAAATTCAAATTGAAATTAATATATAAATAATAATATTTTAAATGGTGTTTAATGATCGAAAAAGAGAAACAGAGGCTTTGGTTTCATAACTCATTCAGCCGCCTGGAATGATCGATCGCACATTTCAGAGAAACATCAAGCCTGATTGAAGTATTCCTGTCATGAATTGAACGCAGTATATAATAATTACCTCCATAGGCGTACCTCCAAACGTTTTAAAAAATTTCGGGAAGTTTTGAAAGAAATTTCGGGTAAATTCAGGTAATATTTCTGTTAAATACTCATGAAAAATTTATATTTTGAACTGTATTAATATTAAAGTAATATGTTTTAACATTAACATAATATATTAGAGTTGTTGTTTTGCAGATTGCCGGTTTACAATTATACTAAGGGCTATATATCACATACGATAGATGAAGTACTCCCCTATTTCGGTGAGGAAACCGCTGAGAAATTTAGTCACATGTGAAGTTGCGCCTGCCACACTGCATTCGATGATCGACAGTCGACTCTTAATTTTTTGGGCAAAAATGTCCCTCCCCCCAACATAACTGGTCAGGTACGCCTATGATTACCCCATTGAAAGTTTGGCTTCTCGTGAAATAGGATTTGCTTGTTGGTTGTGATTGAGCGAACGATGTGGAGGCATGTTATAAATAAAAGCTGTTGTTTTACAATTATACGATATATAGGTCTAGTCATGAAAACATGAACAAAATGAGGAAAAACGACATGTCCTCTGTTATTTGAAATTAAAATAACTTGTTATAATGCAGAAAATTAAACGGACAGAAAAAAAGACTTTTTTCATTAAGATCCATACATGAGCATCGTTTTCATACTGACCACCTTTATGTAAAAGGTCTATGGATCTCAAACAAAATGAAATGATCGTCCAATGTGTTGGCGGCTAATACCCATAATGTCCATGGCATATGGCAATGTTGTTTGTGAAACCAATGATCTGATATTATAAGTTATTAAGGAACTATACTTACCAACCAAACCACATAGAGTGACAAGAAAGAACCAATTCTAGCAAAAGCTGAAGATGTACCCATACCAATAGTCCTGAGAACAAAATACAGATATTTTAAAATAGATTTTTAAAATGTCAATCTTCAATACATTGCAACTATTGCGGTGGCTATTTACATATTCATCGCTAAATAGCCATCACAGCTATTAAGGAAGATACAAACAACTTCGTAAGATCGTCTAGGTTCCAAAAAATAATGATTAACATTGCTTGTACTCTCAAACGATTAACAAATTTCTTTCGCAATTCGTGCGTGGTCTAGTGCAGGTTCATAAGACTCAGGGTCAAATAATTAAGGAGAAACTGCTGCCTTTGCAATAATACCAGCAAATGGTAAGACTTTCGGGTCTTCTCGGATAACGACCTTAAATAGTAGGTCCTCGGAACCCTATAAATTGGGCTTCTAGCCTGTTGGGGTATTCCGTTCACCTATAAAAGAATGATAAATCTAATAAACTAAACTAAGGAAGTACCAGAGTAATGAGACACGACGAGAAATACTACGCATGGGAACCCGCCACCCACTGGACCTATCTCCATATTTTTCGATGAAAAGGCAGCCCGTTGCGATTTACTTTTTTCATGGATAATTTTAAGGGTCAAAGAGGGGTTTGGTCCTGTTTTTTTTGTCTCCTCATTTTGGTAAATTTTAAAGAGTCAATGTTATTATAACAATATTATTCTTTAGTGGGATCTCAAAATGGTAAAATAGGGTGGGACTTTGAAATGGGACTTGAAAATGGGATTTCTAAATGAGGCTTTGAAATGGGGGCTTCAAATTTGGATTTTGGAATGAGACTTTTTAATTCGCCTTTTCGACGAGCCTCTCTCGTAGAGTGTCGTGTACCCCACACATATACTCCATGGTACATGTCCTGTATTTCTTTATGACATATATTGTCTTGCTTCCGTTTCTGAACTCTATTGTTAGTTTTCGCTCTTTCTCATTGGTTTTGATGGCCTTCTCGATCTTTTTCATCAGTTCGTCCTCGATTTTAAAATAGTATTTGGCTGCTTCTTTCTTTCTGTTGTCGACATCGTTGCCTCTTTCGTTGAATACCATACCCCGGAACTCTTTAACTTGTCGATGTACAGTATACTACTTTTAGATTTAATGAATCTAAAATCATTATTCTTGCGATTATTATGTAATGGTGAATATCCGAAGCACAAGTAATACAATAAGCATCACTGCATGCCATTTCAATCTGATTGTTAACTAATTTGATAATATAAATATACAACGCTGTACCGACATCCTAATCTTAAGATCTAATCAATTCAAGGTTTTTAGAGCATCAGTATAGTAGACGAAATATAGGTCGCTCAAGAATTAACTAAGCAGCCTTGTTTTGCAGTATTTGTAACGAGTTCATCAAAACACCCCAGAGTTTGTATATTCCATGACTGGCAAGACCATTGTCCAGCTTTAGATTGAATAGATTAGATGTGATGATGCCAAGTTAGCTTTAGATTGAATAGATTAGATGTGATGATGCCAAGTTAGCTTTAGATTGAATAGATTAGATATGATGATGCCAAGTTAGCTTTAGATTGAATAGATTAGATATGATGATGCCAAGTTAGCTTTAAATTGAATAGATTAGATATGATGATGCCAAGTTAGCTTTAGATTGAATAGATTAGATATGATGATGCCAAGTTAGCTTTAAATTGAATAGATTAGATATGATGATGTCAAGTTAGCTTTAGATTGAATAGATTAGATATGATGATGCCAAGTTAGCTTTAAATTGAATAGATTAGATATGATGATGTCAAGTTAGCTTTAGATTGAATAGATTAGATATGATGATGTCAAGTTAGCTTTAGATTGAATAGATTAGATATGATGATGCCAAGTTAGCTTTAAATTGAATAGATTAGATATGATGATGCCAAGTTAGCTTTAGATTGAATAGATTAGATATGATGATGCCAAGTTAGCTTTAAATTGAATAGATTAGATATGATGATGCCAAGTTAGCTTTAAATTGAATAGATTAGATATGATGATGTCAAGTTAGCTTTAGATTGAATAGATTAGATATGATGATGCCAAGTTAGCTTTAGATTGAATAGATTAGATATGATGATGCCAAGTTATAGTGTTTCGTTAGAGGCGTAGGAAGTTTTAAGTGTGGCCGGGGGCTCAGCCCCCCAAAATCAGGACAAGCGTTGCTAAATTTAATAATAATAATAATAATAATAATAAGTCTTTATTCAATTGATTATCAAAACGTATCAAGAGTTACAAGTTAAAAATAGAAAAAAAATACAATACAATACAAAGTTAGCATATCAAAATTTACATCTTAAGATTATACTTAAAAATCAATCTATTTACAAAGCTGTCCTTAAAACGAGTAGTATTTATAGCTGGAAACTGGCTACTTTGTGTTCTTAGTCTTAATGATGATTTCTTAACTTTAGGCATCAGATCATATAAGGGATGGACCTCTGACTTACTAATTCTATTCAAAATAGAGTAATCAGATATTTCTAAAAGATTATATATGTCTAAGGATTTCGATGTGTATCCGCGCTTAAAACAACGATGGAGAAATTGCTGTACTATGGTTAATTCAGGTGGCGAGGCCGCATAAACGGAAAGTCCATACGTGATCTTACGTAAAACAATAGTATTAAAAATATGATCTATTTCAGTTTGATTATATCCCTCATTCCTTATACTTCTAATTACAAAAAGGCACTTATTTGCTTCCACAAGTTTAAGTTTGATATGTTCCAAAAATCTACCTGATTGCTTTGAAAAGTAATACCTAAAATGTTTAAAGAATCTACTTGACATACATTATAAATAGGATCTAAACTTTCTACGTAAAATTTTTTCATAAGAATAAGCTCTTTACATTTTGTAAGGTTACATGGCATATGGTTACTACAGGACCAGTCCATATATTGCTTAATTATGTTTAAAGAATCGTCTAAGCCGGATTTTGTGACCTCAACGGAAAGTGAGGAATCATCAGCATACTTAATTAAGTGTGTATGAGAGCTGTAAAGGTTCTCAATTTCCAAATCATTAATAATGTTTTTTCCCCAATTGTATTAGTACAACTATAGAGGCTAGGAGACAAGCTACTTAAGGTAATCTACCTACGGGCTTCATCTACGCGAGATTTTACAAACGGGTGACGTGTAGCCTGAATAGCCTGAAGTGTTCTAGATCTGGGAACGAGATTGTTTAGGAGTTGGGAACGAGACTGACCCCTAAACCCTCGCCACGCGAGTGTTAGATTGGTCCCAGATCCTTATGTCTGTACTATGCGCAAAAAATGGCAGCAGGCAAGCTTGAATTCATTTGAATTATGCTCGCTGTAGAATTATATAGATGAAAAAATTTGCTCAAATTGCTGCAAATTGTCTTTCCGAGGTTCTAGATTTCAAAATTTTCGATTTCAAAATTCCCCCTGAAAGTGCGGGCACTGCCTACCTGCTTGTCGACTTCAGCCTCCCCCCCCCCCCCCTCCCCCAACTTTAAGTCCGTTCCTACGCCTCTGTGTTTCGTTCATAATTACACCAAGGTATTTAAAGGTCATTACTCTACCAAGTTGCGTGATCTCCAATAACTGCAAGATTAACATGCTAAAATTCATTAACCTTTGGGTGTTTCTGATGACCACTGATAAACTTGGATTTAGGAATCTTTAAAGTCAGTTTGTGGGCATCAAGCCATTGATTTAAGCATTTAAGATGAAAATATTTTACGTTCGTTTGAGCGCAGCGAATTTGAACGTAATTAAATTTATACCGGTTTCGGGTATTTTATACACACTGTATGACTATTTTTGTAAGAAATTAAATATGATAAACAAAAGGCAGAAAAACAAACAATAAAGTAAAATAAAATAATCGTACCGTACTGAAGTAGGAAATAGTTCAGAACTGTAGATGTAGACGGTATTGAACGAAACGATGATTGAATAATTGCAAATCAATGCCATTATTATGCGTCCAACAGTATAACCTTAAGAAACAGGCATAAAGACATATAGCGTGAGTAGCAACGTATTAGGAGATTGGGGAGCAATAACTGGTGTATAATGTCAACAACACGCCATGACAGATTAGAATAATATATTTGTTATAACGTCACGTGTACATACAGGGGGGTGTGGATACTACATGGTGTCAGAAAACATGGACATCATGCTAACGTTGACATTGGTGATCAAGATAGAGATGGAGAGATGCCATAGTGGAGTTGAAGTGCTGTCATGTAAGGGATGATTATTGACGGGAACAAACGGGATAGTTACAAGGTTGAAAGTGGGGGTTGGGGAGGGGGGTTCGTTTGCGTGGGTCACTATTTGAGTCACATCGGTAGTCGAATCAACATCGGAAGTTGAAAAACGAATTTGAGTAGTTTTATGTATTCTGCTGACATTTCAACTGAATTGTTTTAATGTTCAAGAAACTGAAACAGAGCGAATATTTTCAAAATGTTATTTAGGAATAATAAGATTTGGAAAGAATTGATATTTCACTCAATTAAACTGCATGTTCTATGGATTTATAGTGAAGGATTATAAAATATTAATTTATAAAATATGAATATATACATTTTAATTTTATAATACATTTTAATTCAATTCCAGCCGTAAGGCCTTCATGTTGCTTTTTCTCAACTGGTCCCGGTTTGATTTTAAAATGTATATATTCCAACACTCGAAATTTCCCCTCATCATAAATCCGTAGAACATGTAGTTTAATCAAGTGAAATGCCAAATATTACTTGTAATATACCCAATATTTCTAGTATGTAAAGACTGGTTCTGACATCAAATAATTTTCCAACGCAACCAGGTGATAAATCAAGGTGATAAATCAGACATAGTTTGACGCTACTCCCAAGAATGCTTAAGGAATGTGCCAACGAACTGGCACCTTCGCTTTCTAGACTCTTCAACAAGTCTTTGCAACTGGGTAGATTACAATCAGAATGGAAGTGTGCTGATATTAACCCTGTATTCAAAAAAGGGTTGAAATCGGCAATTCCCAACTATAGACCTATCTCTCTTCTGCCAATTGTCAGTAAACTATGCGAGCGATGTGTACTAAAGTCTCTACTGCGCATGGTTTCGTTGGAGGGAGGTCGTGTGTCACTCAATTACTATCAACCTTACATGATTTAGGTTCGTCACTTGATACTGGCCAAGAATCGGATGTCATTTATTTAGATTTCACAAAGGCTTTCGACACGGTACCTCACCGCAGACTTCTCCTACAAACTGTCCCAATTTGGAATTAATGGGATTTACACAACTGGTTTACAGACTACTTGATGACTAGATCCCAACGAGTCCTGATTGATGGTACCTTTTCTCCCTGGTCTCATGTTCTCTCTGGTGTCCCACAGGGGAGTCTGATTGGTCCACTCTTATTCATTCTTTATATTAATGACCTCCCTGACGTGGTGAGTCTCAACACCTCTATTACCTTGTTCGCTGACGACACAAAGTGTGCCCGCCCAATTAGTAGTTTAACTGATCACCAAGGTCTCCAACAAGATCTGAATAACATCTCTGGTTGGTCTGCCACTTGGGGGTTGTCATTTAACCACAAGAAGTGTGAGTCCATGAGGATTTATAGGAAACGTAAAAGCCAAATACCTTCACTCGCGGTCAGTCCCTATGACCTGGGTGACATGGCCCTCCCAGTTGTCACATCACAAACAGACCTCGGTATAATAGTAACCAACACCCTTACTTGCATGGAGCTTACACATCTCTTTTATTGTGGCCAAAGCAAACCGAATGCTGGGATTCCTACGTCGGCACTGTGTTTACATTGGATCTGATGGCAAAAAACTTCTGTACCTTGCCTTCGTTCGTTCGCATATGGGATATGCCAGTGAGATCTGGGCCCCTCAGTCTTGTATTTCAGATTTAAAATTGTTGGAGGGGGTTCAACGGCGCGCAACACGATTCATTTTATCGTGTCATCCAAATCAAGATCAAAGGCCAGGATACAAAGCGCGCCTTATCTCCTTGAACATGTTGCCCATTTCGTACTGGCTGGAATGTAGAGATCTGTGCTTTATGTACAAGGCAGTCAATGGAACTTATAACTTCCCACTTAGTAACTACATTTCCTTCAACGAAGGTCGTACAAGAAGTTCTTCATCTAACATTCAAACCTAAATTTACGTCCTTTGCGTTTCCGAACTTCCTTATTTGGAGACTCTTACTACAACCGTATCGTACCTCTTTGGAATAATCTGTCTCTGCCAATCAGACAATCATTGACCTTCCAGGTTTTTAAAAAGAAACTCTATGAATATTACTTCAGCTGTAAATTGAATACCGACTTTGACATTGATCGAACTCGTAGTTGGAAATCTGTCTGCCCTCGTTGCAGGGCCTTCACACTGAACTGTTGTTAGTCAAGTATATCCTATTTATGTCTTAATGTTGTTTAAGTATTCTATTGTATATCCATTTGTAAGGGGCGAGTCTCGTCGGGACCTATGAGTCCGTTCTCTCTCCCCTCATCTCTCTTTTTATGTCTTGTGTAGTATATTTTTGTCTGTTTATTAAAGTGAGATGGAAGTCTCCTAAACTAAACTAAAACTAAACTGATCGTTGTAGTTAGGATCCCTATTTATACTCTCCTAGAACCGATGATGATGTTATTTACTAACATACCAAATATGGAGATGAACCACTAACCTGTATTTTCCCTGTCAATTGGTATTGCAACAGATATAATAGATGCTATAGCTGCAACAACCAAACCACCAACAAGCGCTATCCGACGACCAAACCTAAATTCAAATATAAAAAGAAAATAATAGAGCGTTGGTTTACTTGCATACATGTTACTTATTATTATTATTATTATTATTATTATTATTATTATTATTATTAGACATAGAGCAGACGTGTGTTAACGCGCTCTGTACATGTCCTCAGTTTCAACGAAAAATTTTACTTGAATTGACACACTAACGTCGTATATTGATAATTTTATTAATATTGAATCTAAAATGATTCGTGCAAGCCTACTTGCACTGTTCGCAACCCTAATAATATGTGGATTTTGTGGTAAAGATTTCGTATCGCTGGGCAGACACTCATGGCGCTGTAAAAGCAAAGTGAACTATGAGCAAGAAACCACCACGGATGATACTCCAACAATGGAATGCCAGCACAAGAATGTCTGCCAGTCATATCGTACACAGCTGTTAAATGTTGCTGTGGTAAAGTCTGTAAAGGTGCCGAGTTATTGATGACCTTCAAGACGAACTACAACAGCAAATGACAGAAGCGTTAAATGATCAACAAAATGAGGACAACGTAGAACAAGACGATGCTGAAATTCCAACTTCGTATTGCAAAGAAAACTTCCCTATCCTAAAAAAGGGAATTAAACTACCGAAATCGCCATTACAATGGTCAACCGCTAACGACTTTTTCAAACTGACCTTTTTAAACCACCCAATCACACCGCACGATTTGAATAACAACATCAACACCATGGCAACAGTTATATACAACTACTTTAGCGAAAATTTTGGACACGTTGATAACCACAACGATGTAAATTTGAGAAAAAAGTATGCGAAATCCTCGGTCAAGGACCTGAAAATCGCCTTAAAGAAATTAAAATCAGAAAACGGAGAAGTGCTAGAAATCAAATTCGTAGCCAAGAAACTGCGCAACCTTCTTAAACCTAATAATGCCGATCAAGATAACATCAACAGTCAAAAGTCAGCGGAAATTGATCATGACAGTGTAATTACTAAAAACTTCTGGGGTTACGTTAAAAGAGTTTTTAAAAAGAAAATTTGCTCACTTCCATCATTTAATATGGCTCAATGCACATCATACTTCACTAAGACATTCTCTGCCATCAACCCAAATAAAGCGTTCAGCATCCCAAGCTGGATTCCAAAATTTGCTTCACCTCAAAAGCCATTTAATCTCGACCCCCCGACCTATCAAGAGATTACCAATGTCATCCGTAAAATGAAACCGTTCTGGCTCACCATGTCCACTTGACCAAATATCTATAATCTGTTTTAAACGCTGTCCCTACTTACGTTCCTATCTATCCGACATAATCCACTCAGCCTGGTCTCACGGCGCTGTCCCTTCTGATTGGAAAAAAGCATGTACAATACTTATACACAAGAAAGGAGAGACAGACGAACCAGCAAACTTTAGACCAATTACACTTGAATCCATTCCACTTAAAGTTTTAACATCGTGCATTCGCAATAAAACATTTCAATTTCTTGCGGAAAACAAGTATATAGAACAGAATATCCAAAAAGGCTTCACCCCAAAACTTTCCGGAACACTAGAACATACAGCTCAGATGGCGCATATAATCAACAAAGCGCGCACAAAACAACGATCTCTCGTCATAACATTACTAGACCTAAAAAACGCATTTGGTGAAGTCCATCATAACCTTATTCACGAAGTCCTTGATTTTCACCATATCCCTGATCACATAAAGAATCTCATTAGTAGCCTCTATACCGATTTCAAAACTTCCATCATCACAGATGAATTCAACACCCCATTCATCACTGTTGACCGAGGTGTGCTCCAAGGCGATTCTCTCAGTCCTCTCTTGTTCAATATGTCGTTCAATACTTTTATTCAACACATCAAGTCTGAAAAATACGGTCAACTTGGCTTCCGGAAACCAAACGATAGTACTACCTTATTCAACCCAATCCACTGGTTACAATTTGCAGACGACGCTGCCGTTATCAGTGGTCAAGAAAAAGAAAATCAAATGCTTCTCAATCGCTTTACGATCTGGTGTCAGTGGGCCAGCCAACATGATTATACGTGTGGATAAATGTTCAACATTTGGCATTAAAAAGGATTCAACAAAATCGGTCCAATATCTCCCCAAACTGTTTGTAAATAACCATCTCGTACCACGTGTTGAAAATGGGAAATCGTTTCGTTACCTAGGCCGCTACTTTGACTTTAATATGTCCGAAGAAAATCACAAATCTGAGCTACACGACACACTAACCGACATCATGAATGAAATTGACGAACTGCCATTACATCCAAAAAATAAAATTATGTTGTACAGCCGCTACGCACTTGCAAAAATCTCTTGGCACTTCACTGTTTCTGACATAGGTAAAACCTGGGTGAATGAAAAACTAGATGGTATTGCGTCGAAATATATACGGAAATGGCTTGAACTTCCCATCTCAGCAACACTTAGCAACGTCCTACTTCCTCGCAGTAAGTACGGTCTAAATATCATTCTCCCTTCAACGAAATTTCTTCAATGCCAAACTGTTTCGCGAAAAGCTTTAAAATTATCACCAAATGAAGAAATTAGAAACCTATGGACTGTCACAAGTAATCACAAGAATGTGCAATACGACAAGTACAAAAACACAAAGGACGTACTAAACACTTTCAGAAAAGAACACGAAGAAAGGCTTCAACATCACCTTATTTCACAAGGTTCATTCTTTTCCAACATCATTAAATATTCGACTCTCTCGTTCAACTCCACATGGTCCTCAGTCCAAAGCAAACTCCCTAAGAACATATTTAACTTCACCATCCGATACATCAACAACACGCTTCCGACTCGCAAAAACCTTGTGAAATGGGGAATATCACCTACATCTGACTGTTCATTCTGCTTGCAACCTGAGACCCTACTTCACGTCATTGCTGGTTGCCAAACATACCTAAACGAAGGGCGGTTTACTTGGCGACATGACTCTGTTTTAAATTTTATTGCCTCCTCACTCAACTCCGTACAAAATTATAGCCTCTACGCTGACATACCTGGCTACATCAGCCCATCTGTTCTCACCGGAGATAGATTACGCCCCGATCTTTTGGTAACAATCGAAAACAAATGTATATATATTCTCGAACTCACAGTCGGATTTGAATCCAATCTACTCAATAATGCCACCCGTAAGAGACAGAAGTATCAGGAACTAATTACGGAGCAGAACAACAATTATGAACAAGTTAAATTTGTGAATCTGTCCATCAGCTCACTCGGAGTCTTCAGTCAACCATCATTAGAATTTATTGAAATGCTGAAAGATCTCAAATTTAACGAACGTTGCCGAAAGTACTTCATGAAAAGAATAATTAACATTTGTATAAGAACCTCATACTATATTTTCTGTAAACGTAACAAAACCTGGGACAACCCAACACTAATGCAAAACTAATATTATATATCATATATATCGTTAATTCAAGTAGACATTGGTGAACTACCTGTAAAAGAGAGGTTTATCATTGTAGTATATATCAATTATGAATAAATAAAGTTTACATTATTATTATTATTATTATAAACTTTCAATCTTCGATCTAGCCAACTACAACTAATCGAGGACAGTAAATGGTAATGAAAACTAATGCTTACACTAAAATATTAATAATTACAATATAAAATACTACTAATGTTAGATTACACCACTGTACACTACTTAATAACTAATTACTACATAAAGGACAATTACTACATTATTCAGATACAATTAGATCTCTTTTTCTAATAGTACTGTTAAAAGTATAGAGTGACTCAATATTTATTTCTTCAAATGTTAGGTTAGACCTGCATAGGAGTGGTCCAAAGTATCTTAGTGAATGTTTACCATATCGGACGGTATTGAATTTGGAATGTAACTTCTATGGATATAGTATGAAAAAGAGACTATAAAAGAACTTAAATATGTCGAAAAATAGTTAAAGTGCGGCTATGCAATGAAAAATTCAGTTATAAAATAACTCTTTTGTTTGAAAGAACTCTTGAAACTGTAAAGACTAACCATTTCCAACTTTTTCATATCTCACTTCATTCTTGACATATTAAGATTTGTTTAATATGTAAATGATCATACTTATGACATCACAATGCATAATGACTTATTGAAAAATTCTGCATATCTTTACCATTGTCACATGGAATCGTTTGATGATTTGCATATTTGATGTCATTGGACACATTCACGCACATGCACCTACATTTCAAGTGATTTCGTTACATAATCTCAAGGATGTAAGTATTCTTTCTCAGTTGAAAGACTTGAATTTCTTATTTGTTCAATTCATTTGGTATCTGACCCGGAGAAGGACACATGTCCCAAACGTCGTTTATGGAAATAAGTAATTTTAGTAAAAGTACCTATGCAATGAAAAATTCAGTTGTACAATAACTATTTTATTTTAAAAAACTACTCTTGAAACTATAAAGACGTTACATTTGCAACTTTTTATCATACTTAGACATCACAATGCATAGTGACTTATTGAAAACGCTTATATATAATAATAATAATAATAATAATAATAATTACAGTTCTTATACAACAAACTAAAAATTATTCCGTACTACAGGAATTAAAAAAAAAAGTGATTAAACAGGATTTAAATTTGATAACTGACTTTGAATTTCTAATAATATATAAACGTTTCCTGGAGTAGCATGATTGGCCTCACGAAGGAGCACGCAGAAGAGGTTTCGATTTTGAGGATAGCAAGAGTAGGCAAGAAATTGCAGCTAGGATTAGAACCGTGGTGGTAATAAAACGATACCAAAAGAAAATGCTTTGGCGCGATGTTTTACACACTTGCGCGTTTATTGAGAGATGCACAGAATTTCAGATTACGTCAATACTTTTTTTACTTTTAGTAAAACTGATTATAACAGTAATTAAAACAAAATGCAAAATCTTTCAGTATCTATCAACGTAAATATCAACGTACTTGTCCATACAAATAATCGAAGTAAATGTCGATGGCAATGTCGCAAGGCTGATGAGGAAAAAATTTAAGTAAATGTTTCCTCCAAGATAAATTGATCCATAATTGACAGTGTAGTAGACCAGCGCACAAGAAAACCTAAAGAAAATTATATATTAAAAAAATAAAACTAACTTTTTTGGTATTTATATATCTATTTCACTCTATGTCACTTACCTACACTACTTTTATCTCATTCTTTTATCTCATTATTGTATCTGTTCACGCTATTTCGAAAGTTTACCACTCGTTACTTTTATCTCATTTTAGTATAAATACACAGGTGATTATAGAAAATCGCACACGCTGATTCAGGGCGCGAAACAACGGCCTGACAACGGACAATGTCCGGCCAAATTGAGGCGCTGTCCGGTCAAACTCTCGCCTTGCCGGTCATTTTTACCGGTCACATTATGACAACCCGCACGCAATATGCACGCAACGAACTTGTTTGAATTTATTGACGACAGACGGATTTCATTAATTAACAAGCGTCGCATAATTCCGAAACTTTCCAGAGAGGAGTCGACAAAGAACATCTACTTTATAGAATGACATGAATCTGGACTGCTAATTAAATAAATTAAAGCTGAAAAGTATCGGCATTTCATTTGTGTTGACACGATACCAAGGCTGGGCGTGCCGTTTTCATCTCGCACCACCGCTTAGAAATGATTTTAAAATTGCTCCAGATGATAGGTGATGGTTTCGCATATTTTCAGTCTTGTATCACGTGTAAACGCAACGGCTAACATAAGCTAAAGCGCAATGCATTTTACGTGAAGGAGTTTACCGATGGCGATTACGGAATTAAGGCTTTTTTGCAGGCTTTAGCTGAATAATTTGTCCGGTCATAAAAGCGGCATGTCCAAGCTAGCAGTTATTTCGCGCCCTGTGATTGGTCAAGCTACTTCGGATTATTTCACGATAATCATCTACAGCGTTTAGGCAAAATGGCTGCCAGCCGATTTGTCAGTGTGACAGATGAGGAAATAACCAATTTTAAAGAAAATGCTATTCCATATACGATCCTCAAAAACAATTAGGAACTTTGACTATAATTATGTGTCCCAGGTGAAGAAATCTTTTATTCATTTAACAATTGAGCATTTCAATGAATCCCCTTCTTCATTAAGATCTTACTCTGACACTAAACTAAAAGCTAACCTATTGAAAAGACAAAGAGACATTAGGGATGGTAATGTTTCCTATACGGTGTATTTTAACATTATTTAATTATTGTTTTAGTCATTCTTATCTATAGTATATAGTATAAAGTATATATATATATATATATATATATATATATATATGGAAGTACTAGAGTGCTCGATACAAAATATTGTAGAGCTAATATATTTATATTTCAAACTATCTAAATTTACACAACTGCCGTTACACGGTGTTTCATGCTTTCGCAATCTTCAGACGATCTTCAGACGATCTGAAGATTGCTAAAGCATGAAACACCGTGTAACGGCAGTTGTGTAAATTTAGAGAGTTTGAAATATAAATATATATATATACATGTATATATATATAGAGAGAGAGAGAGAGTATATAATATATATATAGTATATATGTATTTTATTAGTTTAGTTAAATTCGTAATTGATGGCCACAAGTTTATCGGCTTGTTACCATCATTAAATAAAGTTTAAAAATAATGTTACCATCATTAAATAAAGTTTTTTTATTATTATTATTATCCAAAAAGATCACCTGTGCATTTATACTAAAACAATTATTCACCTCAGTGTCGGTGAATAGTGTGGATATTTACCTCTGTTCACCTCCACTTCGGTGAACAATTGTTAAATAATCAAATGCAATCAACTTAGTAGTGGAACTAAACCATCGAAACAGATAACGTTAATTAACAGTTCTTTATCGAAGAATCTGTAAATATGTTTTATTATATGGCATTACTTAGGGGCTGTTTACATGAATCCGGATTCAGTTTCATTCTGGATTGAACGTGAATTCAAACCGCGTTTACATAGGAATTATATCCCAGGATCGAAAATCGCGCGAAATATGAAATTTCAAGATGGTGATCAATAACATTATATTGTATTGTATTTGTATTTAAACTTATTTAAAAACGGTAGCCCTTCAGAGCGCGTAGGCATCTGGTTTCCAAGGGCCGTTTGTACTAATAATAAATTACACATGGTTTTAAAATATGTTACAGGATATAAATAATATACAACAGATAAAAAAAATAAAAAAATGTCCAGATGATAATGTACATAAACTTAACTAAAATCTATTTAAAACTACAAAAACATTAACTAAATACTTAAACTTAGTTGCCCGAGAGAATAGCCTTGAACTGCTTTAGTGAGCATTTATTTCTTTTAGTATCTTTTGGTAGATTATTCCACAGACTAGCACCAGAATAAGCAATACTTTTCTTTATAAATTTGTATTGGGTTTTTGTAAGGCGTAGTCAGTGTTATTACTGCGTAGACTATATATTGAATTGTTGTTAACACTAAACATGCTGGTCATGCTATTTGGAAGTGTGTTGTGTTTTTATTATATTTATTATATTTCGGCGCTTGTACATTTTCAACATGTGCCTTAAACTGATAATTTGGCGAAGAATAAACGAAAAGGGGAAAAGCATTACTAGTAACGATAATCGATGCGGTCGCAAGTAAACAAGCATCTAATTCACCTTTAATTTATAATGTCGTCGACAAAGAGCTATTTATACCGAACAATATGACATCGGCGCAATTCCTGTCTCTAGCAAATTGGCGTCTATAAATGTTAAAAACACGCATGAGTTGTTCGTTTCAGTCTTCTATAGGTGGTATTTTTTATTCCGGAATGAAATCTCGCACTGCCTTTACATGACACCGGAATGAAATTTCAATGAAATTCAATCCGTAATGAAACTCAATCCGGAATAAGAACCGGAATGAACTCAATCCGGATTTAGCTGCATGTCATTCCAGATTCATGTAAAGTCCTAAAGGGATTTTAACAGAACCGGTATGAGTTCAATCCGGAATGAAATTCAATCCGGATTCATGTAAACAGCCCCTTAATCCGGAATGAGAACCGGAATGAACTCAAACCGGATTGAGCTACATCTCATTCCGTATTCATGTAAACACCTAAAGGGATTTTAACAGAACTGGTATGAGTTCAATCCGGAATGAAACTCAATCCTGATCGTGTAAACAGCTCCTTACAGAAACATGATCACGGTAATTAACAAATTGCTTTTATACATTTGTTTAGGATCATGTAACGTGTGAGATTGCACCTACCACGAAACCCAGCTAGCAATAGTGATCTTGGTAACATATTTGTCATAAAACAGATCTCTGATATCAGATTTTTCATTTGTTATTCCCTTTGGTACTTCCAATTCAACATTATGCATGACTTTTTTGTTCCAGCGAGCAACTTTTTCCAACTCCTTGATGGCCTCATCCTTACGATTGCTCACCAGAAGATAACGACAAGATTCAGGAAGAAACCTTAGATAGGTAAAAATGAAAGAAGATCATAAGGCCTGGTTCAGACGCCGTACTTTTCATAAGCCAAACGTAATGTTAATTAACAAAATCCTTTGTTCAATTACATTTAGGTTCGGCTCATGGAAAGTTCGACGTCTGAACCAGGCACAAGTAATACACAACCGTAATACACAACCGTAATACATAATAATAATAATAATAATAATAATAATGTAAACTTTATTTATTCATAATTGATATATACTACAATGATAAACCTCTCTTTTACAGGTAGTTCACCAATGTCTACTTGAATTAACGATATATATGATATATAATATTAGTTTTGCATTAGTGTTGGGTTGTCCCAGGTTTTGTTACGTTTACAGAAAATATAGTATGAGGTTCTTATACAAATGTTAATTATTCTTTTCATGAAGTATTTTCGGCAACGTTCGTCAAATTTGAGATCTTTCAGCATTTCAATAAATTCTAATGATGGTTGACTGAAGACTCCGAGTGAGCTGATGGACAGATTCACAAATTTAACTTGTTCATAATTGTTGTTCTGTTCCGTAATTAGTTCCTGATACTTCTGTCTCTTACGGGTGGCATTATTGAGTAGATTGGATTCAAATCCGACTGTGAGTTCGAGAATATATATACATTTGTTTTCGATTGTTACCAAAAGATCGGGGCGTAATCTATCACCGGTGAGAACAGATGGGCTGATGTAGCCAGGTATGTCAGCGTAGAGGCTATAATTTTGTACGGAGTTGAGTGAGGAGGCAATAAAATTTAAATATAAAATTAAAATTAATATAATAAAATTAAATATAATTAAAAATTAATTTAATTAATTAAAAATTAAAAATTAAAAATTAAAAATTAATTTTTTTAATTAAATAAAAATTAATTTAATTAATATAATTAAAATTATTATAATAAAATTTAAATTTTTATATAATAATAATAATAATAATAATAATAATAATAATGGAAACTTTATTTCAGAAAAAATCGATTGAAGCAATATTACAAAATAATCTTAAGAAGAAATCAACTCTGTGTTTCTCTCCATACGTAAACGTAGGGCAATCCACAGAGATAAACAGGCAACATATTTAAGAAGTTATACTACATTTACAATAAACTTTACTAACTAAATAAAACAATAAAACTTAAAATATTGAAGCAATGTATAATAATAATAATAATAATAATAATAATTACAGTTCTTGGCATTGCCACGCATTTTGCAAAGCCTCAATGCGTTTACAAGATAAAGTTACAATAAGTTAAAAAGTTAAAATATACAACAATCTAAAAAAAAATTATTCCATAGTACATAAGCTAAAAAGATGAGTTTTTAAACGTGATTTAAATATAGTAACTGACTCTGAAGTTCTAATGTTGGTAGGAAGAGCGTTCCAGAGTCTGGGAGCAGCAGCTATTGAAAATGCGCGGTCCCCATAAGTTACAGAAGTAGACTTGGGGACTATAAGAAGTCCCTTAGAACTGGAGCGCAAATTACGAGCTGGAGTATAAACCAGTAACAAGACTTTCTAAAATACAGTGGTGCGAGAGCATTAACTATCTTATAAGTAAATAACAAGAGTTTAAAGGGAGATGCGTTCCCTTATCGGTAGCCAATGTAAAGAATGCAATATTGGTGTTATGTGTTCTGTACGTTTGACTCGAGTGACTAGCCTGGCTGCAGAGTTTTTGAACACGTTGGATCTTGGATATTTCTTTGGAAGGAAGCCCATATAACAGTGAGTTACAGTAGTCTAATTTAGACGTAATGAAGGCGTGCACCAAACGTTCTGTGTCGGATCTACTCAGGTACTTTCTGATTCTACCAATAGATCTGAGAGAGTATTGCGCTGAACGACAAATTTATTGACATGAGCAGACATTGACATATGACGATCAAAAATTACAACCAAGATTACGGACATCCGTGGTAGTTTCTACGGAGTAGTTGCCAATTGTGATATCATAAATAGGTTCTAGATGGGAGAACCGCGAAAGAAAGTGGACAATTTCTGTCTTTTTCGGATTACAGGCTAGCTTATTTCTAAGGAAAAACAAATGGACATCCTCGACGCAGCGATTTACTCTTTCCAATGTCGCCTGTCTGCAAGAAGGATTCATAGTTATATATAATTGAGAATCGTCTGCATACAGCATACATTCAAATCCGTGTGAGTGAATTATATCTTGTAAAGGAGCAAAATACAAAACAAACAATATCGGACCAAGAACCGAGCCTTGAGGAACGCCAGACGTAAGAGGTTGGGGATCTGACTCTACATTTCCTATGACAACTTTCTGTGTGCGACCATGAAGGGCCAGTGAGAAACTGTTCCAGAGAAACCAAACTGAGTGATTAGTCTGTTGATCAAAATGTTATGGTCGATGGTATCAAATGCAGCCGATAAATCGAGGAGGACTAAAATGACTTCTTCCTTACTATCAATTGCACGAAGGATATCGTTATGTACACGTAAAAGTGCAGTTTCTGTGCTATGATGTTCTCTATAGGCTGATTGTAAACTAGGATAGAGACTATTATTAACGAGGTAGTTGTGAGACTGACGGGCGACTATCCGTTCCAGAACTTTGGATAGAAAGGCAAGGTTTGTAATTGGTCGGAAATTACTGAATTCATCAGAGTCTAGTGACATGTTTTTGATAGAAGGTAGAACGCGACCTTTCTTGAGAACAGTAGGAAAGACTCCAGAACTTAATGATGAATTTATAATTGCAGTAATTATAGGTAATACTGTGTCAATGCATGATTTCAAAATCTTAGTTGGTACCGGATCCAATGGACAGGACTTAGATGGTGAGTCCATAATAACCCTGCGTATAGTTTCCTATGGGAACCTCGTCAAATTCTGCGAATGTACTGCAGCAGGAGTAGTTGGTATTACTAGACATTTCCGTTTCAGATAACAGAGACAACTTTTGGCGAAGTTTTTCAATTTTATCCAAAAAATAAAAAATAAACCTCTCTGCAAGCTCCTCGGGAGAGTCATGGCATGGGAGAGGACATATAGGTTTTATCTTGAACATGCCATCAATCAGACGGAAGAGGTTTTTCTGATTCAGATTCTCAATCTTGCTCTTGTAATATTGAACCTTGGCATTTTCTAGTAGTTTGGTATAGACATGACATTGTTGCCGGTAGATTTCTTTGTGTACTACAAGACATGAAGCTCGAAAAGCTCGCTCACAACGACGCCTTTCACGCTTGGCAGCGCGCAGTTCTTCATTGTACCAGGGTGCGTGTGGACGTAGCGTGATAAAACGTGAGATCTCTGGCACGTGTTTATCTAATGTATCTTGTAGTACAGAATTGTATGAATTTACAAGCGTTTCGGCATCTGAGGGGAAGTCACCACATAATAGTTGCGAGTTGGTCAGATCTAACGTAAAAACTATCCATATCCATGTCCCGTAGACAGCGATGTTGGAAGTGAGATTTTGAAGATTTCGGTCTTGCAAAGGCAACTGAACATACCACAGCATTGTGATCCGATGGTAAGTCAGATACAATGGAAAAACCAGATAACATTTGATTTTCCTCTCGATCGATGATTAGATCCAGGGTATGGCCGCTACGATGAGTGGGATGTAACACATGTTGTTTAAGGCCAGCAGACTCCAATATATCCTTAAACGACGCCGCACAATGGGTCAGTGGTAGTAGAGTCCATGTGAAAGTTAAAGTCACCGGCTAACATAAGATAGCCTGATGTCACAGTGACTATTTCAAGAAGTGACGAGAAGTCTCTGAAAAACATAGCTGTGTTGCCTTGTTTCTTTTCGACGGCGGAGGTCTATAAATCGTCACTAGCCTAATATATGAACTACCATGGCTAATGCCAAGGTCCATATACTCCATGGATGAAAAATTGGAGCGCTCATTCTCTTCAACCACGAAACCTTTACGCAGGAAAATTCCTATCCCACCCCCTGTTCTGTTTATACGAGGGACATGGTAGAACTTAAAGTCTTTCAGTGTATTTAAGATCTCAGCAACAGTATTATTGTCGTGATAATCTCCTGAAAGCCAAGACTCTGTGATGGCAAGGATATAAAGTATAGAGTCATGTCGCCAGGTATATAGGCCTTCAGCTACGGATACAGGACAGTTAGATAGCATATGGAGTTGTGTTTGTTTGTTGGAAGTGCACAAAATACAGGATGCAGACTCTATTTTCCTCCATCGACAAAGGTTGAATTATTTGGCAGACTAAATATCAAAGCTCGTATTACAAAAATGAATATATTCTTCCACATTTGGCTACAGATGTTATGCCACATCGTTATCAATTTGGGTGTAGATACTTGTTTGATGTGCTGTAAATTCAAGCAATAAGTTCTCTTTATTCCTATAAACACTCTAATATTCGCCATCCTTCGTCTCCCCAAAACATAACATAAATCTACCCCCCGCAGTCTCACGTACTGCGCATGTCCTGAGTCAATTGCCGTTGGCCAGTCTATTTATAGCTCTTACACTCTGCCTTCTTATTTATAACAGACCTGAACTTAATTTTTCAAACATCCATATTTTACAATGTCAATATATAGTCGCCTGACGCCATCGACATCGTAGTTCCGCTCCCCGAAACGCTGAGGTTCCCTCTTCTTCCTTTGACTTCGTCTTTGTTCATCGTTTTCTCCATTTATTGGCGGATCTTTGTTTTTCTCAACGACGTTTTGTTCCCCTCTTACGTCAACTTCACTGTTACGCTTCTTCTCCCCACTTTTTGCGGTAATTGGGAGTGAAGGATGCACTAATTCACTGGTTTGACGCTTTTGCTGCATGGTTGAGGACTCCGGATTTGACGCGCTGGTTGGGTCTCCACCATCGCTCTGCTTTGTCTTGCTTTCGTTGTCTCGTAGGTGATCAGGCCTCGGATTGACAGGTTGTAATTGGTCATGATATCGAATTACCCTCTTCCGGAAATTGTCCGCAGATTTCAGCCTGTAGGTACTGCCTTCACGGCATTGGATAACTATATATTGTCCCTTCCATAGTTTCTGCAGCGACGACGGGATCTACCTTGGTTTGGGTGGAGCATATATCAGTACCTGTTCCCCAACCTTGTACCTTTTTATGTCACCAATCTTTTTACTTTTACTGACCCGCCTTTTCTTATTCTCTAAATCCCTGGCGATACTTTCTTCCTGGGCCTTCTTGAGATTCTGCGCTAGTTCAGTGGCCCATTTTCGGGGTGTGGTGGTTTAATACTAGCGCTGGAGTTCTCGGATGTCGTCCATAGGTCAGATAGAATGGTGAATATCCGGTTGCGGAGTGTTTCTGATTTTGATAGTTGAACCTTACAAGTGGTACGCGCAAATCCCAGTCCCGATCGTTATCCTGCTCGACATTTTTTAGCATTTCTCCCATAGTTCTGTTCAATCGTTCTACTGCTCCATTTGCTTGAGGGTGACGAGGACTTATTCTCTTCTTGTCAATACGTAGTTCATCTGCTATAGTGTCTGCATGGTCATGTTGTCAAACTCCAGTCCTCTGTCGGTGAGGATGGACTCAGGGATGCCATGTCGACAAAACACTTGGGTAACTAATGCATCCGCGACAGTTTTTGCTAACTTGTTGGGTAGTGGAATCATTTCTGCCGCTCTTGTTGGGAGGTCTAGTACAACTAGTATGTAGCGATTTCCTCTTGGAGTCGCCTCAGATCCAAATGGTCCTTTCAGATCCATCGATACTTCCTGCCATGGTTCTGTTGGTTGGCTGGTGACGGACGACTTTTTGCACAAACGGAACAGCTTCGACAGTAGTTTGTTGTATCCTCGTGCATTGACAACCAATAGTATTCTCGCTGGTTCTATCTGCTGCCATGTGTTCGGCTTGATCATGTTTCGCGAACAAGACTTCTGGGACGAGACACTCGGGAACCACAAGTTGATCACAAGACTTCCTGCCCACTTGGTAGGTAATGTAGAGTAAACCTGTAGGTTTATCCAGGAATAGGTGTTTCTTCTTCATCATCCACATCTTGACTGTGCAGTCGCTGGATTGGCTAAAGCAATTCTTACACGACAAATCGAAAACAACGATTATGAAGCACTGTAAGAGTATAACTAGACTGGCCAGCGGCAATTGACTCAGGACATGCGCAGTACGTGAGACTGCGGGGGGGGGGGGTAGATTTATGTTATGTTTTGGAGAGACGAAGGATAGCGAATATTATAGTGTTTATAGGAATAAAGAGAACTTATTGCTTGAATTTACACTGGTAGCAGCGGTTGGATAACGAAGAGGTTTGTACCATGGCAGAAGACGTGTTTCGTGACCGGTTACGAATGGAACAAGGTGAAAAAATAAGCCGTTGGATCATGTGTGTTGATCTTTACGCTACGTTGCAAGGATGGGACGACAAAAGAACTGCAGGGAAAGCGGCGATAAACCTGCCAGATGACAAGCTAGACCTCCTTTTGTCGATGCCAGCCGACGATCGCAAAAGCTGGGTGGAAATTAAAAAAGATTCTCCTACAGAAATACCAACCTACACAAACGGAAAGCGAGGAACTATTTCTGAAACGGCAAAAAAGAGACGGTGAGTCCTATTTTGTTTTTCGAACACATTTGGAACGTCTTTATAGAGAGTCTTTTGGTATCGAGCCAGATACAGAGTTAAGCAGTCAATCATCTGAAGCGATTAGAAGGCAATTTTTACGTGGAATAAAAAGAGATCGCCAATTGACGTTATTGGAGGATTGGTGCCAATTAGCCACAGGGGGGATGCTACCCCCTGAGTAGAGGTAACCATGGCAACCCCGCCACAGCCCACCTCCAGGCACCAGTCACACTGTCAAAGCAGTGGAATTTATACTTACCTTGCATTTCCTTAGGTGTGGGAGGGTGGGACAACAAAGCGCAAGAGCACGAGATTCCACAGTATCCACCAAATGATAGCGCGCGCAAAACCAGTCAAGCTCAGACCACGCTGACAAGACTCTGACAAGTGCTGCGATTCCTTCACATATTTAATTGAGTGACCGCTGACTAGCATTGACTCCTTTTTTACCTTGCCTAAATTACATTTAGCCACATTAGAAAGAGATCGCCAATTGACGTTATTGGAGGATTGGTGCCAATTAGCCACAGGGGGGATGCCACCCCCTGAGTAGAGGTAACCATGGCAACCCCGCCACAGCCCACCTCCAGTATGAAGTCCAAGCGCAATGGTGCTTGAGAAGGGCCTGTGACGGGGTCACCATAGGCCTGCCTCCAAACCACCAAGCACCATTCCGCCAATAACGATAGGGCCACAACAGTGAACACATGCTAGCGTGAAAAATTAACTTGATAAGTCACGACAGATGTCGTGCAAGCTTTGATAAAAGTCTTAATATACATCTGATAGGGATTGCTTGTCCATCCACAAAGAGACTGGATAATTTGATCCGGAACAACATTTTGACCAGCCATTGTAGCTGCGCCGATAATATCCTCCATTCCTGCTGACGTAACAATGTTACTTAACCAATCCGTCAACAACGCGCGCGAAAGACAGCCACCCCTTCTTCTTACGTTTAGCAGTCCTTAATTGACCACCTATATTGAAGATATTTGCTTCGGACTACAATGACATACAAAGATTCTTTTCCTAGACCAGTGGATGTAACAGTCTTTACGTACAGGATCAAGACCCTCGAGCAATAAGGGTCTCTGTGAGAGTCAAATGTCGCAACCTGCAAAATAGATGAACTGATGCTGAAACTGCGCTAGAGTTTGATGTTGTGAACTCTGAAGATCGTAAAACCCAATTCAAGCTGTCCAGAACATAATTTGAAATTTGAAACATCCATAAAGATCTATAGAGATCCGCGGAGCCCATTCCAATGTAACGTGTGCGCGCTGCTGATAACTAAACTTTTAGTGAAGATTATTTGAATGACTTGGCAAGGAAGAACGAAAACAAGCCTATGTCCATTCTTCTGTAGAGCAATACAACCCAAATTTATTTAGCTTCCCTAACTGGTTACATACTTTAATAAATTTCTTTTGTACAACCGAGCAAGTTAGTCTAGTGTCGCTGGCGCCCAGCCTTCCAAAAGCTATTGATATATTATACTAAAGCTGAGCTGGTTGAAGCAATTCCTCGCACAATGATTGGCGTACTTCCATCGTATACACGCTGGCCAATGAAGCATGGTGACGAAAACATTGCCACTGACAACGGAACAACGCATGAGCTATATATTTTGTTTTTTCTTGAACCCCAGAAAAATGGTGCGCGCCAAGAGTAAGCCAAACTATGCTACTAAAATTAGTGAATGCGCCACAAACGGCCTGCATGCAAACAAAATAAAATCTCTTTAGCTACTAGGGCCACGATATTTTGTGAAGAGCCTCATTCGTCAATCGCAAAACCAGTCAAGCTCAGACCACGCTGACAAGACTCTGACAAGTGCTGCGATTCCTTCACATATTTAATTGAGTGACCGCTGACTAGCGTTGACTCCTTTTTTACCTTGCCTAAATTACATTTAGCCACATTAAACCCAGAAATAGCGCAGAAATTGAAGCTCGACCACCCTTCGGATGGGATCGACATTTTAATTAAACGTGCGAAAGTGATAGAGGAGATTTTGCTACAATGTGCACAGGAAACCACTGTTCGTGCAGTGAACGACGTATCCGAAATACAAGCGTTGAAAGGTGAGGTGAGAGAGTTAAAAGAAGTTGTGGAAACCCTGGTGCGAGGTTCGGCAATCAATAGAAATGCGGACCAGGAAAAGGTCGAAGCAGTCAGGAACAGGCCCCTCCCGGATGTGGGCATTTCTCCTATCAATGTCCGTCGAAGCCTTTAAACTAGCAAGTGTTGGCGCCAAGGAGCATGCGCCAACACCAAATGGTACTAAAAATGCTCCGCAACTCGTAAAGGAAATTCGACCCTACATGTGGACGGTAGCGTGGAAAATGTTCCCTGTACATGGCTTCTTCTTGACACGGGGGCTGACGTCACATGTGTGAGTGCTCAACTGCCAGGAATCCAGGGATTGGTTTGGTTACCCCCAACTACGACACCAGCAGCTGCCAACTCAACAAGTCTGGAGAGCGTGGGAGAGTTAATAACAAAAATAAAAATTGGCGACATTACGAAGCATTCAGTGAGGGTGTTAATGATCAAAAATCTGAACTTGGCCTAGATGTCTTGGAGGAATATGACCATATGGTAGTTGATTGGCGCGCCTAGACCCTAGAACTAGGAGGACATAAACTGATGCTGGAGAGACGCACGCTAGGAACTCCAAGACAGCCAACGGAAGTACACCTTATTAAAGATCAAGTAATGCCAGCGCGTTCACAATGCTTCATTACAGCTGCGTCAGTGGACTTTGGGCTAGTTTCTCAAGACACCCTTTTTACACCCTATCAAGGAAAACTGGCTAAATCTAATATATTGCTTGGATCAGGAGTGGTTAGACAAGAACCCAGGAATCAGTTCCCAGTGGTTGCTATGAACAATAGCGAGAAACCAGTAAAGCTCTATCGTGCTACAACACTCGGCCAACTATCTATCGTTCGTATTGAAGAAGAATCAGAAGCATCTGGCTACACTACCACCACCACAAGAAGCAAACCAGTCAAAGTTGACCTGACTAACAGTTGCCTTGGAGGAGAGGAGAAAAAGACGGTGGAAAAGCTGCTTGATGACTACAGGGATATTTTTGCCAATGACGAAACCGAAGTTGGGAGGACCGGTAGAATTCAGTTTCAAATAAATACTGGAGATCATCCGCCAGTAGCCGTTAAGCTCCGTCGTACACCGTTCGCTTCACGGTCAGAAGTAGACAGACAGATTAAAGAAATGGAAGAGAGGGGCGTCATTCGTAGATCATCGTCGCCATGGTCTTCCCCTATGGTAGTTATCGTTTCTGTGCGGACTTCCGGGCTTTAAATGATGTAACCCGAACCGAGATATTCCCTCTACCCTCAATTAGAGAATGTCTTGACTCATTGGGAGGATCATTCATGTTCAGTACTCTGGATCTGCACAGTGGATACTGGCAAATCAACATCGACCCCAAAGATCGTCACAAAACAGCGTTCACAACGGAAGCGGGGCACTGGGAGTTCGTATAGTGGTTCCTTTTGGCGTAAAAAACGCTCCTGCCGTATTCGCACGACTGATGGCGGATGTCATGCGAGGATTAACGTGGCATGGAGTCGCCATCTACCTTGATGACGCGATAATTGGAGGAAGAAATTTCGAAGATCACATGAATCTTCTCCATGATGTTTTTCAACGCTTGCGAGACGCGGGTCTCACGATTAAAAGTTCCAAGGTAAACTTGTGCCAAAAACAACTGCGCTTCCTCGGACATGTTGTGTCTGTTAACGGAGTTGCCCCAGACCCGGAAAAAGTAGAAGCGATAGCGAAATGGCCGCGCCATAGCACAGTGAAGGATGTTCGCAGGTTTTTGGGACTGTGTGACTATTACATGGAGTTCGTCCCAGACATGCAGCTCATAGATAAACCAATGAACCAGCTCACAGGGAAATCAAAATTCGAGTGGACGGAGGAAAGGGAACAGTCGTTTAACAAGCTAAAAGAATCCCTATCGAATGCACCCCTGTTAGCATTTCCGGACATGACTAAACCTTTTGAACTAAGCACCGACGCATGCGATACTGGATTCGGCTGTGTCCTTTCGCAACACGACGACAGTGGTCAGGACAGACCTATTTTCTTCGCATCGAAGACCTTCTGTGACAACGAACTATCGTGGCATACGCGAAACAAGGTTTTTGCCCTTGTTTATGGACTTCTATACCTTCTCGGCAGGAAGTTCATTTGGCACACTGATCATCTGGGATTGAAATGGCTTCGAAACACGAGAGACCCTCGCGGACGGTACGCCCGATGGATTGAAAGAAGAGTTCACATTCGAAATACGGCACAGACCTGGAGAGCAAAACCAACATGCAGATGCATTATCGAGAAGACCTATCGAACAGCGGGTGGACACCATAGCCATTATGGATGGCAAGTTCTCAACAGAGGAGATGAGAGAGAAGCAAGAGCACGATCCCGTTTTGAAGCAAGTTATTAGCCGACTCCGCCTACAGCAAACGACGATTGCCATTGTTGCTAGTAATTATAGCGTCTGTTCGCACATAGTTCAATTTTGTGAGGTTGAAGAAGGTTTTAATTTCGTTGTTGATGGATTTTGAAAGGATTTGTCTGATGGAAAGCTTGCAGTATTTAAAAACGTTGGAAACCAGCTGAAGACCAAAACCAAATTTGCTGATAGCAAATAATAATATATATAATAATAATAATAATAATAATAATAATAATAATAATAAGGATGTGCATGTAAGCAGTATTGATTATAAACAGAACGTGAATGAGTTACCAAATGCAGAGGACAATACACAATACGGCAACAACAAGTCGAACCAATTCGGAGAGAGAGACAGAAGACCTGGTGGAACCCGAGGAATTGGAAGAAGATGAACGAGTAGAAGATGTGATCATAACAATTGAAGACAACACGGAGGAAGAGGATCGAAAACATGTGAACAGGCAGCTGGAACTAATGAAAGAAGACTGTGATAGATATGTATGTAATTTCAAGAGATCAGACAAGTGGAAGGTTGAGATTGAAACCAGAAAGGTGAACGAAGTATTGAAGTATATATACACGAAAGACATCACAGAAATGAATAAATTGCTCAAAGCAGTATCGGTTTATGTTGCCGAGAAAATGGGGCTGAAGAAGGAGATGAGTGATAGCAGGGGTGTTGAAGAGAAGAAAGAACCGTGGTGGAAAGGAGGATTGAGGGAGATATCAAAAGGTTACAGGCAGATATTTCGATCATACAAAGCAAACGTAAGGGTAAATTAAGGAGAGAGTACAAGTACACTAGTCTTGTAAGGAGGTATGGAATTGTTGAGAAAGGCTTGTCGGTAGTGGTAGAGGAGCTGAAACAGAGAGTTCTGGCAAAGAAATCAAAGGTCCAAAGGTATGAGAATAGAATAAAGATGCAGTTCAGGCAGAACCGACTATTAATTCCAGTGTGACCAGCGACGATTCTATCAATAGGTCAATGTAGAAACGTCAAGCGAAAGGCTTGCAAGAAGTTCTGGAGTGACATATGGGACAAAGAGAAGAAGCATAACAACCAAGCTGAATAGCTAAAGGAGCTGAAGGAGATGAACAGTTTTCCGCGGCAAGAAGATGTAGTAGTTATGACAGGGAAGGAGGAGAAGCAGGTAAGGAAGATGAGCAACTGGAAAGCAGCAGGTCCGGAGGGAGTACAAGGATTTTGGATAAAGAAATTGACAGGGTTCCACCAACGAATTGCGGATCAGATGAACGGAATGATCAATGGAAGGGAGCGTACACCTGATTGGTTGATGAAGGGAAGAACAGTGCTGTGCCTGAAAGATCCAGCAAAAGGAGCTGCTGTTGACAACTTTAGGGCAATCACATGTCTCCCGTTAATGTGGAAGCTAATGACAGAGATAATGGCGGATGAGATATACACACATATGGAAGAGAACAACATCTTGGCAGAGGAACAAAAGTGCCGTGCATGGAACGAAAGACCAACTGCTTATAGACAAATCGATTCTGAAAGATTGTAAGAGAAGGCGTACCAACTTGCGAATGGCGTGGATAGATTATAGGAAAGCGTATGACATCGTTGCCCATTCGTGGATCCATAAATGTATTGAGATGTTCGGTATAGAGATAGTATGACAAGGTGGAGAACGGAACTTACAGCATGCGGAGAGAGCCTTGGTGAGGTGAGAGAAAAGAGAGGGATTTTTCATGGAGATAGTTTATCACCACTTTTATTTATACTATGCAAGGTACTTTTGTCGTTGGTGCTGAGGAAAGTGAAGGCAGGTTACGAGTTCAAGAGAAAGAAAGTGAACGTGAACCATCTATTGTTTATGGATGATCTGAAATTGTACGGAAAGAGCGAAGAACAGGTAAGTACACTGGTCAACACGGTGCAATTATTTAGCGAGGATATTGGGATGGAATTTGGATTGAAAAAATGTGGAGTGCTGATGATGAAGAGAGGGAAAGTGCCGAAAAGTGAACGAATAGAACTGCCAAGTGGAGAAGTGATGAAGGAAATTGAGGATGATGGATACAACTACCTTGGAATCCTGGAAATGGATGACATCCTGGCGGAGGAAATGAGAAGTAAGTTCAAGAAGGAGTACTTGAGGAGATTGAGATTAATGGTGGGCTCGAAACTGAGTGGAAGGAATAAGATTGTGGCTGTGAACACATGGGCGATTGCTTTGTTGAGGTATGGTGCAGGTATAGTAAACTGGAGTAAGGAAAAAGTGCAGACATTGGATAGAAAGACTAGAAAGCTTCTTACACTGTATGGCGTGTTTCACCCAAAGAGCTATGTTGATAGACTATATCTACCTAGAGGCAAAGGTGGAAGAGAGCTATGAAATGTGTATCAGATCGGAGGAAAACAATCTGGGGTGGTATGTGAAGAAAAGTGTGGAACCAATGCTAGTGCAGGTAAGAGAAAGTGGTGTGCTGAAAACAGAAGAATGTATACAAAAAGAGGATTATAAGAGCAAGAAGGAGAAGGAGAAGGTAGAGAGATGGGAAAACAAGGCAATGTATGGGCAGTTCTATAGAGCACTGAAAGAGAATCCTGACATCGTACAAGAAAAATCATGGTGGTCGTTACGGAAAGGGAGATTTGAAGCCAGAAAATGAGGCCCTACTCTGTGTAGCACAGGAGCAAGCGTTGAGGACAAAATACGTGAAGAACAAGATCGACAAGACAGAGGAGGACTCATCATACCGGATTTGTGGTGAGAAAGGGGAGTCAGTGTGGCATATTGTGAGTGGGTGCAGTAAGTTGGCACAAACGGAGTATAAGAAGAGACATGATGCAGTGGCAAGGATTCTGCACTGGAACATGAGTGGAAAATATGGGTTGAAGAGAGCTGTCAAGTGGTACGAACAATGAGGAGGCGAAGGTGTTGTGGGATTTTATAGTGCAGTGTGATAGAAAGATCAAGCATAGAAAACCAGACATTGTGTTGATAGACAAAAAGAAGAATAAGTGTGCGATTGTTGATGTGGCAATCCCTGAGAATGGTAAAGTAGCAACAAGGGAAGACGCGAAGGTTGAAAGCTGTATGAGGAGTTGAGGATTGAAATTGGAAAGTTGTGGAAAATAAAGAAGGGCGATGTTTTGCTGGTGGTGATATGAGCACTTGGATCTGTCAGCAAGAGACTCGGAAATTGGAAAGAGAATCTAGACCTACGATTAAAGATACCACAGCTACAAAAGACATCCTTACTTGGTACAGCGCACATTCTAAGAAAGGTATTGCAATAATGCAGTAAGAACGGGGCTTAGTCTACAGGCAGTAGACAGTCCCGCTCTGAGGTATCCAGCGATAACATCTACGCTGTGCGAACATAATAATAATAATAATGCATGATAATGATAATGATAATGATGATGATGATGATAATGATGATGATGATAAATAATAATAATAATACTGTAATAATAATAATAATAATAATAATAATAATAATGATGATAATGATAATGATGATGATAATGATAATAATGATAATAATGATAATAATAATAAATAATAATAATAACAACAATCAAAATAATGTTTCTCGACTTTCGTACAGCTAAACGGTTTCCTCAAATCTCGCAACATCCCACCTGTTTGGTTTACTTTATCAAAACACGAAAAACCATTAGGTAGTTCTTCATTGTTCACCGATAATGTAAGCTTGATCGCCTGGTAACCGATTATAACGAAAATGGCGGATTATCAGTAATAAGTTCACTATAGTTCGACTTACCATGATGAAATTACAACAGGTAATGATATAGCAGCACCATACAACATTAAATAACGCCATTCACGAATCAAATATGCCAATAATGATAAAAACATGAAGCAGAAAGAACTATAATACCAAATATTCGAACCAGCCCATGATCGATGACGCACTCCACTATACTCCACAAGGAGCACAAAACTTGTCATTGATGCCCCCGCTAGATAAAGTAATTAAAAACATTATAGTAGTTGTCTCAAGGAGCAATATTGGAAGTGTGGGGGGGGGGGGCGGACTAGAGTCACTGGACTAACCGTAATTGTTTCATATCGCGCTATGCTGTCATGTTGTACTGAAATATTTAGTTTATCTTCGCGCAAGGTCGCAGTGAGCTATTTAGGGGAGTCTAAGGCTAAAGCTAGGTATGGACGGGGAGGTAGGTTGCAACATGGCCGCCATCCTGCTTACGAATTGTAATTAAGCTAGTGCAGTACTCTGACCACTGAGCTACGGAGGCCGTTGCCGAGAGCCTACTCACGAGCCGAGAGCCTAGTCACGAGTTCTGTTATATAGTGGTGGTAATGCCGGAATAAGATTCTGGGTATATCACAAGTAATAGGTTTTCCAAAAAGCCGCTGGCCAGTGAAACTACGGCGGCTGCTACAAGGTTTGTCGTCGGTAACTTTTTTAATACCCTATACCCCCCGCATATAAACGCACCTCGGATAAGGGCGCATGCGCTTATATTCGGATATAGACGCATGCGCCTTTAAACGATCAAAATCTGCGAGTTTGATAGACATAAGAAAAATACCTTTTTTAATAATACACATACTTTTTACGTTAAATTACCGAACATTGTCCATTATAAATTGTAGTGTCACAGCGAATTAATTCGTTCGTTAACTATATCGTACTAAAATTCAATACTCAATAGTTGGTTTTGATTTATTCTTCTAAGGCATGCGAATTTTTATATGCGCATGCGCCCATAAACGAACCTTTTACTCCGAAAATTCTGGAAAAATCTTGAATTTTTGCTTTGTGCGCTTATGTGCGGAGGAATAAGATGGAAAATTTATAAAATTTGATGAACTCAAGTATAGAAAATTGTTTGAGTTGACGAGTTGTAATTGTTCTTGCTATCAAAAAGTATACATTAGGATGACTTTTTTAAACTTCAAAGACTCTCTCTCCCTCCTACCCCCCCCCCCCCCCTCCCGATGCACAGTCAGCCACATATACTTTCCCACCACAACCTACTTGACATAATTATGAAAGCCCTGGTAGGGCGATGTTCTCCCAAAAACATTTTGAAATTTCAAAGTCTTCAGATGGTCACTTTCGGCATTCTCATGGTGATGAAAAATAAGACTTGGATTAATTTTGGTATCTTGAAATTTAGTATCCTGAAAGTTTTAAACTTTGCAGAGCAATTGGTCAAACTTTCTATGTGATATCATTTTCTGAATTCGCGTGAAAAAGTTGTGTAATTCACAGATTCACAATAAATTTCAGTGATCATTTTTCAAACTAAACAGCTGCAGCAAAGTATGCTTGTTATCCTCTGTTTGTCCGCCACTGTTTATTCGAAATACAATCGCATTCTTATATCGCAGCTAACCACAAGGCCATCCCACTATCCTCAACCTGTGGAGGTACCTGATACTATTTACAACTCTGAACCAAAATACAATAAACGTGAACATAATATCCAAATAACTACCTACACTTTGAGCAGGGCGCATAACATACCAACGTTGTTTTGTTGCAAACTGAACGCTCATGCGCAGTTATTCTATCTCTAAAATTATCACTTCTTTAGCGAAGTGCCTTGGAATTTAAAAAAATATACAAAATATACAAAAAATAAAATAATGTTAAAACTAAATTGGATAATAAAACAATTGTAGTATAAGATAAGAGCCCAATAAGATATACGTATAAGATAAGAGCACAATATACGTAAATGAATTGTCATAATAATATAGTAACAAGTTAAGTTATAGAACATTATTTACTGACGTTTCATTGCGAACTTACAACATCTTCAGAGCAACAAGTAATTGTTACTTTGATGAGTAACAGAGTAACTAGTAATTGTTACTTTGATGAGTAACAGAGTAACTAGTAATTGTTACTTTGATGAGTAACAGAGTAACCAGTAATTGTTACTCTGAAGATGTTGTAAGTTAGTCCACAACGAAACGTTAGTAAATATATGTTCCAAAACTTGACTTGTTTCCATATTATTATGGCAATACATTTACAATATATTGAGCTGGAATCTTATCTTTATACTGCGATTACGCTTTCCGCCCGGAAAATCAAATAACCAAAATTGTTATCTACCAAGAAAACAATTATTGAACTCGGTTATCACAAAATGTCGTGATTTGTCAATGTCTCGCAGATCAAATATTTCCCTCTATGCATGTTTTCGACATTGGCAAACAATCCATCTGCTCGCTATTTACTGAGGCTGCATGCGTTTACACGGTACCGGACGAATTTGGATCCGGTATGAAATTCGTACAGTTCAGTTCTGTTTACACTGTGCCATCTTTATTTTGATCCGGTTATTTTTGCGTTTACACGGTACCGACATTTATACATTTTATAGCTCATGCGCAGAACTCATGCAGAGCATATTCAAAATGGCTACCTGCAACACAAAAAGAAAATCTGCCAGACGATCTGATACAGAATCAGTCTCAAATGAGGGTAAAAGCTTAAATTAACCTTCTATTTGTTTTATACAATAAAAATTGAAAACAAACCATTCAAAAGGCTTATTAGCTCTTTGGCAATTTCTGGGGCATGAAAAAAGATAAAAGTAGTCCGCTGACGTGATCTGGCGTGAACTGACGTGATCCGTGCATCTGTCCTCTAATAGATCATGGCCAACAACCAATGAGAATGCGCGTAGTAAACAAGTTATTGTATAAATATACTTACCACAGCCTAACCCAGTAAGTATTCGACATATTATATAAACAGATAAATATCTAGGCCACACGATCACCCACGACATCACAGCAACTATAGACACACCAAACAAAATTGCTTTTCTTCTTCCGATCTTATCAGCAACATGACCAAATATCAAGTTGCCCACCAGCCATCCAAGCCAGAAAAGAGATGAACTGACATTTTGAAGATAACTTTTCTCACACACAAGTTCAAACTAAAAAATAAAGAAAATGTGAAACATTTTTGATAATATGATTTATTTAGATTTATTTAGAGTCGATCACGCAGGATAAGGAAACCCTATTTATCTGCATAATAATTTATTGAAAACGCTTATATATCGTTGAGATTATATGGTGAAATCACTTGAAATTCAGGTACATGTGCGTGGTTGTATCCAATGACATCAAATATGCAATCATCAAACGATTCCATGGCATGATAATGGTAAAGATATGCAGAATTTTTCAATAAGTCATTATGCATTGTGATGTCATACAGTAAGTATGATCATTTACATATTAAACAAATCTTAATATCTCAAGAATGAAGTGAGATATGAAAAAGTTGTAAATGTATAATGGGTATAGGAATAGTTTAAAATTGTATAACATTATACAGGTGAACACTTAAGCAGATTAATGACTGTAGTTTTCCCAGCCGATGTTATCAATGTAGTTTTCCTTGTAGAATAACCTCAAGTGTGTAGTTTCCCAATTAATCAATGGAACTACTGTATGATGTAAATAACTATGTAAGATCAGCATTTATCCACGTTAAAGAATATATACATGTATACTAGTAGTTCTGTATTGTAAAAGACAGTTGAGAGTTGAGAAATAAAGAACGTCAAATCTGTGTCTGTATGAGTCTGTGAGCACGCTACAAATGGTTAGCCTTTATAGTTTCAAGAATTCTTTCAAACAAAAGAGTTATTTTACAAATGAATTTTTCATTGCATAGGCACTTTATAAAGAAGAAAAAATAATACTATATACTGTTGTAACAGGGGTTTTGTCTCAACATACGGGTCTTTGTCTTAGACATGAATGAATGAATGAACAATTTATTTAAACAGAGTGACCCCTTCAGTGTAAAAACAATGTTATCAATGGGGGCCCTGTATAAAGTAACATCATTGCTAAAGTAATATAATTGCTAATTCTAAATAAAGATTAAGACAAAATTTTACAAAATAATATTACAAAATAGATGCTACAAAAAACTCTCTTTAATAGAATGTTCAAATGCAACAAACGACATTTTACTTTTTAACTCAATAGGAAGACGCTATAGCTCTATCATACAAGAACAAAGATGTTCAAATGTTCTGGACTGTTTCTTTATAGGCTTCTTCTGTGGTTTTCTTTCCTGACTTCTTCTCTGGTTTTCTTTCCTGACTTCTTCTGTGGTTTTCTTTCCAGGCTTCTTCTGTGGTTTTCTTTCCTGACTTCTTCTCTGGTTTTCTTTCCAAGCTTCTTCTGTGGTTTTCTTTCCAGGCTTCTTCTCTGGTTTTCTTTCCAAGCTTCTTCTGTGGTTTTCTTTCCAGCTTCTCTGGTTTTCTTTCCAAGCTTCTTCTGTGGTTTTCTTTCCTGACTTCTTCTCTGGTTTTCTTTCCTGACTTCTTCTGTGGTTTTCTTTCCAGGCTTCTTCTCTGGTTTTCTTTCCAAGCTTCTTCTGTGGTTTTCTTTCCAGACTTCTTCTGTGGTTTTCTTTCTTGACTTCTTCTCTGGTTTTCTTTCCAAGCTTCTTCTGTGGTTTTCTTTCCTGACTTCTTCTCTGGTTTTCTTTCCAAGCTTCTTCTCTGGTTTTCTTTCCTGACTTCTTCTGTGGTTTTCTTTCCAGACTTCTTCTGTGGTTTTCTTTCCAGACTTCTTCTGTGGTTTTCTTTCCTGACTTCTTCTGTGGTTTTCTTTCCTGACTTCTTCTGTGGTTTTCTTTCCTGACTTCTTCTGTGGTTTTCTTTCCAGACTTCTTCTCTGGTTTTCTTTCTTGACTTATTCTGTGATTTTCTTTCCAGACTGCTTCTGTGGTTTTCTTTCCTGACTTCTGTGGTTTTCTTTCCTGACTTCTTCTGTTGTTTTCTTTCCTGACTTCTTCTGTGGTTTTCTTTCCTGACTTCTTCTGTGGTTTTCTTTCCTGACTTCTTCTGTGGTTTTCTTTCCTGATTTCTTCTCTGGTTTTCTTTCCTGACTTCTTCTCTGGTTTTCTTTCCTGACTTCTTCTCTGGTTTTCTTTCCAAGCTTCTTCTCTGGTTTTCTTCCAGACTTCTTCTGTGGTTTTCTTTCCTGACTCTTCTCTGGTTTTCTTTCCTGACTTCTTCTGTGGTTTTCTTTCCAAGCTTCTTCTCTGGTTTTCTTTCCTGACTTCTTCTCTGGTTTTCATTCCAGGCTTCTTCTGTGATTTTCTTTCCTGACTTCTTCTGTGGTTTTCGTTCCCGACTTCTTCTCTGGTTTTCTTTCTAGACTTCTTCTTTGGTTTTCTTTCCAAGCTTCTTCTGTGCTTTTCTTTCTAGGCTTCTTCTTTGGTTTTCTTTCCAAGCTTCGTCTGTAATTTTCTTTCCAAGCTTCTTCTCTGGTTTTCTTTCCTGACTTCTGTAATTTTCTTTCCAGACTTCTTCTGTGGTTTTCATTCCAGGCTTCTTCTGTGGTTTTCTTTCCTGACTTCTTCTGTGGTTTTCTTTCCTGACTTCTGTGGTTTTCTTTCCTGACTTCTTCTGTGGTTTTCTTTCCTGACTTCTTCTGTTGTTTTCTTTCCTGACTTCTTCTCTGGTTTTCTTTCTTGACTGCTTCTGTGATTTTCTTTCCAGACTGCTTCTGTGGTTTTCTTTCCTGACTTCTGTGGTTTTCTTTCCTGACTTATTCTGTGATTTTCTTTCCTGACTTCTTCTGTGATTTTCTTTCCCAGACTTCTTCTGTAATTTTCTTTCCAGACTTCTTCTGTGGTTTTCTTTCCTGACTTCTTCTGTGGTTTTCTTTCCTGACTTCTTCTCTGGTTTTCTTTCCTGACTTCTTCTGTGGTTTTCTTTCCTGACTTCTTCTGTGGTTTTCTTTCCTGACTTCTTCTGTGGTTTTCTTTCCTGACTTCTTCTGTGGTTTTCTTTCCAGACTTCTTCTCTGGTTTTCTTTCTTGACTTATTCTGTGATTTTCTTTCCAGACTGCTTCTGTGGTTTTCTTTCCTGACTTCTGTGGTTTTCTTTCCTGACTTCTTCTGTTGTTTTCTTTCCTGACTTCTTCTGTGGTTTTCTTTCCAGACTTCTTCTGTTGTTTTCTTTCCTGACTTCTTCTCTGGTTTTCTTTCCTGACTTCTGTTGTTTTCTTTCCTGACTTCTTCTGTGGTTTTCTTTCCAGACTTCTTCTGTCGTTTTCTTTCCTGACTTCTTCTGTGGTTTTCTTTCCAGACTTCTTCTCTGGTTTTCTTTCTTGATTTATTCTGTGATTTTTTTCCAGACTGCTTCTGTGGTTTTCTTTCCTGACTTCTGTGGTTTTCTTTCCAGGCTTCTTCTGTGGTTTTCTTTCCTGACTTCTTCTGTGGTTTTCTTTCCTGACTTCTTCTGTGGTTTTCTTTCTTGACTTATTCTGTGAATTTTTTCCAGACTGCTTCTGTGGTTTTCTTTCCTGACTTCTGTGGTTTTCTTTCCAGGTTTCTTCTGTGGTTTTCTTTCCTGACTTCTTCTGTGGTTTTCTTTCCAGACTTCTTCTCTGGTTTTCTTTCCAGACTTATTCTGTGGTTTTCTTTCCTGACTTCTTCTGTGGTTTTCTTTCCAGACTTCTTCTGTTGTTTTCTTTCCTGACTTCTGTGGTTTTCTTTCCTGACTTCTGTGGTTTTCTTTCCTGACTTCTTCTGGTTTTCTTTCCTGACTTCTTCTGGTTTTCTTTCCTGACTTCTTCTGTGGTTTTCTTTCCAGACTTCTGTGGTTTTCTTTCCAGACTTATTCTGTGATTTTCTTTCCTGACTGCTTCTGTGGTTTTCTTTCCTGACTTCTTCTCTGGTTTTCTTTCCTGACTTCTGTTGTTTTCTTTCCTGACTTCTTCTGTGGTTTTCTTTCCAGACTTCTTCTGTCGTTTTCTTTCCTGACTTCTTCTGTGGTTTTCTTTCCAGACTTCTTCTCTGGTTTTCTTTCTTGATTTATTCTGTGATTTTTTTCCAGACTGCTTCTGTGGTTTTCTTTCCTGACTTCTGTGGTTTTCTTTCCAGGCTTCTTCTGTGGTTTTCTTTCCTGACTTCTTCTGTGGTTTTCTTTCCTGACTTCTTCTGTGGTTTTCTTTCTTGACTTATTCTGTGAATTTTTTCCAGACTGCTTCTGTGGTTTTCTTTCCTGACTTCTGTGGTTTTCTTTCCAGGCTTCTTCTGTGGTTTTCTTTCCTGACTTCTTCTGTGGTTTTCTTTCCAGACTTCTTCTCTGGTTTTCTTTCCAGACTTATTCTGTGGTTTTCTTTCCTGACTTCTTCTGTGGTTTTCTTTCCAGACTTCTTCTGTTGTTTTCTTTCCTGACTTCTGTGGTTTTCTTTCCTGACTTCTGTGGTTTTCTTTCCTGACTTCTTCTGGTTTTCTTTCCTGACTTCTTCTGGTTTTCTTTCCTGACTTCTTCTGTGGTTTTCTTTCCAGACTTCTGTGGTTTTCTTTCCAGACTTATTCTGTGATTTTCTTTCCTGACTGCTTCTGTGGTTTTCTTTCCTGACTTCTTCTGTAATTTTCTTTCCAGACTTCTTCTGTAATTTTCTTTCCAGACTTCTTCTGTGGTTTTCTTTCCTGACTTCTTCTGTGGTTTTCTTTCCAGACTTCTTCTCTGGTTTTCTTTCTTGACTTATTCTGTGATTTTCTTTCCAGACTGCTTCTGTGGTTTTCTTTCCTGACTTCTGTGGTTTTCTTTCCTGACTTATTCTGTGATTTTCTTTCCTGACTTCTTCTGTGATTTTCTTTCCAGACTTCTTCTGTAATTTTCTTTCCAGACTTCTTCTGTGGTTTTCTTTCCTGACTTCTTCTGTGGTTTTCTTTCCTGACTTCTTCTCTGGTTTTCTTTCCTGACTTCTTCTGTGGTTTTCTTTCCTGACTTCTTCTGTGGTTTTCTTTCCTGACTTCTTCTGTGGTTTTCTTTCCTGACTTCTTCTGTGGTTTTCTTTCCAGACTTCTTCTCTGGTTTTCTTTCTTGACTTATTCTGTGATTTTCTTTCCAGACTGCTTCTGTGGTTTTCTTTCCTGACTTCTGTGGTTTTCTTTCCTGACTTCTTCTGTTGTTTTCTTTCCTGACTTCTTCTGTGGTTTTCTTTCCAGACTTCTTCTGTTGTTTTCTTTCCTGACTTCTTCTCTGGTTTTCTTTCCTGACTTCTGTTGTTTTCTTTCCTGACTTCTTCTGTGGTTTTCTTTCCAGACTTCTTCTGTCGTTTTCTTTCCTGACTTCTTCTGTGGTTTTCTTTCCAGACTTCTTCTCTGGTTTTCTTTCTTGATTTATTCTGTGATTTTTTTCCAGACTGCTTCTGTGGTTTTCTTTCCTGACTTCTGTGGTTTTCTTTCCAGGCTTCTTCTGTGGTTTTCTTTCCTGACTTCTTCTGTGGTTTTCTTTCCTGACTTCTTCTGTGGTTTTCTTTCTTGACTTATTCTGTGAATTTTTTCCAGACTGCTTCTGTGGTTTTCTTTCCTGACTTCTGTGGTTTTCTTTCCAGGTTTCTTCTGTGGTTTTCTTTCCTGACTTCTTCTGTGGTTTTCTTTCCAGACTTCTTCTCTGGTTTTCTTTCCAGACTTATTCTGTGGTTTTCTTTCCTGACTTCTTCTGTGGTTTTCTTTCCAGACTTCTTCTGTTGTTTTCTTTCCTGACTTCTGTGGTTTTCTTTCCTGACTTCTGTGGTTTTCTTTCCTGACTTCTTCTGGTTTTCTTTCCTGACTTCTTCTGGTTTTCTTTCCTGACTTCTTCTGTGGTTTTCTTTCCAGACTTCTGTGGTTTTCTTTCCAGACTTATTCTGTGATTTTCTTTCCTGACTGCTTCTGTGGTTTTCTTTCCTGACTTCTTCTCTGGTTTTCTTTCCTGACTTCTGTTGTTTTCTTTCCTGACTTCTTCTGTGGTTTTCTTTCCAGACTTCTTCTGTCGTTTTCTTTCCTGACTTCTTCTGTGGTTTTCTTTCCAGACTTCTTCTCTGGTTTTCTTTCTTGATTTATTCTGTGATTTTTTTCCAGACTGCTTCTGTGGTTTTCTTTCCTGACTTCTGTGGTTTTCTTTCCAGGCTTCTTCTGTGGTTTTCTTTCCTGACTTCTTCTGTGGTTTTCTTTCCTGACTTCTTCTGTGGTTTTCTTTCTTGACTTATTCTGTGAATTTTTTCCAGACTGCTTCTGTGGTTTTCTTTCCTGACTTCTGTGGTTTTTCTTTCCAGGCTTCTTCTGTGGTTTTCTTTCCTGACTTCTTCTGTGGTTTTCTTTCCAGACTTCTTCTCTGGTTTTCTTTCCAGACTTATTCTGTGGTTTTCTTTCCTGACTTCTTCTGTGGTTTTCTTTCCAGACTTCTTCTGTTGTTTTCTTTCCTGACTTCTGTGGTTTTCTTTCCTGACTTCTGTGGTTTTCTTTCCTGACTTCTTCTGGTTTTCTTTCCTGACTTCTTCTGGTTTTCTTTCCTGACTTCTTCTGTGGTTTTCTTTCCAGACTTCTGTGGTTTTCTTTCCAGACTTATTCTGTGATTTTCTTTCCTGACTGCTTCTGTGGTTTTCTTTCCTGACTTCTTCTGTAATTTTCTTTCCAGACTTCTTCTGTAATTTTCTTTCCAGACTTCTTCTGTGGTTTTCTTTCCTGACTTCTTCTGTGGTTTTCTTTCCAGACTTCTTCTCTGGTTTTCTTTCTTGACTTATTCTGTGATTTTCTTTCCAGACTGCTTCTGTGGTTTTTTTTCCAGACTGCTTCTGTGGTTTTCTTTCCTGACTTCTGTTGTTTTCTTTCCTGACTTCTTCTCTGGTTTTCTTTCCTGACTTCTTCTGTGGTTTTCTTTCCTGACTTCTTCTCTGGTTTTCTTTCCAGACTTCTTCTGTGGTTTTCTTTCCAGACTTCTTCTCTGGTTTTCTTTCTTGACTTATTCTGTGATTTTCTTTCCAGACTGCTTCTGTGGTTTTTTTTCCAGACTGCTTCTGTGGTTTTCTTTCCTGACTTCTGTTGTTTTCTTTCCTGACTTCTTCTCTGGTTTTCTTTCCTGACTTCTTCTGTGGTTTTCTTTCCTGACTTCTTCTCTGGTTTTCTTTCCAGACTTCTTCTGTTGTTTTCTTTCCTGACTTCTTCTCTGGTTTTCTTTCCTGACTTCTTCTGTGGTTTTCATTCCAGGCTTCTTCTGTGGTTTTTTTTCCAGACTGCTTCTGTGGTTTTCTTTCCTGACTTCTGTTGTTTTCTTTCCTGACTTCTTCTCTGGTTTTCTTTCCTGACTTCTTCTGTGGTTTTCTTTCCTGACTTCTTCTCTGGTTTTCTTTCCTGACTTCTTCTGTGGTTTTCTTTCCTGACTTCTTCTGTTGTTTTCTTTCCTGACTTCTTCTCTGGTTTTCTTTCCTGACTTCTGTTGTTTTCTTTCCTGACTTCTTCTGTGGTTTTCTTTCCAAGCTTCTTCTGTGGTTTTCTTTCCTGACTTCTTCTGTGGTTTTCTTTCCAGACTTCTTCTCTGGTTTTCTTTCTTGACTTCTTCTGTGATTTTTTTCCAGACTGCTTCTGCGTGGTTTTCTTTCCTGACTTCTATGGTTTTCTTTCCAAGCTTCTTCTGTGGTTTTCTTTCCTGACTTCTTCTGTGGTTTTCTTTCCAGACTTCTTCTCTGGTTTTCTTTCCGGACTTCTTCTGGTTTTCTTTCCTGACTTCTTCTCTGGTTTTCTTTCCTGACTTCTGTGGTTTTCTTTCCAGACTTCTTCTGTTGTTTTCTTTCCTGACTTCTTCTCTGGTTTTCTTTCCTGACTTCTGTTGTTTTCTTTCCTGACTTCTTCTGTGGTTTTCTTTCCAGACTTCTTCTGTCGTTTTCTTTCCTGACTTCTTCTGTGGTTTTCTTTCCAGACTTCTTCTGTGGTTTTCTTTCTTGACTTCTTCTGTGATTTTTTCCAGACTGCTTCTGTGGTTTTCTTTCCTGACTTCTGTGGTTTTCTTTCCAGGCTTCTTCTCTGGTTTTCTTTCCAGGCTTTTTCTGTGCTTTTCTAACTTATTTTGTAGTTTTCTTTCCAAGCTTCTTTTGTTGTTTACTTTCCTGGATTATTCTCTGGTTTTCTTTCAAGATTTCTTCTATTGTTTTCTTTCCTGGATTATTCTCTGGTTTTCTTTTAAGGCTTCTTCTGTGCTTTTCTTTCCAGGCTTCTTCTGTCGTTTTTTCAGGCTTCTTCGATCTGTTGTTTTGGACGTTTTACTTCGATTATTTCGGCTATCTTCTTTGAAACACTTCGCTTACGCTTAGGATACCAAACGGAAGTCGGTTGAACTTGTATCTTCCGAATGGGGTGTTAAACGTTAGGACTTTTAAAAAACATACGTGGCTTGCTGAAGAACGATCCACTTGCCTCTTGACTTGCTTGCTGAAGAACGATGTTCTGTGCCAAGAGACTGGAACTCGTGGGTATCCCACAATTCCATGATTGAAGCCTTAAACCTTAATTCATTCCCGATACCAATTACCCGTCATTCTAAAAAATTTTATCGTGATTTTTGCTTCGTTATTAACTGGAAAATGGAAAACTTGTACAGAATTTGTTTCAACTAAGCTGGAAATAACTATAGTGTTCGTGTCTTGAACATCAGATCGAACCATCAACTCCGACAACCATTCAATCATAGTTCTATACTCCCATGAACAAATATCAGTAAATGGCAACATCACCAACAACGCTGCCAATTTTCGCCGATTCGATCTTCATCTCGATACAAACATTGGTCCAAGAAGGACAAAGTGACTCGCACGCTTCGAACGACTTCTCATTACAATGAACCAAACAGACGCTACACAAAGCGCGTTCTAGTCCTTCTCTTGACCGGACGTAGATGAAATATTTGAGACGTTTTCGGACACGGGAGAGGCAAAAGACTACACAAAAGCTGTGGAAAGTCTCAACGCATATTTCGTCCCTAAGTTCAACACAACAATTTCGTCAAGCAAGCAAAAGACAGTGAAACATTTGCGACATACCATACCCGCCTAAGACAACTTGCTAAACATTGCGATTTTTGCAACGTCGAGAAAGAAATTAGAACGCAAATTGTCTTCAGCTGCGCATCACAAAAGCTTCGATTACTTGCTATCAGGAGAACCTCAGCCTTACAGCACTTCTTGAAGCTGGACGCGCCAACGAACTCAGTGAAAAGCAAGCTCGTGAAATCCAATCGACAGAGTTCACTGCAAATGGTATTTTTTTCGCGTAATAAGACACCAAACAACAAGTTCGACGGTTACACAAACAAGCCTTCCCCCATCGCCGTCCTCGATACCCGAAGCCTGAACATCAACTCAAAGCTTGCCGGAATTGCGTTGGACCTTTCCCTCACACAAATATATGCCCAGCCAAAGGGAAAATATGTCGTTCCTGTGGAAAATCAGGACAATTCGCCAAAGTATGTCGATCTAGACCAGGTGTGTTGGGCTTTTCAATAATTATTTGCACCGTCTCCGACGAAGAACACGATTATGTTTTATTGTTAACCCCGAAACACCAACTAGCAGAGCCTCGACGCTCAAATCTTCTCAGCGCAGATTACATTAATACTAAGGAGAATATCTATTACATTGTTTCATGAGAGACACGAATCTCTGCGATCAGTGCAACAATTAACCTTTTTGTAATGCTTTTATACGCTCTAGTCATAACACGGTCATACTTACCTCCGATACTGTCGAAGTAAATGTATCTGAAAATTTCCATTCAGATCTTGGCATATCACATCTCGCTTTATAATCATCACTTGTTGTACCAATAGTACCAGTAATGTTACATACTGTGCTATTTGAGACACATTGCCATGTTGGTTCGCCAGCAATGAATGTTATGATCATCACATTGAATGATGATAGTGAAAATTCAATAAAACCAACGAGTTGTAACATAAGAATTTGATATCTGCCATAACTTCCAAGGTCTTCAAGAACATCATCTACAGTTACGGCTGCAGGCCTACTCAAAAGCGATATTCGTTTCATTGTTGGCTAGCCTGAGGAAAGGGCTAGCTTGAGGAAAGGGCTAGCTTACAGCGATACAGCGATATTATCGAAATCACTTGGTTAATTGTTGTTTGGAGGTCAATTTGAATGTACCACGTGATATGAAATAATGCATCATGTGATTTAAAGATATATTTGCCTATTTTGCCCTGCACAATTCACAATTTTTATTAATAACACTCTTGTTTCTCCGAAGATGGAAGTAAAGATGAAACTCCAACCAAAATATGGCTTCGAAAAATTCATTTAGATCACTTGGCAGATGTTTTCGAATCAAATGGTTTTGCATTGCGATGACATCAATGTTAATATATGTGATGTAAAGCATGAGCGCATGCCTGCCAAATTTTGTCTCCGTACATTTTTGTTAATATTTCTTCTTACCAATCAAAATATTTTACCTAAGGTCAACAACAATGACTCTCTTGACTGTTATCGTCGTTATATTGGTGGATTGGCTTAGGATGGCGAACCTTTGTCGAATTATTTGGCTGTTTGATTTCGAATGTGTGTGACACGTATTGATGCATCTCATTTCATGCAGGTACGGCGTCCTTTGTTGAAATTGACAAAGCGAGGTTTGGTTTGCTTGACTTTACCTTCAAGATTGTTTATTATTGATCTTGCGGTACATATGGACATTTCGAGGCAAGGGCCCTTCATCAACTGTTCCTAAATTGATTGGAAACGGTAATTTGCAGACTTAAACGTTACATCGACGGATAAAAATTATGCAAGACTTGGGTCTTTCAAGATTAGAGTAGTAAATTGCTTACTCAGCTAAGCAATTGTGGGGGGCAATTATAGTTTGCCGGTTAGGCGGTTTTAGCCTATTTTGAGGGTCGGATTGCGGATATATCTCCATTTTCGTGGCGGTTTACGGTGAAGAAATTATCGTGCGGTGGCGGAAAATCATTACTTTTTCGCGCGTGATACTTACCATGTATTTACCATGTGATATTAGACATGCGCCGAGTTTAGATAGTTTTAAAAGTCAGCTGAAAACACATCTTTTTAGATTAGCATTTAATTAGTAATTTCACAGTTTTTTGACATTTTAGATATTTTAACAATTTGATGTCAATTAGTTTTTTTATACTACTGTATAATATTTCTTGTAATTAATGTAATAGTCCGGCAGATTGGTGACAAGATAGAGAAGAATTGTGGGATTTATGGTAAAAGCACCAAATTTGGCACAGAGATAGAGAATCACCTACTAAGTATTATTGGATATGGACCCACCTGGAATTTATCCCATAAACCCCATAAGTGTCGATTTTGTGTATTTCCAGCATGGAAACGAGGCTGTGCGAAATTTTAAATATAACAGTTACAATTTGGCGTGAAACTATCTGGGATCTTCGTTAAAGCTAAAAGCAGTGCTTGAGAAATCTTTCTAGCATTAGCGAAGCCAAAAAATATCGACCACATGATATGTCACGTGATCATTCATGTACAGATTTTTGCTAAAATAAATAAATATGTTTAGACCAAATGTTGTATTTTTGGCACTACTTATTGTCAAATTTATGAAATTTGTCATCAGTGTGATTTTCCCTACTTTTGTATATTTAACTAAAGAAAAGCCAACATCACGGCCAGGTCAGGTTATCTGTACAACACCGCCATCATGACATCATGGATCCCAGGGTCGTGGAAACAGTGCGAACTATAGAGCAAGTCGGGAAGGAGCAATATGAAGAGTTCGTTATAAAGAGGCTCGAGGAGCGAAAAACTCCACTATTTGATCCAATCAAGCGGAATAAGTTGCCATTATTTGGCAGTCCTCCTCCTTCTAAACAGAAATCGCAGGAAAAAATGCATATCGCATCACTGAAAAGTAACTGCTCTCTCTATTCGCGTCTTTATGTATCATGCCAAGTCAGAGATGGGGATCTGGAAGGCTTCTTCTGTCACGAGAATCAGAGTTTTCCACCATCATTGTCACAGTATGGAAAACTTCGATCTGGTACTAAATCCGACCTGCTGTCATGTCTTGAGAATATCAGTCCAGCGCAAGCAGAAATACCAACTGTGGATGCTCTACTACTAGATGGTGCAGCCATTGTAAACATGCTAAAGCCTGGCGCTTCCAAGACATTTAAAGAGTACTGCCAATGTGTATTTCTACCGTATGTAAGAAGTCAACTAAGGAACGTTCGCAGGGTAGACGTTGTATGGGACAGATATTTCCCGGACAGTCTCAAAGCCACAACACGAAGCAAAAGGGGCAGAGGTGTACGCAGACGTGTCAGGCCTGACACCAGCATCCCAGGAGATTGGGCAGCCTTCCTGAGGGTGAATGAAAATAAGGAAGAGCTATTCCATTACCTAGCAGAGCAGCTAGCCACAATTGCGCCTGAGTACGGGCTGGTCATATCTACCAAAGACGAGGCAGTAGTAAGAGATGATACTGCAGATCTCGCACCATGTAAGCACGAGGAGGCAGATACGAGGCTTATACTACATGTCGCTGACGCTGCAAAGACGTGGCTACACCAAAGTAATGATACGCACTGTTGATACAGATGTTGTGGTCATCGCAGTTGCAGCATTCCAACACATCACTTTATTGCAGCTATGGGTTGCATTTGGAGTTGGTAAACATCTAAGGTATTTGTCAGTACATGACATTTCGTGTAGTATGGGCCAAGAAAAGTCACAAGCTCTTCTTGCCTTCCACTCTTTCACTGGGTCGGACCAAACGTCGTTCTTTGCACGCAAGGGCAAGAAGACTGCCTGGGAAGCATGGGACAAACGTTCGACGAAATTACACCAGTTTTCCATGGTTTGAGCAGTGCACCATCAGTATCAGATGTGTCCGATGCAATGCCTGTCATCGAGCGATATGTTTCAATCATGTATGACCGTACTAGTACCTGTACAAGAGTTAACGAGGCGTGGAAAGACCTCTTTACACGAAAGGGGAGAGAGATTGACGCCATTCCACCCACAGGTGACGCCCTTCTTCAGCACGCGAAGAGGTCCATGTACCAGGCTGGTCACTGCTGGGGCAAGTCCTTGGTGCCATCGTATCAGGCCCCGTGCCCAAGTGAGTGGGGTTGGCTAAAGGACACTAATCAAACATGGGAGCCATTGTGGATGACTATTCCTCATGCTTCACAGAGTTGCCAACAGCTACTGAAATGTGGATGCAAGAGCGAGAAAGGCTGCACCGGGCGGTGTAAATGTGTCCGAGCCGAGTTGCCATGCACCGCACTGTGTAATTGCGGGGGAGTTTGTGAGAGAGACTGAGCAATTTATCTTGAATGTACATAATAAGAAAATACATTATTACCTTTATTACTAGCGAAATATTTCTTGTAAAACCCTGATGTCACTGTATTGTTTTTGTTATGATGTCACTGTTTTTTGTTGGTTTATGTTTTTGTATGGTCTGGAAAAAATTGACGCAGTCACATGACTCTTAAAGTGTCTTTCAAATTATTTACGTGCATGTGCACAGCCTCAAGTAAATGTAAATTGTATATTCTATGCTTACGTTCAGCAAAAAGAAATACCTAGGTGATAATGGTCAAAAGTATGGTGATAGGATGACTGTTATTTTTATCACGTGTTGGTCACGTGACGAATTTATAACCTTTGGTTGGTCTCAATAATACTACTAAACAAATTTCTGTTTTAATTTTTCGTAGTTCACTTCTTTCCACTTCTTTCATTTCATCCTTAGACTGTACGCGCTCATACATATTGAATAATTATTTTCCCCAGCCTCGTTTTCATGCTGGCAGAACTCCAGTATAATACAGGCCTCAAATTATACACATTCTGGGATAGATCCCAGTTGGGTCCACATCTAATAATGTTCAATAGGTGATTTCCTATCTCTGTGCCAAATTTGTTGCTTTTACCATAAATCCCACAATTATTTCACCAATCTGCCGGACTATAATGCGCAGGCGATCATATCCGCATGTAGCCTGCGCAATATAAATGAATAAATTATTATTATTATTATTATTATTATTATTGTTCTTCGATCATTCTCCCCTGATGTAAAATATAGGATTGAAGTGCGCATTTGTTGATGATTTAAACACCAGCGTTGAAGTGATGGATTGTTCGGAAGCTGATTCACGCGCGACCGTTTGGCTGAAAAATAACATTGATGTTATGCGGATCCTGCAATTTCAAATCCATTTGTCTCGAAAACATCAGCCAAATGATCGAAATGAATTTTTAGAAGCCATATTTTGGTTGTAGTTTCGCCTTTACTTCCATCTTTGGAGAAACAAGATGCCCGCTAGGCGTTAACTCGGGCTACTTAAGCTATAGTGGCTTGTTGAAAGACATTGTAGGCAAATTCAGTGATTTGAATGCAACACACACAAATCTATAGTTGTAGGTAATGATAGTAGCTATGTAAGTGCAGGGGTGGTTAAATTTCCCACTGAAATTTCCAACATCACCAAACTGCACACCTGTAACAAAGCCATCACAGAGTATTTGCCAACGGCTTGGATTACATGGAGGTGAGTTGGCTCAGTATCAGAGCTGGCTTACTGAGAAGTCTGGCCCGCCAAACGAGCCATCCTGTTTGCTGACCCAATTCAGTTCTAGCCAACCGGCAAACAGGTTCAGTTTGAGCAAGCATTAAATCAGTTAATCTAAACCAAACCATTTAGCTGGCAGTAGCAAGGTGTCATGAACTAAACAGCATAAAGAAGTGCAATTCAAAATCTTCATTTCTTTGTGAAGTCAACATTTAGTTGAGCCAGTAAACATATTCATAATTTTAGCACATTTATTATTTGATTTATTAGCGGCTTTATAATGGAATACTCATGACTAGTCCAGTCGTCCAGCTCGCTTCATGACTAATATCAAGACAGATAGTAGTCTTCGTTAGTGAGATGAACTTGCCTCCAAGCAGTCAAGGCCAAAAATCAGTTCAAATGTATCTATCTGGCTGTACTGTACAGACCAAGTAACAGTTGACAAATGGTGTGCTTGTGAGTTGTGAGTCAGTCTGGCAAGTGGGCTAGCCTGCCTCATGCAATATCAGGACTAATTACTATATTGGTTAGTGAGCCAGCTTGCCTCCATGTACAGCTTCGTAATCATGAAAGCCAAAAATCAGTTTGAAAGGTGTGTATCTGGCTTTACCCAAACCCTCCTGGTTGTTAACATGCTCTAACGGTTTCTCCTTTTGAGGCAATACGTGCAAGATGTTGTGAATCTACATGGATTTAACGCAATAAGCGACTGGGCAATACTTGTTACGAAGAAGGGTAAGGAGATGTAAACATGATAGGAAATTATATGTGTGAAGTTGATCGTCCAGGTTGTTGTAGTCTTGAGAAAGACTGTTGTTGGTGACCGACGTTTCGACGGCCTCAGCGGCGGTCATCTTCAGAGTCAAGTAAAGCGTGTTTGTCAGGGTTTGCCTATATATACGTCTGACAAACAATATTGGCCCACGCTTAACGCATGACGCGACACCCGACTCACACTAATTATGACACAAACAAACGATGACGTATGAACCAGTCTTGTTCCCAGACCCCTCGCCTCACCCTTTACATTCAAAGTGATAGATATTAAATATTACCCCGAGGGGTAATATTTCGACGAATTCCCCGAGCGGAGGGTCTATAATTAACAATAGCGAAACAATCTTGAATGCTGTCTTGAAACGTTTAGAAACGTCTTGAAACGTCTTTTTGTTCCTCCATTGTTTACAGGCTCGTCTTGGTTTACGCGCGTGTTATTTGGTTTTCGCGCGTGGTATTTGGTTTCGCACGTGATACTCGAGTAGAATACCCCTCCAGATGGGAATTCGCTATGATTATACAGCGGGGAATTCGAGTTTAAATTGACTGGTCACGTGGTACAAATCTAGCTCTTTGATTGGACAATTTATAGTTGAGGTATAATATTTATAAGTAATACCATGACTTGAGGGCAATTAGCGATTAAATTGCCCGCCGCCGAGGGAAGATTTGTGAAAGTCCGAGGGCGAAGCCCGAGGACTTTTACAAATCTTCCCGAGGCGAAGGGCAATTTAATCGCTAATTTCCCGACAAGTCATGGTATTAGTTTGTAATATTATGATCGCCGAGGATAACTTTGAGAACCTTATCTAGCCCGTGGTTGGAGGCAGAGTCCTTTGTCTACTAAATTTCCCGTGCATTTGAATGAGGGAAAATTAGAAGACAAAGAAATCCTTTGTGTTCTACTAAATTTCCCTCATGCATATCATAGGAATGAGGAAAAATTAGAAATTTTCCCTAATTTGTATGCATGAGTAGTTTTTCAAACAAATAAACGTGGGGAATTTAGCGATTAAATTTCCCTGCGAGAACAAAAGAAACCGAGTAAATCATGGTATTATAATAGATATGCTACTGACCAAGTCGAAAAAATAAATTAGAAATATATTATAGGCAAAAAATACTAACAAAATCAATCTAACTATATAACGATTATTCTCCACAGCATTTTTTCAAAATCGAAAAAGTGGGGGATGATAACAATAATCATCCCATCTTGCCTAAAAAGTGGGGGGATATATGCCCCCATCTGCCAAGGATTTACGCCACTGGCCCCGTTATGGGGCGCCGAATGTATATTTATTATTTAGTCAGACTTTCTAGTTCCTTCGTTCTTCCTGAGCTGGAGGTGAGTTGGGGATTTTTCATCTCTCTATCATGGCGAATCGAAACGATCTCGACAGAGGCTTTTGGCAGAGTAATCAATGAAAAATTAAGCGACACAGATGCAAATATTGTTCTTATAGAAGTGTGGGGAAATGTGGTCACTTTAATAATATAACTAGGAGTAATCAAAGATTATGTAATTGCGTTCGACGCATGTGGACCAGTAAATGGCGAATGAAGATTGGAAATTATGCTGTAACGAATTATGAAAATAAATAAAGCTAATAAATATATAACAGCGTCTTAATACAACTGAGTGATTTCCGTATACGTAATTTTAATATTATATAGGAGAGTATATTCCCCGTTCGATTTGAAAGTTGACCGCCAGATACCTGTAAATCGTTCAATTCAGAAATATTACAATCGCGAAGTTCGATTTGGCAAAAGTTTCATAACTTCGCGAGGCTTGCTCGTTTCGAGTAAATGTTGTTCGAATTCAGATGTATGGTGTTCAAATGATCAGATTGAATTTTAACATTATAAACGCGCCATATGATTACCGTTATACTGTATGTTATTTTAAAATGAGAAGGCCATGGATTGGACCATATGATCGACTTGATACGGTTTAGATTGTTATCGACTGGAACACGGCAACAAACGACAGCGTCTTAATTCAAGGAGACACTGTATAAACCTCAATGTTTTTGACAACGGTGACATCCCGCGTTCCCGTTCGATTTGAAATATAATAATAATAATAATAATAATAATAATAATAGACGTATTAGGAGCATTATACAATAGTCTCAATGCTCTTATACAATAATATATTCTTAAATTTACTTATAAAACTTATTACAGTTTCATTATAAGATAAAGTGAGCCTACTACATATATTACCACTATGAACAAAAAACTATTAATTTAAAAAAAGAAAAGTCTTAACTGCTGACTTAAAATTACCCAACATATCAAAGCTTCTAATTTCCTGTGGTAATGAATTCCACAGTTTTGGTGCCGAAACCGAGAACGCTCTGTCTCCATGAGTCACCGTTTTGGATTTTGGCTCAAGTAGCAGATTACGGTCTGATGATCTCAAAACACGAGTAGGTTTATATTTATTTAGCAAATCAGTAATATAAACAGGCGCCTGGCCATGCGAAGCCTTGAAAGTAATTATTAGTATCGGGGTAAATATGACCGCTCGACCGCTAGATACAGTAAGTCAGCAAACATTACAATCGTGAAGTTCGATTTGGCAAAGTGTCGCTTGAATGGAAAATTTATAACTTCGCGAGGCTTGCACGTTTCGAGTAAATGTTGTTCGAATTAGATGTATGGTGTTCAAATGATCAGATTGAATTTTGACATTATAAACGCGCCATATGATTACCATATGACATGTTATTTATTACAAGGCTATATGATACATTCTACTATATTTGATCTCCATGCTATAGAAAATTCCTAGCATCATTCTGCTGGCATGCCTAATCCTGAACACTTCTACAGGCAACTTCGTATCCACTGCTCCTGTGTTGTTAGTCCCGAGGCAGCATTTTCCTAGCTAGTACTAATGCCATAATTTATTCCAAATTCCAAAACGGTAATTTATTCAAAAAGGGGAAAGATTTTATCTTGATTTCTTTTAGAACCCATAACATGCAAGATTAGAATGCGTTTTCCTTAGTCAAACGCAATAATGTCAAGAATGTGAACGACGCAAGCGAGTGAAGTGTGAAGTGAGCGTAATCTGATCTAAGTGCATATGAATAAGATGATTCTTATTTTAGACTATTAATTCATAAGTAATCTTGGGGATGTAGATAAGAGAGAGATTAAGTGAGAGCGCGAGAGAACAACCAGGCCCTTTTTTAACTATGCCCGCCAGTCCCCCCTTGTGCCCCCCACGAATCAATTTTTGCAGCCCCCCCCCCCCCCCCCCCCCACCCCAGGAAAAGTAATATTTGGCATTTCACTCGATTAAAATACAGGTTCTAAGGATTTATGGTGAAGGAAAATTTCAAGCCCTTGAGACGAAACTGACGCACCTTAAAGAGAAAACGGAAAATATTATCCTCTCAAATAACTACGAACGAATAGAACGCCACAGCGAAGCGTTAAAGGTCGTAGTGAATGCTACTGATACCTGTAAAAGAGTTGTCGAAGAACTAAAAATCGAGAATGGCGAAGACATCAACGAAATTACAGTCTTGTGCGGAAAGATCAAGGAGACCATTACTGAAGCTGACCACGATTTGGCGCGGTTACGTAAGTGGATGACCCAAGCAAAAGTCGAGTACACCGCTAAAAGTAGGAAAGAACAGCTAGACTTTGAAAAGAAACTGTATGAAACGAAACTGCATTACCAAACGGAATTGGGAGCGGCCCATGCAAAACAACAATCAGAATCGAGCGTCAACATAGGCGAGAGTCTGGGGACGAATCACGTTCTTGCTCTCCCAAACTCGTGATCACCAAATTCGACGGACCTACCAGACTGAACGCGATTCTCGGGGGACAGTTTAGAGAAGCCGTCGATAAATCTAACATGCCAAGCGTGTCGAAGTTCACTCGTGACCTTGAAGGTGAGGAAAACAATCGATGGTTTACCTTACACCCCTGAGAGTTACAAAGCATGTTAGCCGAAATATATGGGAAACAGAGTGAGATCGTGAAGGCATACACACAGGATATACTCGATTTGCCAACAATAACCGGAAAGCAAACTCATAAAATTCACGATTTTTACGAATGGTTGAATGTTCAATCTTTGGAAACCCTAGGAAAGTTGGGTCGAGTGAATGGAAACGTGGCGCTGACATTGGATAAGCTATCTGGGATAAAGGGAGATTTGGTGCCAGGACAGATGACGGATGGGAAGACTGGGATTTCGTATAATTCTATTTCGTTTAACTTGACGCGCAAGCTACAGCGAACCGGAAATGCGATGGAGTACGACAGCATCATCGCAGAAGAAAAGGAACAGGTGTGGTCGAGGTCGCAGATAATTAGCCAGATCAAGGTATAGAATTCTACATGCCTCATAAACCGGTGGTGAGAGAGATACAGAAACCACCAAAATGCGTATTGTTTATGACGCCTCTGCTCAGGAACATCGAAACGCACCGTCACTGAATGAGTGTCTACACACTGGGCCGCCGCTTCAGAACAAGCTCTGGGACGTGCACGTCCGGGTAACGAGTCTACCCTGTCGCTGTCACAGGAGATTTGATTTGAAACGCGCATTCCTCCAGGTGTGTGTCAAAGAATCAGATCGGGACGCCCTCCGCTTTCACTGGAAGCAGGCCAGAAGTTTTACTTTTAATTGGAAGTTTACGATGGTCCTATTCGGGCTGGCGCCCTCAAATCTCCTGAAGCAGTTGAAGAACTACGCGATAATTTGTACGTGGACGACCTGTTAACCAATGTTGCAACAGTGGAGGAAGCTAAAGTCTTGACGGACCAAGCAATAAAGATTTTCGAAGATGCCACTTTTACTTTACACAACTGGCACTCCAACCCAAGAGAATTAGACGCAAGTGCAGTTCCACCAACAGACTCAAAAGATGACACTTACGCAAAGCAACAACTCGGAAAACCAACTGGTGTACTATAGATTCGAGTCTGCTAGGACTTGGTTGAAATAAATACAAAGACGAACTGACTGTCCCGCTCTCTAGTGAAAGGGCTGAATCAACAAAAAAGGGAGTTCTTCGCAAGCTGGCGAAAGTGTACGACCCGAAACTGATCTACCGGCATGTGTGCTATGATAAGGGAGTCGAGTGACACCTTGCGGTTGTGATGGAAAAAATGGCAGTAGCGTTTACCTGAGAACGTGACCATACCGCGCTCGTTAGCGCAGTTCCGAGAACCCTTCAAGGAGATCGAGCTACACAGTTACGGAGATGCTAATGGATAAGGTGTCGGTGCATCTGTCTACGCGATCGTGCGCCACGACTCGGGCGTAACCAAGCGTCTGGTAACAGCAAACGGATTGCTGGAGACGGATTGCTGAGAGAGGTGATAGGACGTATCATTGGAAAGCGACCAAGAGGAATCAACTATGTTGAACTTAAGAGTATGGCACAGAACAGAGAAGTTTGGAGAAACTACGTGCCTAAAACCTGCCAACTGGCAGAAAACCAATGATGATGAACAGTGACGTGGTGACAGGGGTCATGGCCCACCCAGGTTGGTCATAAATAAATAGCTATTTTAGCCTGCGTTGAAACCGAAATCCAACACGATTCTTTGTTTCCAACAATGCCCGCTTCACGTTTGGGTGGGGTGTTAATGGCCACACGTAATCCTGGGGTGTATAAACATGTTGACAGCGAGAGGCGCATCTCAAACAATATGGTCGTGAGAATATTAAAATGTTAAAATTGTTAAAATTGTTAAAATTGTTAAAATTGTTAAAATAGTTAAAAATGCGCATATTTAATTATACTTAAGAATGTATTTCTGTTGGTGTCTACATGTTGATATCAGTTCATTACGTTTGTTCAAGGTTGCCATGGATGGTTTAGTTATTATCAAATGTTTCTCTGCAGTACATAAGTTACATTTCTTCGTGTGGTTGGTGTATGGTTTGGCTTTAGCGATGATTTTCCATGATTTTCCATAAACCTCCACCAAATAAACCAAGACGCAACCGCAACAGAAAGATAATATGGTTCAACCCACCATTCAACAGAAATGTTAAAAGCAACATAGGAAGGGAGTTCATCAACCTAATCGACAGAAGTTTCCCGACAGGACATAAATTAAAGAAAATATTCAATAGGAACACGCTTAAACTGAGTTACAGCTGCATGCCAAACGTGAAACAGACAATAGACGGACACAACAAAGCCATTTTAAAGAAAGCCATACAACCGCAGAACGACAACAACATAATGTGCAACTGCAGAAAGAAAAACGAATGTCCACTACAGGGAGAATGCTTGACAAAAAACATCGTCTACCAAGCTACGATAACCACCAAGGATAAAATGGAGACATACATAGGCCTGACAGCAACCGAACTCAAGACCAGATGGAGAAATCATAAGACGTCATTCACGCATGAAAAACGGAAGAACGACACTGAGCTCAGCAAACAATACTCAATCACATGGAAAATCATCGCTAAAGCCAAACCATACACCAACCACACGAAGAAATGTAACTTATGTGCTGCAGAGAAACATCTGATAATAACTAAACCATCCATGGCAACCTTGAACAAACGTAATGAACTGATATCAACATGTAAACACCAGATAGGTACTTATAGTACGTATTCCATATAAGGTCATAACGGATGGGACTGGGAAGAGCAAATACGTTGCCCTAACGAGCAAATACGTTGCCCTAACGAGCATATACGTCCAGCCTCCAAGTTAATTAGATTGTAACCGACCCCAAAACAACAAAGGTCCTAACCCTCCCACAAAGCTATAGAATATATTCTTTTAAAGTTAAATGATCTATTTACAACATAGATACAGCTTATCATGGTAGCTAACTTAGTTCTCTTTGAAAGCGGGTAATCGAACAAGCCCAAAAATATAATTTTCGTATTACGGATACCATCTTGTAAACGAACTTTCGGCTGTATTCGACGAACGTTTTCTTGAGAAATAATCAACTCCCAAAGCTACAATATATTAAAACAAAGGTAAATTATCTGTTTACAATATGCGTACAGCTTATCCGGCGAGCGAACGTAATTTTCTTAGAAAGAGCGGATAATCGAACATATCGTAACGTGTTACGTATCCGCATCCGGTAGGCTGGTACGAGGGCAATGTATTTGCTCGTTAGGGCAACGTATATGCTCGTTAGGGCAACGTATTTGCTCTTCCCAGTCCCGTCCGTTATGACCTTATATGGAATACGTACTATAAGTCCATATGAGACACCAACGGAAATACATTCTTAAGTATAATTAAATATGCGCATTTTTAACTATTTTAACAATTTTAACAATTTTAACAATTTTAACAATTTTAACATTTTAACATTTTAATATTCTCACGACCATATATTGTTTGTGTAAACTCTTTTGAAGTCTCAGTAGGTATTGAGATTAACTGAGGAGTGGATCGACTTTCCGTCGGTCTATGAAACAGATTTGTATTAAAATCTATATGTGTTCATCAACCGAGTAGTTCTGTTTATTGATTTAACCCGCTCCTTTATTGTTGAGCACTATCTTTGGTTCGTATAGCGAACAATACTCAAATATATATATATATATATATATATATATATATATATATATATATATATATATATATATATATATATATATATATATATATATATATATATATATATATATATTGAAAGGATTTATGGTGAAGGAAAATTTCGAGTGTTGGAATACATACATTTTAAGACCAAACCGGGACCAGTTGCGAAAAATGCAACTTAGCGGCCTTCCGGCTGGAATTGAATCCGCGACCCTGCGATTGCTAGTGCAGTGCTCTGACCACTGAGCTACGGAAGCCGTTGCCGAGAGCCTAGTCACGAGTTCTGTATATATGGTGGTAATGCCGGGATAAGATTCTGGGTATATTATAGGTAATATTTGGCATTTCACTCGATCAAACTACATGTTGAAAGGATTTATGGTGAAGGAAAATTTCGAGTGTTGGAATACATACATTTTAAGACCAAACCGGGACCAGTTGCGAAAAATGCAACTTAGCGGCCTTCCGGCTGGAATTGAACCCGCTACCCTGCGATTGCTAGTGCAGTGCTCTGACCACTGAGCTACGGAAGCCGTTGCCGAGAGCCTAGTCACGAGTTCTGTATATATGGTGGTAATGCCGGGATAAGATTCTGGGTATATTATAGGTAATATTTGGCATTTCACTCGATCAAACTATACATGTTGAAAGGATTTATGGTGAAGGAAAATTTCGAGTGTTGGAATACATACATTTTAAGACCAAACCGGGACCAGTTGCGAAAAATGCAACTTAGCGGCCTTCCGGCTGGAATTGAACCCGCGACCCTGCGATTGCTAGTGCAGTGCTCTGACCACTGAGCTACGGAAGCCGTTGCCGAGAGCCTAGTCACGAGTTCTGTATATATGGTGGTAATGCCGGGATAAGATTCTGGGTATATTATAGGTAATATTTGGCATTTCACTCGATCAAACTACATGTTGAAAGGATTTATGGTGAAGGAAAATTTCGAGTGTTGGAATACATCCAGTTGCGAAAAATGCAACTTAGCGGCCTTCCGGCTGGAATTGAACCCGCGACCCTGCGATTGCTAGTGCAGTGCTCTGACCACTGAGCTACGGAAGCCGTTGCCGAGAGCCTAGTCACGAGTTCTGTATATATGGTGGTAATGCCGGGATAAGATTCTGGGTATATTAAGGTAATATTTGGCATTTCACTCGATCAAACTACATGTTGAAAGGATTTATGGTGAAGGAAAATTTCGAGTGTTGGAATACATACATTTTAAGACCAAACCGGGACCAGTTGCGAAAAATGCAACTTAGCGGCCTTCCGGCTGGAATTGAACCCGCGACCCTGCGATTGCTAGTGCAGTGCTCTGACCACTGAGCTACGGAAGCCGTTGCCGAGAGCCTAGTCACGAGTTCTGTATATATGGTGGTAATGCCGGGATAAGATTAATATACCCAGAATCTTATCCCGGCATTACCACCATATATACAGAACTCGTGACTAGGCTCTCGGCAACGGCTTCCGTAGCTCAGTGGTCAAAAAACCTAATTTGCGCATTGCGGTTGCACGCGGCTCACGCGCGTTAATCAGACTAGGTCACATTGTTATGTATCATATAACATATCAATTGGACAGAAATAAAATTCAAGACACGCATCAGTAACTTCTTTTTCAATAAAACGATAGAGACCAAGCTTGTCTAAATCAGTTCAGTGGAACGTCAGTTTCAACACCATAAGCGTGACAATTAACTTATGCACGTTGCATGACACAACATGAGATTATAGGATACAAGTCTGCATCTTAATTGATTCAGAACGATACTTCTGCAGTGTTTGGATATTTTGTATTCGGGTTTATAATAATATTAATAATAATATTTATTCAGGAAGCTCCACTCACCGAAGTGATTTTCAGGGATGTCCTGCAATATATATCTATTTATAAATTTATATGGAACAACAAATATATAGTAAAATTAAAATATAATTTGAATATAGTAATATAGAATAAATGTTGAGTTGAAATAGAAATATCAAGATACATTATTTAGCTTAGTTTTGAAGTATTGTAAATAATAGAGGACTGTTTTAGTTCTGTAGTCAATTGAGTTCCAGCAGTGGTAATTGTTGTTTGCCCCAGTTCGTACGTGGGCGTGGGAGGTAGAGGTCATAAAGCTGGCGTGTTTTGTAGCTGGGAATCTGAGAGTTCTTTTAAGGATGGGTTACCTGTGTTAGATTGTCTCAGAACTCGTATAAACAAGATAGCACTATCATATTAAATAAGTAGATCAAATATGTGTCAATCTACAAGATTACCAATGCATCTTAACACAACACTTACACTTTAATTGGTACTTACACTTTTTTAACATCATAGCAATGTATCTACTCGCACAAGCGCAGTAGATACAATACTCGCGCAAGCGCAGTAGTTTGCGCTTAAACGCAAATGTTTGCAGTTTGCGCTTAAACGCAAATGGCTGTAACAAAGGAAAAACGCGAAAACAGAAACATACTTCAAGAATAACAAAAACTTTCCACGACCACTGCCCGGGCAGCTGCCTACAATCGAGTCGAAATTGATCCGGCTGAAAATGTTTATGAACAATAATTTAGGTATCATTAAAATAATGCTACATAAGACACATAGGTTATATAGAAAAAAGGTAAATCAATCACACTAATCTTCGGTTGGTATGGTCATTGGTGTCCATCCCCCCTGCGGACCTATTATAGCCGATCGCTATGTCAACCTCGCTATGTTTGTTTGGATGTACGGTCTCCTGCTGTACGCTTTGAAAGCTGATCGAAAAAAGGCGGGCTCTGTACAGTTCTAATTCAAAGTGCAATATAGCCGTCAAATGTTTTATGTTTGTCTTTAATTGCCTTCTTTTTCACACTAATCTTGGATTCTCTGTCTCACTTTACACATTGTAAAATCTCTATTTTGTGTTCTGCATGAACGAACATGATTTCAGAACCAAACAGATATTCATCGAGTGGCCTGGATTCTAACATGACTATGAATATTCGTTACGACATAGTTGCGATCATATATCTCCGCTTCCGCGTTTCTTTCTGCATGATTATCAATTTTGAAGGTATCTCTCTTGTGAAAAACATTAAATGTATCCATCCTTGTACGATTCACTCATTGACATCCATGACTGTGTCATCCGTTCGGCGTTGATGAATACTTTTACACATAATTAGTATGCTATTTCAAATCTTTCATTATTCGATAGCTTTGTCATTGGTTATGCAAATATCAGTCAACTATAGAACAATATTTACATTCTCTGTTCAGTGCCAACTGGAAAGGTACCTCTTTCACTTTCCCAGCTCCTTCCTTCTCCGAAGGAAGCATTTCGCTTCTGATAAGAATTCATACTTGCTGCCTCCCCTTAGGGAGCCCGGAGCCTCACACTATTCTTGTGTTTACAGAGCCTTGCGTCCCTTCTGACCACCGCTGGCCAGAAGGAACGTAGGCTCTGGCAACGAGATTGGTGTTTCCTGTATAACAGCGAAAACTATTCCAGTTATCAAGTGGAAACAGATGAGCGACGGTCAGATTTTGGGCTAGATCCTCCCCTGAGTGTACAAGGAGACAACATGTACTTGAATGCTTTTAATAATGACCTCATTCCTCGTGAGGGATTTCTGTCGCTTTGTACAACTTACCAACTGTTGTTTGTTGCCGTTGGTTTATAGAAGTCTAGACAAGTCAAATAACTCGTCCATTGAGACATGTCAATCAGTGATCGACACAAATATATCGCGCGTTGAGGCACAATGGGCAGATCAATAGTATATTTTTGAGGCGGAGCCCGTTGAGACACAAACTAATGTTGATCTGCCCTATCGTTATTCGTGTTTAAAAACATGTGTCGATATTGTACTTACCCGACGTCGTGACGATGCTGGATAACAGCTCTCCACTCACTATGCACTTTCATACTTATGGGTAGCAGGTGTGGTTAGGTTATCAGGTTTCGGTTTAGCCTTTCGTGATTGGTGCTTGGAGTTGGATCAGGGGAGTGGCTAGCGTTGTTCCTGATCCGACCACCATCAACCACACACCTGCACCCTTCATATCAGTTGGGACACTGATGGAGTATAATATATCGAGGCATATAGAGGGGATGGGTGGTGGGTCGCCAGACAAAACTTCGCTACGTTCGTGCGGATATCGACTGAATAATGAAGTCTTATCGAAATCCGAGCCGTGTTCTTCTTGCGCCCTGTCAACACACTGTCATGTTTCCTCGAGGGGTATATTATACTATACATAGTCATAGGTCATATTTCGTTATTCGATCGGTGTTGCGAGCTATGTATCGCTCTTTGTTTCACGGTCACGTTATATGTTATTTTCTGCCCCCTATCATCCATCGTCTTTGGCAATTGCCGGCGCATATAATTTGCAATGATCACACGCACATATCTACATCTTCGTGCAGCTAGCGTTTCCGATTACCACACCGTCGCGCTCTCCTGTGCTTTTAACCTTGGTTATTTCATAACCTCATTGTGAAGGGATAGCGTTGATTGCGCGATACCAACATCTGGAATATCAAACTTTCTCCAAATGATTGGGGTAGCCAAAGCAGGCACGGATATTTATTTACGATTGACCCGCGCTGTTCGGATGTTGAATACTGCGCGTTTCAAGACATTAGCGAGTGCAAGCTCAAATGTCGTTGCTGGGCGACCTTGGCAGATTTTTAGTCGTCTCAGCTGTGATACTATTACTAGAGAATTTATTAAAAACTTAACGAAAAAACCTTCATTGTTTTCGAAATAACTAATAGGAAACAACATCGCAGTTATGAAACTAGAAAAGAAGTATAAATTAGATACAAAACAATCAGCAAGATGCGCGCTGGTCACTACGCTGACTATATGACTACACTGACTACTGTATATGACTACGCTGACCAATATGACTACGCTGACCAATATGACTACGCTGACTATTTTATGACTACGCTGACTATATTATGACTACGCTGACTATTTTATGACTACGCTGACTATATTATAACTACGCTGACTATATGACTACGCTGACTATATGACTATATTAATATGACTACGCTGACTATATATGACTACGCTCGGCTGACTATATGACTGCTTCGCGGTAGCGTTGTTTTCTCGGAGGCAGTACTTTCCTTGCGATAGTAACTACTAGTACTATAGGGCGAATATTTATTACATTGTTTCATGAGAGACATGAATCTCTGCGATCAGTGCAACAATTAACCTTTTTGTAATGCGATCTAGCTATACTTGTGTACACAGAACAGACAAATTTCACGCAGCTCTAGTTATACTTACCTCCGATACTGTCGAAGTAAATGTATCTGAAAATTTCCATTCAGATCTTGGCATATCACATCTCGCTTTATAATCATCACTTGTTGTACCAATAGTACCAGTAATGTTACATACTGTGCTGTTTGAGACACATTCCCATGTTGGTTCGCCAGCAATGAATGTTATGATCATCACATTGAATGATGATAGTGAAAATTCAATAAAACCAACGAGTTGTAACATAAGAATTTGATATCTGCCATAACTTCCAAGGTCTTCAAGAACATCATCCACAGTTACGGCCATCTTGACTTGATATTGCTGAAATCTTAACACTCGGGCAGGTCGACTCAAAAGCAATTAAATCGTTTTTGGCTAGCCTGAAATATGATCGTTTTATGTTAATTAAGACCGCCCAATTATGGGGCGCCGAATGTAAATTATTATTTAGCAGTAGTCACAGTCCTTTCTGGATTTGGTTACTTAAATGAAATAACCAACTTCGCTGATACATTTTAAGTTGGTTATATCAAATCATTTTGATTTGGTTTAACCAAATCAACATTTTGTTATTTGATATAACCAATTTAAATAAGATTTATTTCTTTACACTTGCAGGCACGCAAACTCGGTTCCCCAACGTATAGTCAGACGGTCACGCCACCACATGACTTTCTGGTTGAGCTAGCTGGAGGTGAGGGGAAGATTTTTCATCTCTCTATCATGTCTGTATATATATATATATATATAATTACAAAATGAAAACACCGATTATTTCATTGAAGTTTATTCGCGACAAATTTGTTTCGTATGACAGGCCGAAGCTTGCCACACTCATCAGGTGAGCACTCTACCCATATGATTTTGTACCTGCACCTTGTACCTCACAACACTTCTATATATATATATATATATATATATATATATATATATATATATATATATCAGGGCCGTACACAGCGGGGGGGGGGGGGGGGGGGGGGTTGGGGCAGCAGGGGCAACTGCCCCCCCAGAAAAAAACAAGATATGTTCTTTTTATAAGGTTGATTATCAATTTATTATAGGTATTCAGACAATCATTTAATTTGAGTGCTGAAATGCGACGTAAACATAAATAATTCGTCTTGAAAATTTCAAATTTAAATGCATATTTTGGTTTCAACTTATGCTTAATATGCTGACCATGCAGCCATTTTGATTCCGTCAAGAGCGAACCGGCGACCGTGCGGTATAAATAACCGCGTGTTAAACTTGTTTTGATATTAAACTTATTTACAAGACGTACTCTTTACTAGATAAGTAATAGGAGTGGAGAACATACAAGACACATGGCGTTCTGTCTATTTCGTTAACAATGGGCTTGCTTATCTTTAAAAAAGTCTAAATATTACCAGACCTTACAGATAAAAATTTTCAGAATGTTCCTCGCAAAAATAGCTGGAAATGCTCTTCTGGAGCTTTTAAAATTAAAAATGTTCTGGGGGGGCATGCCCCCCACACCCCCCTAGAGAGGTCCCCGGCAAACACAAACTTTACAGAATTTGTCTTACTGCCCCCCTGCCAAAATAATCTGCGTACGGCTATGATATATATATATATTTATCATTTATAGACCTGGAGCGAGGGGAATTCGACGAAATATTACCCTGTGGGATGATATATCGCCCGAGGGATATATCATCCCGAGCGGTGCGTCTATAAATGATATACTAGGAGTAATCAAAGATTATGTCAGTGCGTTCGACGCATGTGGACCAGCAAATGGTGAATGAATATTGGTTTATAAACATAAAATTATGCTGTAACGAATTATGAAAATAAATAAAGCTAATAAATATATTACAGCGTCTTAATTGATCATTGACAATTACGGTGACATCCCGCATGATAGTGGAACACAGCAACAAACGACTGCGTATTAATTCAAGGAGACACTATATAAACGTTAATGTTCGATTTGAAATATGACCGCTCGACTGCTAGATAAGTCAGCAAATATTACAAACGTGAAGTTCGATTTGGCAAAAGTGCCACTTCGCGAGGCTTGCTCGTTTCGAGTAAATGTTGTTCGAATTAATTTTAGATGTATAGCGTTCAAATGGTCGTATTGAATTTTGACATTATAAACGCGCCATATGATTACCGTAGTTTAATATTACAAGGCTATACGATCGCCTGTATACGTGGTTATTATTCTACATTCTATTTATTTTAGAAAATTTCTAGCATCATTCTTCTGGCATGCCTAATCCTGAACACTTCTACAGGCAACCTCGTATCCACTGCTCCTGTGTCAGTCCTGAGGCCTAATGCCATAATTTATTCCAAATTCCAAAACGGTAATATATTCAAAAAGGGTAAAGATTTTATCTTGATTTCTTTTAGCTGTAAAGCACAGGTAACCCATAACATGCAAGATTATATATATATATATATATATATATATATATATATATATATATATATATATATATATATATATATATATATATATATATATATATATATATATATATATATATATATATATATATATATATATATATATATATATATAGTACAATATCTACAGACACGTGTTTCGCTGTTCCACAGCTCATCAGTGTAGCTTGGTACAATCTAGATATGGACATGAGTACTAATTATACACAAACGATTGCCAGTGACAACCGCTTGTGGGATAAACAGCGGTCATGCGCACATCCAGAGAGCGTGAAGCGGTATAGGGCCAGAGTGCTCAAACTACCACAAGGGTAGTGGGCGTTGCATTATCGCTAAAGGACACCTACACCAACTTCACAGAGTGCTCAACAATACCGAAGTGAAGGAGCGTAATAGTACAATATCTATCTATCTATATATATATATATATACAAATATAGACAATGTTGCTCTCGAGGAATCTAGAGTGCCCAATACAGAGTTGTAGAGCTAAATTTATTATATATATGCGCGAAACTCTTCTTATTCGCGATCTCAAACCACCTTTAAACGCAAATATTGGCGCCGCACCACTTTTTCTTTTGTAAGCTAATTCCTTCTTTGTCATTGTATACTAGTGTCGTCTCATCCTGTAATATGGGCTTTGATATTTATCCTAAGATTACGATTCCCGCCTGGTCAATCGATAGCCGATATAATATATATATATATATATAGACAATGTTGCTCTTGAGGAATCTATATATATATATATATATATGTATATATATAATCTTATCCCGGCATTACCGCCACCATATGTACGGAACTCGTGACTAGGCTCTCGGCAACGGCTTCCGTAGCTCAGCACTGCACTAGCAAGCAGGGTCGCGGGTTCAATTCCAGCCGGAAGGCCTTGAAGTTGCATTTTTCGCAACTGGTCCCGCCCCGGTTTGGTCTTAAAATGTATGTATTCCAACACTCGAAATTTTCCTTCGCCATAAATCCTTTCTACATATATATATATATATATACATAAATGATTACGTTTATATTCAATAATTTTATAATGCTATAATTAAAGAATTAACTTATATGTATGGAATTTTAGTTAATGAGATAAACTATAAGTGTTGACAGATAATTGCAGGGTATACTAAGCCAAAAACTATAAACAAAACAAAAAATATACTAGAGAAAGAGTGAAATGAAACTATAAGCTGAATATTGCCAAAATTCTAAATTTAAACGTTTAGATATTTAGAGAAGCTAAACTTCAACGTTTCCTTAGAAAACTAAAAAACAAAGGCTCGTTAGACAGGGACGTAGCGAAGGCAATGCATTTTTTTTTTTGGGGGGGGTGGATGATCCAGTTTTGTCGATAAATTGGGTGTGGTTTGGGCGTGGTCATGATGATTTCAATATATATGAATTTATTAAATTTGAAATTATGATCTGATCGATCAACACCAGGGCTGTAAATTTGTTGTGAGAGGTGGGGGTGATCTCGAGTGCTGTAAGCGCTAGGCTTTCTCGGGGGAGGGGGGTTGGGTTAAAATTTTAAAATATAGAATTTCCTGCATTCTGAGCGGTGATTTTCAGTCAGTTCAGAAGTTTATAAAATTTCGTATTTTGGACTGTTTTTATATGTTGACAACATACGTACAGCATTTTGGGGGAAGATTGTAAAGAGTTTTTTGTCAAGCATTCAAGCATATTAGCATGAAGTACTGTATAATAACGTAAGTAAGTAAGTAAGTAAATTTAATCTTTAACCAGGAAGCCTAGATCACAAAGTGGTTTTCACTAGTGTCCTAATCTACGATAGATACAAAATATAAATTCCTAGTAATTATAAAATATGTTAAAAGCTATTTTGGTACTTATTAAACAAAAAATGATTCCCTAAAGATAAAGTCATTGAAACTCCATAAGAAGAGCTTTCACAAAGAGTTTCAAATTCTTAATATTCCTAATGCTTTCGTTGAGCTTATTCCAGTCATCAGCTGCTCTTGAGACCATGCTAAATTGGCCCCATTTACGGTTGCTCTTAAGCTTGCGAATATCATTCTTAGACCTTGTGTCATAACTATGATAGTCTCTATTAAATTTGATATTAAAATCACAGTCAATGTTATTATTCAAACACATATGCAAAAAGATGCAACGATGGCCTTTGCGTCTGTGTTCAAGCTTCTTCCAACGTGAAGAGAACGTGAAGAACGTCTAATACTATATTACAGTCGGAGTCCAGGTAACCTTACCTATAACTTATTTATATATCAGCACATCAATTCTGCGTCTACATGCCGTGTTTGGCTGTTTCTAATAATTTTTATACCTTACGACACGCTTCGCAGATGATATCAGATATGTGTTGACAGACTAGCCCAAATTAAGATGTACATTTTCTTATGAATTGAGTTTTTTTCTTCTTCCATAACTCATGCATGGGGGAATGATAACATTTTCTTCCAAAATCTGGGGGTATCTAACATTGTTTTCCAAAATTTAGCGGATATATATACACCCCATTCCGACTATATTTACGCCCCTGATCAACACGTAACCAATAATTTGAAAAAATCTCCATGGTACTTTTTGTTGTGTTGTTGCCGATAATCGTCATCAAATGTTTGCTTGCAAACAAGACATGTCAGCTTAATTTCCTTCCGCTTGCGTTTCAGTTGGTTGTTGTACATAACTTTCCAATTCAATATATTTAAAATGTTTCAGCTAATTGTTCTTATCTTAGATATTTCTATCAGAGCGAATTATTCAGCACTTGTCGCCTCTTTTAACCAAGGATTTGTATGGTGATTTTTCGGGCTTTTTTGTCGATTTTTGTCGGCCAAAATAATTGGTAATTTAAGGGTTAGAACCCAACCCCAACACAACACCAAATGAGTTTTCTAACCTAACCCCCAGCCATTCACTCCCCTACTTGGGGCTTATAGATTAATAGACTAGTGAGAGATAATAAGCATGTGGGATAACTAAATGATTGTTGTACGCATGCGCGACTCCAAAGCCTGGATTACCAATTATCGGTAATTTAAGGCCATTAGGAGGACATGTGGCGCCCGCAGAGATAAGACCCTGGTTACGAGGTTGAATGCGCATTTGATTATTTTAATGTAATTTGCGTAATAAATTATTATTATTATTATAAACAAAAATTATCTTAAAGAATTCAAACACATTTCTTATTCGATGGGCTCCTCACTAGTGCCGATACTTGCGAATATTTTTATGGGTTTTTATGAACGTGAATAATAATATGGCTTAACTGAATTATGACGGCCCCAATGTTTTATTTTACCGAAGATATGTAGACGATGACACCTTTTGTGTATTTCATAATCAGAATGAAGCTATGTCTTATTTCACTCATTTGAACTCGCAACATACTAATATTAAATTCACTTTTGAAAAAGAAATAAACGGAAAACTACCTTTTCTTGACATTTTGCTCACCAAAACTTCTGGCAACAAATGCACGAATTCATTATTTCACAGATAATTTTAAATCAGTGAATGCGCTGCTCAACAGGAAGCCAATGAAGTTCCAATATCCAGATACCAGTCATGTGGCAGCATTCTGGACACGCTGAAGTCTACGAATAAGTTTCTTTGGCAGACCATACATAAGAGAATTACAGTATAGTGTAGTCTAACTTAGAAGTGATAATATAGCATGAACCAAAAGCCTTGGCGATTCACGCGAAGATTTTTAACTTTATATATTACAGATCAACCATTAATCCATATCATCAACATAGGCCAATAACTGTTCCTCGCTGATCGCCAAATCAGTAGGAGAGTTATAGTCTTAAAGTTACATATAGTTGGCTATCAACATGACATAAAAGTGAAAGTGCAAGTTATGTCTACGTGCAATATCAGCAAGAGGTGAAGTATATAATGAACTTACAATAGAGGACCCAATACAGACCCCTGTGGGACTCCAAACTCAAGTGTACGCCTTTCAGAACACATTTCATTAACTTTAATAAACTGTGTCCGATCACTTAAGTAGGACTCAAACCAGCCAAGTGCTTTGCCACATAGTGCCAAATCTATTCGATAGTCCGACCAGGAGAAGTTTATGGTCCACAGTGTCAAAGGCGGAGGAAAATCCAGTAGCAAAAGTATGACAGAGTTGTTATTGTCAATCCATGGCAATATCATTGTGAACACGTAAAAGGGCATGGTTCTGTGCAACTTCTTATTCGCAGACTGGAACAACTGATCGTTAAGATCGTTCATTTCCAAATACTCGACAAGCTGTATCGCACCTTTTTCACATACAGTAGGTCTAAAATTTTTAAACTCAAATAAATATTAAAGTGAGCTTTTTTAACAGTGGTAAGAGCGGCTTCCTTTAACTGAGAAGGCATAATTCCTGATTCTAAACACAAATTAACATTCTTGGTTATAACTGGAAGAACGCGATCTCAACACAATCCTTAAGTATCTGACCAGGAACTGGGTCGAGCTTATACAAGATCTAAAGCCAGCAGCAAAATTTATTTTCCGAAAATCATCATCATGAAATACTTGAGAAGGCATTTAACTGGCAGTGCGTAACATGCTCGTCGAGATGAGCACTGTAGCTTATAGTTATGTTTATCTGTCATATCCAGAGTGGTACACCAGCATCTCTGCAATTGACGCCTCTTTCTTTCCTCATCCTTGATGATTTTCAGTAAACCATGGCGCAGCAGCACGAATTGTTCTAATTGGTGCACACAACTTGTGCTTATCCAGAATAGAGGACAGCGTGGAATCATATTGAGCAACAAGTTCAGCAAGATCATCAGAAGGATTTGTTATCAAGGACGAGGCAGACATATCATATATTTAAAGGGCTCCATATCAATTGACTTAAGCCTCCGAAAGTTAACAACATTTCTCTGAAAGCAAGGTTTAACAAAGAAAGATTGCAGTTGATGACAAAATGATCTGAAATAAACGGATTAACATCATTAATACAGCTAATCATCTGTTCATCGCCACGAGTGATAACAAGATCAAGTATATGGCCAGCACTATATGCGTGACGGAACACAAACATGCTGTGTCAAATAATAAACAGATCCAATAATTCCAAAAAAGCAAAGGCAGCTTTATCCACATGTTTGTTATCGACATGAAAATTAAAATCACCAGCAATTAAAAGTTTAGAAAGATACGTAGAACACTGTTCCTGTAAGGTACCACATTCTTCCATAAAAAGGTCGTTTGAGCTCCGGTTCAAAATAGAAGGAGGGGGTCGATAGACAACCAAAATTCGAAAACACTGTGAAGAAGATTTAATCTGCATTTCAATAATTTCAAAGGAATGAAAATTACTTCCATAATCTGTTGATCATCGCTTAACATCAAAACCAGATTTTAACAGGGTATCAACACCACCACCTCTAGCATTTCGTGGCAAATGATGGAAAGAATATCCTTGAGGAATTATATCTCCAATGACTTGATCATCTATATCGCCAGGATAAAGCCAGGTCTCAGTCAAAGCCAAGATATCTATGTCATTTTCAACAACAAAGTATTTTATGATCAACCATTTATTCCTGACAGAACGTGAGTTGAGTAAACTAAATTAGTCGACTTAAAAGCAGAAGAAACTTTGGGAACATCAGATCAACGGGTTAATGCTCTCGGGCGGCAAATAATATTTCGACCATGAAATCGACGGCGCGTAACAAGAGAACAAATTGTCCCTCTATTTGATATTCCAGAGTCTGATTAGGCGAAGAAAATACATCGACACGAGCTCGACGAGAATCATCTCTCTTGCCTCTATACTCTCAGTGGTACCATATTAAGGCATGGCTCTTGACTTCGATACTATATATTCAAACTTATAAAACATATTTATCATATAGTAGGAACTAATTTTCGGTTTCGTTTCCATGACAACAAGGTCACGTGACTCATTGGCGGCCATATTGGATGAAAACTTAAAACGTTCTTGAGGCACAATTAAACAGCGTAATTTGATGCAAAATTTAATTACGTTTATCATGTTAAGTTGAATGGTAGGAATCACTTCGCATAAACAAACATATTAGAGAAATTGTAATTAGAGGAAAAATCATTCGCTAAAGGTTTCCATTTACGGTAAAGCTATACAATCTGGCAACTAATTAGCTTGATAAACTAGATCAATATTTGGATCAAATTACACTGTTTATTTGTTTAAATTATATATATTCGCGCGTGCTTCAAGAACGTTTTATGTTTTCATCCAAAATGGCCGCCAATGAGTCACGTCGACTCACGTGACCTTGTTGTCATGGAAACAAAACCGTAAATTAGTTCCTACTGTATGATAAATATGTTTGGTAAGTTTGACTTAGTTTGGACAAAATCTCTGGAACATATAGGAAATTTCAGTTTCGAAGTCAAGAGCCATGCCTTAATACCGCTGCTTGAGAACCCTACTTGATTTAAAATCTCGTGTAAAACAGATAAATAGATTGAAGTGGCGGAATTTTAACAGTTCATTTCGTGAATAATAGTTATTTGTCTTGCTTCTGTTGGTGTCAGCGAATTAGCTTCATGGTTCACGTTCAAAATGTCATGACTGTAGAATCCAAACCAATATCGATAGGAGGATCATGACCAGAGGCATCGCCAAGGGAACTGGGGGGACAAGTCCCTCACTTTTCTTCAAGACCAATTTTGAAATTCTTCTATATCCGGCGAGAAATGCTTTGGGGTGGATGGGTGTTAGGTCCACATAATACTTTGGGTTAGATTTTCGAGCATGTTTGGGTTTAAAGTTCGTGACTTATTTTTAGGGTTAACACAACCAGAAACAACCATTAAATTAGGTGGAGCACTTCTGCTGGAAACCAAGCTATTCTTCCATGTCTGTAACCACATCATCATTTTGTCCCTCTGCACGACATTATGTTGTCCCTCCAGTTGCAGCCATCATGGCGCCTGTTATTCTATATCGTATTTGTTTTCTACGTCCGCCTTGCATGGCTTGCGTCTACGTCATCTAGAATCATTTTCTGGTGGTTCCATCAAGATGGCCGCCACAAACCACTAATCTCTATATAAGACTGCATCGAGAAACTATTGTTCAGAAAATGAAGCCGGAAGTAGCTCGTGGCGGCCATCTTGAATTTGAATTTATTGATTTGTCACATAAACAGAACATACAATACAATTATTACGCTATACATACGAAATTACAAATAATGTGACAGGACGGTAACAGAACAAAGTCCCAATTTACAACCGTCCCCTAACATGAACGATAATAAAATCACAGAAAAGCGCAATATGGCTATTATGGCGGTGTGTAAGTTGGGACTTTTATCCAGGAAATAACTATGTACTTTGGATTTGAATGCCGAGATGGATAAACAGCTTTTAAAGTCCCGTGGTAAATTATTCCATAGGTCAACGACTCTAGGAAAATACGAATTTCTAAAGTAATTTTGTAAATGTTTAGACGTTGTTTTGTAATTGTTAGGATCAAAATTTCGATCGTCGAGTAGTGACGTAGGAACAAAATATTTATCACAATCGATGTCCATGGAGCCTGATTTAAATTTAAATAACTGAATAAGATCCTTTAGTTCCCTACGGTATTGCAAAGGCAACAGACTCAAGATTTCGAGTCTATCTAAGTAAGAAACTTCACGAGGCGAATAATTTAAAATAAATTTCGTAGCTCGTCTTTGGACATTTTCGATTAATGCCCGATGTTTAGCTGTGGATGGTTACCATAGGTTAGAACAATATTCAAGATGTGGTCTAACTAAGGAGCAAAATAGAAGCTTTCTAATATTTTTATCAGTAATATCCCGACAAACTCTCTTTATCAGTCCAAGTTTCTTGTTTGCTCTAGAAACCATTTCTTCAATATGTCTTGCCCACTGTAAGTCACCGGATATAATGATACCAAGAACTTTAATATATGGCACACACTCTAGAGACTGCCCACCCAAGCGATAGGACCAATTTATACTAGCTATCCTTTTTTGGAGATATGAAGAGCTTTACATTTGGAAACATTAAAAGTCATGTTACAGTTAACACTCCACTTGTAAAGGCCATCAAGATCTTGTTGAAGAAGTGACTGTGATCTCGGAGAGTCACGTGATCTATATAATTTAGAATCATCTGCAAAGTGTGCCAAATTAGAACCAGAACAAATGTAATCAGGTAAGTCATTAGCAAAAATAATGAACAAAAGTCGCCCAAGTATTGATCCTTAACATGCATATATAATGATAAACCTCTAGGAGTTGGGTCTCAGTAGAGCGTCCCTTCAGGAACCCATGTTGGAAGTGATAGAAGAACTGTGATAGATGGTGATAACAATGATTTGCTACACAACGTTCAAGTACTTTTGATACTATACACAATAGTGAAATAGGCCTATAGTTCGAAGGAAGTAACGAATCATCCTTTTTGAATACAGGTGTGATATTAGCTCGTTTCCAGCTTACAGGAACAAGACCGAGTGAGAGAGACATGTTGTATAATCTACAAAGGCTCGGATAAATTTCTCTTGCCACGATCTTAGTTGACTGGACCGGACAGGATCATTCCTGTTAATATATTCAAGTGTTTTGAACATTTATCTGACTCCCCCAACGGTGAATAGAACCCAGCACTGAGCTATTGATACACGGTCAGAACTGACAGTCAGACAATTTTCAGACACCGTTCTTTTCCCCACTCTCTCTGACCGGGAGACATGATGACTTCACGTTGAGCTGAACCTTGAACGACTTTTATCTTTTTAGCCGAGTGATACACAACTCTTGTATACAGAGACATTTCTATCAATATTTCATTAAACATTGATGATTTAATTTCCTGCTTCTGCATCCGAGTTTTAATTTTGTAACTTTTGGTATTTTTTAAAATTTCTGTAAGTAATTTTAGTAAACGCTAAATTCTATACAGCAAAAACCCACTAACAAGAACCTACATTTTACCCAATCAGCCTGGGATGGTTCTTATATTCTTATATATGTTCTTATATAAACAAATTCTTCATTTCAGCCTGCGGTTCTTAATAATGGTAGCCGTTCTTGTTAGCGGGTTTTAACTGTATTTTAAGTCTTTGTAATCACGTAATTCAGCTGTTAGTTGCAATGTATTTTCCGAAATTAGGCCTTCTGGCAGTGTCTCTGGCATCTCTTCCTTTCGTTTTAACTAGGGAGTTTTTTGTCCGCCACGGTGCGGAGTTTGTAGTTGTACACTTGTAGCACAATATAATATTTGTGAAGTCTGCTTGATCAAATAGCACAAAGATGAGGATTTTTTCCAACATATCCTGCAAGTATAATTACCGTGTGTTTATGACTAACCTCATGCACGAAGCACGGTAATCGACTAATTACAGCGTGCGAAAGATGTCTGTATTTATTGTATAATTAATGTGATTGATAGACTGACATTAATGCTGATATATTTTTATGCAATGAAACCATATGACAAAGCCTTTGAAGTTTCTCTATATACCTGCAAGAGGTCAAGGGAAATCAGATAAGTAAAAATTGCTTTGATAAGGAAGCCGAATACCACGAGCAGCCTGCAATTCGCCAGTATAACGTGATGGGATCATTTATTGAAAGTTGGATAGCACGAGTTCTCTTTTCTTTGATTTCTTTGATCGCTTTCCTCGGAAATAGTTTGGTCATTTGGATTTTCATCAGGAAACGTAAACTATATACAAAAAAACCTTTCGATGTCTTCATCATCAACCTGGCTTTAACAGACCTCGTCACCGCTGTTTTTTTGATCTTCAGTCGATTTCTTTATCTGCCTACAATGCCTGATAGTCAACCTGAAGCTTTCTTACTTTGCAATTTCTTATGGGGTGGTTATATTTTATTTGGTCTTGGTTATGTTTCAGTTTATACCTGTCTTGTACTAACCATTGAACGTTGGTTGGCAATTATTAAACCACACTTATATCGTCGTTTAAAAACAAAACATGCCATATTTGTCATTATAATGGTATGGATCTGGGCATTCTTCATCAATTCCGGTGTTTTTTTCAGTGTCAAAGAAGATTTTAAACGAAGAAAATGCGAGTGGATTGCTCCAAAGATTGGAAATTCTATTTTACCTATTTTCGAAATCTGTTTTACCAGTATAGTACCATTTTCAATCATTATTCTTTTGTATATACATATTTTACACAAAATTGGCCGCACGCCACTGCTTTTGAGCGGAACTGGAGAAGGACTAAAGAAAAGACTGACAATCATTGCCTTTTTTGCGTCGATTGGTTTAATTATTGGCTGGCTTCCTACGCAAATCAGTTACATGTTACGTTATTTTGAAATAGGAGAAACTGCACATCTTCACGGAACTGCACATTATGTTTTTATAATGATGGCTTTGGGGAATAGCTGTCTTAATCCTATACTTTATGGCATATATAGTTCTAGATTTAGAAAAGAATATTCATTGATAATATCTGGAGTATTTCGTACAACTCGGTGCCAAAGAGTAACATGAAGTAGTACAGGACCAGCTTTGGAACAATGATGTAATTTACGATAACTGCAGGTCAACTCATGCAAGAGTTGATAATTGCAAAAAATCGGCCATGCTAAATCATAAAAAATGTATGTTAATTTATAGTTATGTATATAAAATGAACAACTCTTGTTATTTATTTGTGAAGGAGGAGGATGTTAGTTATTTTCAGATATTGCAAACTGCATGCATATATCAAGATTCAAGATGCACTTCAATGCATCTTTCCATTGGTTGATTTCATAATTAAAAAGGAAATTTCATTTCATTTAGATTTCACTTAAGTTGAATTTTCCGCCTTATTTAGTGGCAATATAAGTGCAGATTTTAATCTCTTTTCCAATATGTTCTTCATGTGAACTTTGCCGCCGACAATGATTCTTATTTTATGAATTTGAATTATTTACATTTCAATCTGCAGGCACGTGTTTCGCTGTACTACAGCTCATTAGTGTAGCTTGGAACAATCTGGATGAGTCTGGCTGGACACTTAATACACTTGCGATCGTCATTGATAACCGCTTGTTGGACAGCACCGGCTATCAGAACATCCAGATAGCGTGAAGTGCGCATGGGGCCAGAGTGCTCAAACTGCCACAAGGGTAGTGAAAAATGTTAATGTGAGAGCCATCTCATAACAAACATGAAACAAACAAACAAGAAACAAATTTTAAAGAAATTAAACTACGTTTCGTTGCCAACGCGCAACACTCTCAAAGTGAAATACAAGACGCATATGAAAACTAGTATTTAAATATATTTACAGATATGTTAATAATTAGGCCAATCAAAACAGAGTCAAAACAAACAAAGCGGAACGGAACTTACGTTTCGTTCAAGCAAAAATTAAACTAAGAAAACTTTCTCTGATTAGTAATTCAAATGTTGGCAAAAATATGAATCCATGACAAAACACCCCAATTACCAAATTCAGACAAAAAACCCGCATTTAACTTTTTCAATAATTGTCACAATAAGCGTTAAGTTATAATTTATTGTAAGTTTAAATTATTGTTCGTATGGCTACAAAATATGAAGACACTCGAGTAACTATACTGAGAACTTGACTACTTGTTATTAAATATTTTACAGTATGTCCCCGCTATCACTGTAAGTAGTATGTTTCCGCTATCACTGTAAGCAGTATGTCCCTATCACTGTAAGTAGTATGTCCCTATCACTGTAAGTAGTATTTCCCCGCTCCTACAGTGAGTATATGTCCCTATAACTGTAAGTAGTATGTCCCCGCTATCACTATAAGTAGTATGTTTCCGCTATCACTGTAAGTAGTATGTCGCTATCACTGTAAGTAGTATGTCCCTATCACTGTAAGTAGTATGTCCCCGCTATCACTATTAGTAGTATATGTCCCTATCACTCTAAGTAGTATGTCCCTATCACTGTAAGTAGTATGTCCCTATCACTGTAAGTAGTATGTCCCTATCACTGTGCGAGAGTTGATAATTGCAAAAAATCGGCCATGCTAAATCATAAAAAATGCATGTTAAATTATAGTTTGTATATATAAAATCAACAACTCTTGTTATTTATTTGTGAAGGAGGAGGATGTTAGTTATTTTCAGATATTGCAAACTGCATGCATATATCAATATCAAGATGCACTTCAATGCATCTTTCCATTGGTTGATTTCATAATTAAAAAGGAAATTCAATTTCATTTAGATTTCACTTAAGTTGAATTTTCCGCCTTATTATTTAGTGGCAATATAAGTGCAGATTTTAATCTCTTTTCCAATATGTTCTTCATGTGAACTTTGCCGCCGACAATGATTCTTATTTTATGAATTTGAATTATTTACATTTCAATCTGCAGGCACGTGTTTCGCTGTACTACAGCTCATTAGTGTAGCTTGGAACAATCTGGATGAGTCTGGCTGGACACTTAATCATGCACTTGCGATCGTCATTGATAACCGCTTGTTGGACAGCACCGGCTATCAGAACATCCAGATAGCGTGAAGTGCGCATGGGGCCAGAGTGCTCAAACTGCCACAAGGGTAGTGAAAAATGTTAATGTGAGAGCCATCTCATAACAAACATGAAACAAACAAACAAGAAACAAATTTTAAAGAAATTAAACTGACGTTTCGTTGCCAACGCGCAACACTCTCAAAGTGAAATACAAGATGCATATGAAAACTAGTATTTAAATATATTTACAGATGTTAATAATTAGGCCAATCAAAACAAAGAAAGCGGAACGGAATTGACGTTTCGTTCAAGCAAGAATTAAACTAAGAAAACTTTCTCTGATTAGTAATTCAAATGTTGCCAAAAATATGAATCCATGACAAAACACCCCAATTACCAAATTCAGACAAAAAACCCGCATTTAACATTTTCAATAATTGTCACAATAAGCGTTAAGTTATAATTTATTGTAAGTTTAAATTATTGTTCGTATGGCTACAAAATATGAAGACACTCGACGAGTAACTATACTGAGAACTTGACTACTTGTTATTAAATATTTTACAGTATGTCTCCGCTATCACTGTAAGTAGTATATGTCCCTATCACTGTAAGTAGTATGTCCCTATCACTGTAAGTAGTATGTTCCCGCTATCATTGTAAGTAGTATATGTCCCTATCACTGTAAGTAGTATGTCCCTATCACTGTAAGTAGTATGTTCCCGCTATCACTGTAAGTAGGATGTCCCTATCATTGTAAGTAGTATATGTCCCTATCATTGTAAGTAGTATGTCCCTATCACTGTAAGTAGTATGTCCCTATCACTGTAAGTAGTATATCCCTATCACTGTAAGTAATATATGTCCCTATCACTGTAAGTATAGTATGTCCCTATCACTGTAAGTATAGTATGTCCCTATCACTGTAAGTAGTATGTCTCCGCTATCACTGTAAGTAGTATATGTCCCTATCACTGTAAGTAGTATGTCCCTTCACTTTAAGTAGTATGTCCCTATCACTGTAAGTAGTATGTTCCCGCTATCACTGTAAGTAGTATGTCCCTATCACTGTAAGTAGTATGTTCCCGCTATCACTGTAAGTAGTATGTTCCCGCTATCACTGTAAGTAGTATGTCCCTATCACTGTAAGTAGTATGTCCCTATCACTGTAAGTAGTATGTCCCCGCTATCACTGTAAGTAGTATATGTCCCTATCACTGTAAGTAGTATGTCCCTATCACTGTAAGTAGTATGTCCCTATCACTGTAAGTAGTATGTCCCTATCACTGTAAGTAGTATGTCCCTATCACTGTAAGTAGTATGTCTCCGCTATCACTGTAAGTAGTATGTTCCCGCTATCACTGTAAGTAGTATATGTCCCTATCACTGTAAGTAGTATGTCCCTATCACTGTAAGTAGTATGTCCCTATCACTGTAAGTAGTATGTCTCCGCTATCACTGTAAGTAGTATATGTCCCTATCACTGTAAATAGTATGTCCGCTATCACTGTAAGTAGTATATGTCCCTATCACTGTAAATAGTATGTCCGCTATCACTGTAAGTAGTATATGTCCCTATCACTGTAAGTAGTATGTCCCTATCACTGTAAGTAGTATGTCCCTATCACTGTAAGTAGTATGTCCCTATCACTGTAAGTAGTATGTTCCCGCTATCACTGTAAGTAGTATATGTCCCTATCACTGTAAGTAGTATCACTGCAAGTAGTATGTCTCCGCTATCACTGTAAGTAGTATGTCTCCGCTATCACTGTAAGTAGTATATGTCCCTATCACTGCAAGTAGTATGTCCCTATCACTGTAAGTAGTATGTCCCTATCACTGTAAGTAGTATGTCCCCGCTATCACTGTAAGTAGTATATGTCCCTATCACTGTAAGTAGTATGTCCCTATCACTGTAAGTAGTATGTCCCTATCACTGTAAGTAGTATGTCCCTATCACTGTAAGTAGTATGTCTCCGCTATCACTGTAAGTAGTATATGTCCCTATCACTGTGAGTAGTATGTCCCTATCACTGTAAGTAGTATGTCCCTATCACTGTAAGTAGTATGTCTCCGCTATCACTGTAAGTAGTATATGTCCCTATCACTGTACGTAGTATGTCCCTATCACTGTAAGTAGTATGTCCCTATCACTGTAAGTAGTATGTCCCTATCACTGTAAGTAGTATGTCCCTATCACTGTAAGTAGTATGTCTCCGCTATCACTGTAAGTAGTATGTCCCTATCACTGCAAGTAGTATGTCCCCGCTATCAGTGTAAGTCAGACTCGTGCAGGCTCCTCATCTCTTCTAAAAACACCATACTGTAAAACTAGCACATTCCAAGGGTCGTATTTCATCAGAATGGTAAAACTGTGGAATTACGTACTTAAGTCACTCTGCTCTTCCTAACTTCTTTCATACCATCTCCATGTTTAAATCTTACCTAAGAAAAACCTATTTTTACTTAACTGTTAGTAACTTTAATCCTGACATGTTTAGTTCACACTCAATAACTACATTTTGAGTAATTTGTGTAAGTTTTTTCCTTCTTTTTCTCATTGTCTTTCCCCGTTTTTATAAATCAATATTACTTACACATTACTGGTGAGCACCTTGCATGGGACTTAGTCCCGTTTGTACTTTGCCAATTTTTGGCATGTTACATTAGATTTACCCTTTATTATTACCTTATAGATTTATATATCCTCGGTACATACATATAGGTTTGTATTAGTGTATGCAATTATTAGTTAATTTAGTGCCAATATAAGTATTATATATAAGAATAAATTATTTAAAAATCGCTCTATAAAACGTACTAACCAGTAACCATAGTGATTGGTAATAAGTTCAGAAAGTTCTGAAAACTAAACATCTTATTTATAAACACATTTACCAAAATCTAATAATGACGTAATGTTGGAGCAGAGGGTGAGAAAAAGAAATGAGTTCTTAGAAGAACTGTTTAAAGATGTGAGAAATAAATATGCTTAAAATAAAAGAGCATGATGCATTTCGGCAGACAGCTTCTGCTGATAAACTGAAACTTATAGCGCATATTGTTCGTATGACTATAATAAAGTCGAATGTTGTGAATGTTGCCTCTATTGCCAATTGCTCGTTGATGAAGATTTTCTTTCATTTTTGTTGCTTCTACTTTAAAAGCCGTTGCCATCTATGATCGACATTTGAAATGACATGTGATGCATCTATGTTACTCGTAACTTTTCCATTCAGAAAGCGCTGCTCTCTTGGTACATATGACCATAGGCGTACGTTGTCCGAAAATTAGCTCTATTCGGGAAAAAATGGTCTTGTCATTCGGGCATTCATTGTTGTTCATCATTTAGCAATGGTTAAAAGTGGCATATAGTCAGACCTTGGTTCGGGCGTTGTCTAAACGTAATCTTGTATATTCAACTTGATAATACATCTGGTTTGCTTTTCCTTCCTTCTCTTCTGCCGTCGTGTAACGCATTCTCTATGCGTTTCAGGAGAGATATCCACGCGGTCTAAACTTGGAAAATCTCTGTTACTTTAACGGTAATTAAATACTTCGAATCCCGCACACTGCCGCGGCTGCAAAAACGAGAAAAATGCCCTCAAATTGCAGGAAATACACTTTCAGGGAATCAAAAATTCAAACATTTTCATGTACATGTAAATTTTCATTACAATTTTCATTAAAATTTTCATGTACATGTACATGTAAATGTACATGTTTCCAATGCATGTTCATATACATTAATGAAAAACGTGTAATAATGCTTAGGCTATTAAACGATGGCAATTCGAGTTCTTCAGTAACATTGACGTCATCATTTGTTCGCGCAAGTTATGCTCAGCCCCCCCCCCCCCCCCCCCCCCCCACAAAATTTTGCCCGTACGCCTATATGCATATGACCATCGTTATAACACAGCTTTTCATCGCCTTTGTTGCTCCGAATTACTTTCAAGATTGAGTTAGTTTGTAACAGAATTGAGAATGTAAAGCAGCACTTTATAGAATTATGTGTTATCTTTCAGGCGATGACTCACTTCTTATATAACACGCAATTTAGGGACAGTAATATTACTAACAGATGAGTAAAAAACCTTATCAAGAAAAATCCTAAGACAACTGTCGAAGAAAACAGCAGGGTGAATGGGTAACCACTTGGCTCTACACGATTTAAGGTTAGATTTCGCAATCATATATAAATCTGCTATGAGAGCTAAGAAAACTACATGCGAAACGACTGTTCACTTATCATATTCCTCACGATCTTAGAGTAAGATTTTAATTTTATTTGTATTGAAAAGATAAGGGACAATAGAATCGTAGAATTAATCAATAAGGTCAATGAATCAATAGAATCAATCAATAAGGGACAATAGACAATCAGATTGACAATAAACTCCTAACAATTGAGAAGCCTATATTGCAGGCTCACTCAACTAAGAAACTTAATCCAAAGGCCTAAAGAAAAGAAAAGGAATTTAGATCGAAAAATCGAATTATAATTATACTCCTTAGGGATTTCTTTCTATTAGGACTTGATGAATTATTTTAGTTTCACTTAGTTAACATACAGTGTATATAATATAATTAATTAATATTCCTTTCAAACAAACTATTGTAGTAGTTTGAAAGTCCTAGACACCTTTGAGTTTGAGCCACGGATGCGTAAAAACACTGTCTTATACACCTCATTGGTAATTAAGATAACTTGAAGTGTATTCATGGTGAAAGTATTTAAGAGCTTTCTCTCTTCCTATGGCTCAGAGGTATCTAGGACTTTCAAACTACTACAATACCTTTTTGAAAGGAATATTATAATTAATATTATTATTATATATATAATTATTATAAATAATATGCCGATTCCGTTTTTTTATGCACACCTTAAATTTTTTGAAATGCTTAGTAAACGTATGCAGTTGCTTGTTTCTTCTTCTTTCAGATATACTACTTTATTGGTGTGCTAAGTCATCAGCTTCACCACGCTGACGAGCCCCAATCAGGGCGAAACAGCTGTCCGTGGTTGCTGTTTGACTTAGACACTGCTCATAGTTGTCAGTTTGCTCAAGTTAAAACTGTTGTACAGTACTGAGTAGACAAAAGACACACTCAGTTGATGATGATGATGATGACGATGATGATGATGATGATAATGATAATGATGATGGTCAAAAATCATCTAACTAAACATCAAAGTGGCAACAAGACATTTCACTCCACTGAGACCCTAGGTCTTCTGGTTACAAATGATCTCTTCAATTCAATTCAATTCAATTCAATTCAATTCAATTGATAAGAAGAAAGCAACAGCAATGGTTCATATTGATTTAAGCAAGGCTTTTGATAGCATCTTCCATACAATCGTGCTTTAATAAGCTTCAGGTATTGAGAACCCTGCACCTAAAGCCATGAATTGGTTCCAAAGTTACCTCACAAAGAGACACCAAACTACTCGCATTGGGACTTCGATATCCTCGTCGCTAACGGGGCCGGCTAAATTTTGCGAGTTGCGAGTTTGCGCCGAGTCCACGAGTTACGCCGTCGCGTCCTTCCCCAAAACCCACGCGCTTGGCACAACTTGCTCAAAGGGTATAACTCTTCCACATCAGCGGTTTCACATAAAACGTTCTTGAAAACAAAATCAGATACTCCAGGAGGAGAATATTTCTTGCCAAGCTGATGGGATAGATTTAAAAAATACAAATTGCCGTATAACTACAAATTTAGTATAATAACTGGAACTATAAAGGATCGTTGATGATGTTTAGAATTACATTACGCATACATAGGGAGATTTAGATTTTAGACTACAGTATAAACGGCCTTCAAGGCAGGAGTGGGTTAAATAAATGTATAAAATTTTGTTTCATTTGTCATAAAACAGAGATAGAATGCAAAAACATGATGTACATTTTTTAAGTACAAATGAGTCAAATGACTGCACACTGCACTGGATACTGCACTCGATACTTGCAATATGAGTAGTTATCAAGGTTATGGTCGTGACCAACCCCAAAACAACAAAGATCCTAACCCTAACCCCCTGGCCGTGTTCTCGAAAAACTCGTTAGGCGGGGGGTTAGGATCTTTGTTGTTTTGCGGTTGGTTACAATCCTCTCTCCATATTTCGACCTTTTGGAGTCACGACCTCAAGGCTATGACTAGAAGGACTGCCGTTTTCAAAAATTGCAACGTGGAAATTTTTAATTTTGATATGTATAAGTAATTCTAGTGTCTATACACTGCTTGTGATATTTGATTTTGAAAATATTTTGTAATTATTATCTACATGATACAACATGATTGATTGATTGATTGATTTATATGCATATACATACATGCTACAGTTTCTTACAATTAACCCGAAGAGAAAATTTTGAAGATTAACGCCAATTTGGTTTAATGGCTTCGCCAGTGCAGTTAGCTGTTCTCCTACTGAAGACTGGAGTATCTGAGAACATTTTTATGTGGAACCGCTGACATATCGCTGACTCGACCTCCCGGGTAACTTTGAAGCAATTCATATGGAGTTGATTGGAATAAGGGAGCTACAGTTGGTAAACATTATTGTTGTGCTCCTGGATACAATATTAATTATCCATTTACTTCGAAATCCAATACACCAACGTCGTCTTTATTAAACCCAATTTTCAGATACCGTTCTTTTACCCACTCTCTCTGACCGGGAGACATGACTTCACGTTGAGCTGAACCTTGAACGACTTTTATCTTTTTAGCCGGGTCTTGTATTGGTCTTCAAATATCTAGGGGTTAATATTGACCCGGGGTGGAGCTCTACAAATATGTTTGGACCAGGGCCCCAACATTTCTCTCGGCGGCCCTGCAAGTATAATTACCGTGTGTTTATGACTAACCTCATGCACGAAGCACGCTAATCGACTAATTACAGCGTGCGAAGATGTCTAAAGATGTCTGTACTTATTGTATAACTAATGTGATTGATAGACTGACATTAATGCTGATATATTTTTATGCAATGAAACCATATGACAAAGCCTTTGAAGTTTCTCTATATACCTGCAAAAGGTCAAGGGAAATCAGATACAGTAAGTAAAAATTACTTTGATAAGGAAGCAATACCACGAGCAGCCTGCAATTTGCCAGTATAACGTGATGGGATCATTTAGTGAAAGTTGGATTGCACGAGTTCTCTTTTCTTTGATTTCTTTCATCGCTTTCCTCGGAAATAGTTTGGTCATTTGGATTTTCATCAGCAAACGTAAACTATATACAAAAAAACCTTTCGATGTCTTCATCATCAACCTGGCTTTAACAGACCTCGTCACCGCTGTTTTTTTGATCTTCAGTCGATTTCTTTATCTGCCTACAATGCCTGATAGTCAACCTGAAGCTTTCTTACTTTGCAATTTCTTATGGGGTGGTTATATTTTATTTGGTCTTGGTTATGTTTCAGTTTATACCTGTCTTGTACTAACCATTGAACGTTGGTTGGCAATTATTAAACCACACTTATATCGTCGTTTAAAAACAAAACATGCCATATTTGTCATTATAATGGTATGGATCTGGGCATTCTTCATCAATTCCGGTGTTTTTTTCAGTGTTAAAGAAGATTTTAAACGAAGAAAATGCGAGTGGATTGCTCCAAAGATTGGAAATTCTATTTTACCTATTTTCGAAATCTGTTTTACCAGTATAGTACCATTTTCAATCATTATTCTTTTGTATATACATATTTTACACAAAATTGGCCGCACGCCACTGCTTTTGAGCGGAACTGCAGAAGGACTAAAGAAAAGACTGACAATCATTGCCTTTTTTGCGTCGATTGGTTTAATTATTGGCTGGCTTCCTACGCAAATCAGTTACATGTTACGTTATTTTGAAATAGGAGAAACTGCACATCTTCACGGAACTGTACATTATGTTTTTATAATGATGGCTTTGGGGAATAGCTGTCTTAATCCTATACTTTATGGCATATATAGTTCTAGATTTAGAAAAGAATATTCATTGATAATATCTGGAGTATTTCGTACAACTCGGTGCCAAAGAGTAACATGTAGCAGAAGTAGTATAGAACCAGCGTTGGAACAATGATGTAATTTACGATAACTGCAGGTCAACTCATGCGAGAGTTGATAATTGCAAAAAATCGGCCATGCTAAATACACCATAAAAAATGCATGTTAATTTATAGTTATGTATATAAAATGAACAACTCTTGTTTGTTATTTGTGAAGGAGGAGGATGTTAGTTATTTTCAGATATTGCAAACTGCATGCATATATCAATATCAAGATTCAAGATGCACTTCAATGCATCTTTCCATTGGTTGATTTCATAATTAAAAAGGAAATTTCATTTCATTTATAGATTTCACTTAAGTTGAATTTTCCGCCTTATTTAGTGGCAATATAAGTGCAGATTTTAATATCTTTTCCAATATGTTCTTCATGTGAACTTTGCCGCCGACAATGATTCTTATTTTATGAATTTGAATTATTTACATTTCAATCTGCAGGCACGTGTTTCGCTGTACTACAGCTCATTAGTGTAGCTTGGAACAATCTGGATGAGTCTGGCTGGACACTTAATACACTTGCGATCGTCATTGATAACCGCTTAATTGTTGGACAGCACCGGCGATCAGAACATCCAGATAGCGTGAAGTGCGCATGGGGCCAGAGTGCTCAAACTGCCACAAGGGTAGTGAAAAATGTTAATGTGAGAGCCATCTCATAACAAACAAGAAACAAATTTTAAAGAAATTAAACCGACGTTTCGTTGCCAACGCGCAACACTCTCAAAGTGAAATACAAGATGCATATGAAAACTAGTATTTAAATATATTTACAGATATGTTAATAATTAGGCCAATCAAAACAGAGTCAAAACAAACAAAGCGCAACGGAACTTACGTTTCGTTCAAGCAAGAATTAAACTAAGAAAACTTTCTCTGATTAGTAATTCAAATGTTGGCAAAAATATGAATCCATGACAAAACACCCCAATTACCAAATTCAGACAAAAAACCCGCATTTAACTTTTTCAATAATTGTCACGATAAGCTTTAAAGGTGCCGTCAAGTCCGTTCTGCGCATGTATCACATATCAAAAGTGGGGTCCCGACCTTTGGAATGTATATTAATGTTGACTGCGAGCGAACGAATCGGAACGATCAATTCAAATTCAAACGAATCATAACGGTAAACTTGCGCGAGCTACTTAACGGAATAGATTTGCGACAGTTCGAAAGTGAGTATTCGTTAAAGTTGGCGAAGTCACGAGTGGTAGTTTGATATATTAACAACATTTAGGAACCAAACAGCTTCTTATAACACGCTTTTTAAGCGGAAAAGCTCAAGCGTGTGAATAAAATCCGCAATACTTCATGTTCAATGTTTATATAATGCAATGTAAACAAACGATGTAAACAGAAACGTGGACATGCGCAGAACGGACTTGACGGCACCTTTAAGTTATAATTTATTGTAAGTTTAAAGGTGCCGTCCAGTCCGTTCTGCGCATGTCCACGTTTCTGTTTACATCGTTTGTTTACATTGCATTATATAAACATTGAACATGAAGTTTGCGGATTTTTTTCACACGCTTGAGCTTTTCCGCAGAAAAAGCGTGTCATAATAAGCTGTTTGGTTCCTAAATGTTGTTAAAATATCAAACTACCACTCGTGCCTTCGCCACCTTTAACGAATACTCGCTTTCGAACTGTCGCAAATCTATTCCGTTAAAGTTTGTGTGTCCTCAACGTTTGAAATATCACACATGCGCAGAACAGACTGGACTGCACCTTTAAATTATTGTTCGTATAACTACAAAATATGAAGACACTCGAGTAACTATACTGAGAACTTGACTACTTGTTATTAAATACTTTACAGTATGTCCCCGCTATCACTGTAAGTAATATGTCTCCGCTATCACTGTAAGTAGTATGTCTCCGCTATCACGGTAAGTAGTATGTCCCCGCTATCACTTTAAGTAGTATGTCTCCGCTATCACTGTAAGTAGTATGTCCCTATCACTGTAAGTAGTATGTCTCCGCTATCACTGTAAGTAGTATGTCTCCGCTATCACTGTAAGTAGTATGTACCTATCACTGTAAGTAGTATGTCTCCGCTATCACTGTAAGTAGTATGTCTCCGCTATCACGGTAAGTAGTATGTCTCCGCTATCACTGTAAGTAGTATGTCTCCGCTATCACGGTAAGTAGTATGTCCCCGCTATCACTGTAAGTAGTATGTCCCCGCTATCACTGTAAGTAGTATGTCCCCGCTATCACTGTAAGTAGTATGTCCGCTATCACTGTAAGTAGTATGTCTCCGCTATCACGGTAAGTAGTATGTCCCCGCTATCACTGTAAGTAGTATGTCTCCGCTATCACTGTAAGTATAGTATGTCCCTATCACTGTAAGTAGTATGTCCCTATCACTGTAAGTAGTATGTCCCTATCACTGTAAGTAGTATATGTCTCCGCTATCACTGTAAGTAGTATGTCCGCTATCACTTTAAGTAGTATGTCTCCGCTATCACTGTAAGTGATCACGGCAAACTAGGACGAGGACCTTAAGATGTACGACAGCAACCTAGGACGAGGACCTTAAGATCTACGACGGCAACATAGGACGACGATCTTAAGATCTACGACGGCAACCTAGGACGAGGACCTTAAGATCTACGACAGCAACCTTAAGATCTACGACGGCAACCTTAAGATCTACGACGGCAACCTTAAGATCTACGACGGCAACCTTAAGATCTACGACGGCAACCTTAAGATCTACGACGGCAACCTTAAGATCTACGACGGCAACCTAGGACGAGGACGTTAAGATCTACGACGGCAACCTTAAGATCTACGACGGCAACCTTAAGATCTACGACGGCAACCTTAAGATCTACGACGGCAACCTTAAGATCTACGACGGCAACTTTAAGATCTACGACGGCAATCTGGGACGACGGGGACGTTGATCAAACGAGAGTAACTATATTTGTACAGCAGTTCATGTCGTGACGTCACAATTTTAACACTATTACATGGTTATTTTCTAGGTACGTAACTAACCCTTACCCAAAATCTAACCCTAACCTTATTTCAGTTTAAAGTCGAACAATTCGAGGTGGTATTTTGCGCACGACTAGATATTTTACAATTCTTCTCAAGAGATTCCAAAGATATGCAAATATGTAAAATTCCCAAACCCCTGATAGCCACTTTAAGGTCCTCAATTACCATTTAGAAACGACATGAACTGCTGTACATATAATGAATCCCTTGTTCAAACAAAATCTTTTATGCGAAACAAAAATAATGAATAATTTTTATTTCCAAGAGTAATCTCAATACTGTCCTCGTTCTGTTTACAACGCAATCATTTTAGAAATATTGAAGCGTTTTGGAGATCGTAAAACAAGCTTGGAGTGTCAAATACGCTAGTCAGTCGACCGTGGTCAGATGCTAAAATTTAATTATGTTTCTTTGGTTTCTGTCGTAAATCTTAAAGTGCCTATCTATGTTAGTATCTTGATATTCGAAAATTTTAACTTCATTTCCTCTTTTCTCTGCTAAATTTGATTTACTATTCACACGGAATGACGTCAAAGCATGGACACGCGAAATCATTGCATACGAATTCAACAGTAAAATACAAAGAAAGTTTGGCTGTTTACACAAAATTCGCTCAATTTCCAAACTTTCATTAATACAATGAAAGGTTGGGAATTGAGCGAATTTTGTGTAAACAGGTGAAATACACACTGCTGAATCAACGTGCAATGTTTTTGCGTGTCCGTGCTTGACGTTATTTCCTGTGAATAGTAAATCACTTTAGCAGGGGGTAAAAGGTATGAAGATGACATTTTCGCACGACAAGATATTTTACAATTCTTCACGAGATTCCAAAGATCATAAATATATAAAATCCCCAAACCCCAGATAGGCACTTTAAGTTCCACAATTATCATTTAGAAACGGTGCGCTAGAAAATAAGGTTTCCGCGGAAAGACTGGAAACTAGTTGTTCGATGGTGAGTTACAAAGGTTAAGTATGGTTTAGGCTAAAAGGGATCACTCAAAAGGACCTTTCTGTTTTTGTTTGGTCTTTATTTTTGGTTAGGTAAGAGTTGGCTACGGTTAGGGTTAGGGTTAGGATTATTATTTTGATTAGGGTTGACTAGTTCTTGAAAATGAGAAGGTCTTTTTGAGTCATCCCTTTTAGTCTTCACCGGTTAGTATAATACTAACCTCTAGTGTTCAGTCTTTCCGCTACTTTCTAGTAAGCACCATTTAGAAACCACGTCTCAAACACTGACTCGGATTCGAAATATTACTTATTAAATATTACTTGTTTCTTATTAAACCTTGTCATAAACATTACCTTGATTGATTGATTTTGTTTCTCATTTTTAAAAAAAGCCATGTTACTTATTATTTACATATTATTTACACTGAACACCCGTCCGTGAAATGTTGCCAACGTGTCGTGGACATATTACATTGGATATTCATGCTTGAAAAATTCGACCCAGTTGTTTTCTAATTCCCTAGACATTTCTAACTGGCAACCTTACTATTCAAATAACATCAATTCTCAAGTTCACGACGCAAATACGACATCAAAAGAAACGGTGCACTGAAGGTTAGTATTCAAAATAAACATAAACTAAGAAGAATTTTTTTAAGACTGCTGCCATGTTTTACAATGGATGATAGTGAAGTGGTTTACGGCGTTGCCTTCTTCACCTCAGTAGACTTTGCCCCTTTTCCTTGGCTACCAAGTATCTCGCTCCCACTCATCCACCGACGCTGCTGTCAATAGCTTCACCGTATCCCTGGCTCGGGAGGCTTAGGGAGTGATCACGCTTGCCCAAGACGGGCTCCTAGACTAGCGGAGGGAAGGAGTCGTCTTCTTCTTCATTGTGGACCACCCTGTCGGGGTGTCCACCCTCTGCCCTAATAAAGACACGTATCAGGTGACCAAGAACAAAGCTCAGAACAGAGACGAGTGGAGAAAGACTGCTACAAAGAAGGACGACAGAAAACCAATGATGATGAAACTAAGAAATTAAGTATGCAATGTTCTACCGTCACCCTACCTTGGCCTTTAATTAGCAACAGATTATACGGTCTCCTGCTATCGTCAATAATATATGGAGAACAAGACGCCCGCTAGGCGAAAACTCGGGCTACTTTTGGACTGGCAGTGTGTCATTTTCGCCAAATTTGTCAGTTGTCAGACGTTTCCGGTTAAAATTGTTCAGCTAAACTGGGCCCAGTTAATGTCTCTTAACTACAGTTTAACTGTTGTTTGGAGATTTAAATTATAGTAAACTTGTGAAACAATCATCCTGATTTGCAAGAGTTACTCCGTGAATAACTAACACCCCTAGAGTTTCATCTAACCCCCTGCGAGATTCCCCCTGCATTCATGGTACCCAGACCTCGCACGCCATGTATTTGTTGATCACAGATGCATGTTTATTAATCGTAGATTTTGAACGTTATCTCGGCCAATAACCGATTTCAATTCTGAAAACAGATTTGGAATTACCGAGTGCAAATACATAACACACGTGTATATTATATTACGGGAACGTTTAGAAATTAATCGGCAATATGAAGGCCGCTTCGTCGTAGATTTTTGAACGTTTATATCTCGGTCGATATTTACTCGATTTCAATTCTGAAAACAGATTTAGAATTACAGAGTCTAAGTACATAACATACGTGTCTTCAGGTAATATCAACACAATATGTTTACCTGAATTTGACTCATGGACCAACCTGTTTCGAAAGATCGCTTGTCATCTTTTAGTATAGGTCGACCACGATCAGCGTGTGCACTTGTAAACATATGGTGAGCGTATTCACGATCAACACACTTTCAAAATCTACCAACAGAGTCAAAGAACAACTCGACGAAAAGCAAAGCTGTCGAAAAGAAAGAACTCGGCTATTGACCTGCAGCATGCCTCACGGTTCGCAAAAGCCTGACGGGAAATATTATTGCGCAATTTTTCAGAATTGTGGAACCCCGAAAATAATAATAATAATAATAATAATGAAGCCAAAACCTAGACTCGCGCTACCACAGGTAGCCCGAGTAATAATACATGGATGTGTGGAAATATGAAATTTATTTCGAGTGTTGAAATTTCTGTTTATTATATAACCAACAAAAATAGAGCACAAGAGTGTAATGAGATTTTACAAACATTTTAAAACACGATAATCAATACATGTGTGATTACCATAAATAATCGCACATGTGTGATTATCAGTTTTATTAGTGGCGGAACCATCAATAAAATGTTGTCTATTATATAATAAAGTTTAATAATATATTTTGGGTATTTATAGGATTAAACACTTGTATGGTATTCATAAAGTTTCTTTACTGGTTTATTTTTAAATATTTGATGAAACACATGATTTTTCAATCATAATAAATAAACACGTTGCTTAATAGAATAGCGGCAATGATAAAACAGACAGTGATTTGACAATATATGTCTGCATTGCATGTGTCTACTGTTTACATTTTAATACATTACTACATTTTACAAAGAAATTCGATCCTCCGTTTCTGTTGATATTTTTAAAACAAAACTTAAAACTCATCTTTTTAATTCCTAATAGATATTATTAAGATTGTATATTATCATTTATCTTAGTTTCTTATTTTATTCTGAATATTCTCTTGTAAATTTCTTAGCATTGTAACTGTGAGGGCATTGAGAATGTTTTGTAATGCACTAGAATTAAATTATTATTATTATTATTATTATTTTAATGAATGAATTTTAATTTTTTTAAAGGACTTTTCTGTTTTTATCTGGTCTTTATTTTGGGAGGTTATGGTTATATTTCAAACCTTTGTAGTTCTAACCCTCACCCTAATATTAACCCTCGTACTAACCACCATCCTAACCCTAACCTTATTTAAGTCGAACAATTCGAGGTGGTATTTAGACGTCACGACATGAACTGCTGTATATCATAGTCAATCGAGATATGGTCTGGAAACTCGGCAAACTTCAAAGCGACTATAATGAGCTACGTTTTGATGTTGAACCGTACCTTACACCGTGCACATCCTTTGTTTTAGGTTTATTAATATTTAAACAACACGGTTGAGCGATTAAACCCAAACGATTCTATTGGATGATTGCTTCATTATACTAAAATACAATAGGTTCAGTGACCGTGCACCGTGCACAAAATTGCATAAAGACGAACAAAAAGATAGAACAAAGACTTTAGCTGAGTTTCCAGACCATATCTCGATTGACTATGGGTATATATATAGTGAATCCCTAAACAAATCATTGTCCTCGTACCCAGGGTCTTCTCCGCTCTCGCACCACTCCCCTCCCGAGCAATGAGAAGACAGGGTACAAACATCCGTGGAGTAACTGACCAAACTGTTGTCTTCAACCACGCCAATCAACCACGGTGTGAAAAGTTAACATCATTGTAGCCTGCAATGCAGGCTCTTAGGAGAGGATGAGACTGACACGGACATAAAAGTAAAATAATGATCAAAAACGTGATGTGTGGAGTCTGTGGACAACATAACTGTGTATTCAAACCATGCTAATGACTAAAATTTAGTATTTTTGCCTTTCTAGAAAATATAAAGAAATGAGCTCCATTTCCGAAAGCTGGTTTTCTCGTGTTATATTTTCAATAATTTCTATTCTTGCTTTTCTTGGAAACGCTGTTGTACTTTGGGTTTTTATCAGAAAACACAAGAATTACAAACAAAGTCCTTTTGATATCTACATCATCAACCTGGCTTTAACAGACCTTGTTACCGCTGTTTTTTTAGTCTTCAGTCGATTTCTTTATCTGCCTACAATGCCTGATAGTCAACCTGAAGCTTTCTTACTGTGCAATTTCTTATGGGGTGGTTATATTTTATTTGGTCTTGGTTATGTTTCAGTTTATACCTGTCTTGTACTAACCATTGAACGTTGGTTGGCAATTATTAAACCTCACTTATATCGTCGTTTGAAAACAAAACATGCCATGTTGGTCATTATAATGGTATGGATCTGGGCATTCTTCATAAACTCGACTGTTTTTATTAGCGTTAATGAAAATTTTCAGAAAAGAACATGTGAATGGATTAAGCCAAAGATCGGAAAATCTTTATTCCCTATTCTTGAGTTAAGTGTCGCGTGTATCATACCATTCTCAATAATAATTATTTTGTATTTACATATTTTTTATAAAATTAATCACATGCCAAGCTTTCAAAAAGGCACAAGTGATGCATTGAAAAGACGACTTACAATAGTCGCACTTGCTGCTTCAATGGCTTTAATAGTTGGTTGGCTTCCTGCTAAAATAAGTTTTATTTTAAGATTTACAAATGTTGGAGGTAGCCATCTTCATGGAACAGCTCATTTTATCTTTATAATGATGGGTTTAGGAAACAGCTGTGTTAATCCAATACTGTATGGTATTTATAGTTCAAAATTTAGGGATGAGTATAAGAGAATAGTTTACGAAATATTCTGTAAAAAGTGTACAAAGGTGGAAGAATCAGACTTTACTATAGAGAGGAATTAGAAATACAGTCATACATTAGTTTGAAAGAATGAAACACCTAGTTTAGAAGAAACACCTGCAAACAATATTTATGTTACCATTCATGTTCTTTGTAAATAATATATTTGTCAATTACCGCAGTTGTCATCTAAGCATAAACAAGCTCATTAAAACATGTTCCATGGCAATGTCAAATTTAAATGTTTGCCTGGCGTACGTATAATACAAGTTCGTTCCATCCAAGTCAATCAATGCACTAATCAGATCTCATGATGTCTGATTCAGTACGGTGTCAATTTCAACACAATTTAGAATTTCACTTTTAGAACACGTTTTCCTCGGATTCGATCCATTGGATATATTGGATTTATTAGACACTTGCTCGCTAATGTTACTAACACACCATTAGATGCCGGACTCTTATTCGACAAATATTTGTCCAACGGTAACCACAAAACTTGCAGCTGTTGCGGAAATTCCACCTTTTCCCATTGGATCCATTTTATCCATTGGATCTATTAGATACATTGGATCTATTAGACACTTGCTCGCTAATGTTACTAACACACCCTTAGATGTCGGACTCTTATTCGACAAATATGTGTCCAACAGTAACCACCTTTTCCCATTGGATCCATTTTATCCATTGGATCTATTAGATATATTGGATCTATTAGACACTTACTCGCTAATGTTACTAACACACCCTTAGATGCCGGACTCTCATTCGACAGATATTTGTCCAACGGTAACCACCTTTTCACATTGGATCCATTGGATCTATTGGATCTATTAGATACATTGGATCTATTAGACACTTACTCGCTAATGTTATTAACACACCCTTAGATGTCGGACTCTTATTCCACAAATATTTGTCCAACGGTAACCACCTTTTCCCATTGGATCCATTTGATCCATTCGATCCATTAGATACATTGGATCTATTAGACACTTACTCACTAATGTTACTAACACACCCTTGGATGCCGGACTCTCATTCGACAGATATCTGTCCAACGGTAACCACCTTTCCCCATTGCATCTATTCCATCCATTGGATCTATTAGACACGTACTCGCGCTAACACACCCATTAATCACACATCCGACAAAGGAAGTACGGTTGGTAATTGCACCCTCTTCATACTCCGAGGAAGAAAACTGTATGTCCTTCTCCCCTAGTTCATGTATACCAGGAAAAAGTACAAGACAACAATTGCGGAACAGAATTGACACTCGTGCGCCATGAATGAGAGGAAACAGCGTCTATGAGATATTGGTATGGTACCACAAGGTCGTTTGCTTAGGCAAAGACGACCTGGGAGATGCGACGCAAGTAAGCCATTTCATTAACACCGGAGATGCAACCCTAATCCGAGTTCCGTACATGAAATGGGTGTTACACTAGGCAACGTTTGGTGCAACTTGTCTCACAACGGCTTAATCTGCTACGCTACAGCTGCATAGGCAACGTTTGGTGCATCTTGACTCGCAAAGTTTCGCCATCTTTGTGTTTGTCACAAGGTACGCATGCGCACCGAGTTGCCAAAGAGGAAAACTGCGAGACAAGTTGCAGATGGGGCTGTATGTTACACTTTGCAACGCTGAAAATAGTTGCTGTAATCATTGCAGAAAATAGAATTAGATTCTACTTTCTCCAACGCGATTGCAGCAACTTGTGTCGCAACAATTTCCGCCGTTGTAAGGTATGTTATACTTTGCAATGATTCATGCAACTTGTTTTGCAACGGCATTGGAAGAAAAGTTGAACAAAACATTGCAGTGTAACATCGCCTTAAAGCTAATACGTTTGAACGTTTTGTATAGACCTCTTTCATAATGGCGGCCAATTTAAATATTCATAATGGCGGCCAATTTAAATATTCCTTTATGTGCAACTAAATTAGGGTGGGCGTTAGATAATATAGAGTTAACGTACAATCCGCGTCTTTGGGACGATGTTTTTTAGTATAAACATAGAAAATACAGCCGGGGGTTAGGAACACACTTAAGGCGGGGGGTTAGAAAACTCATTCGGCGGGGTTTAGGGTTAGAAAACTGATTAGGCGGGGGGTTGGGGTTAGCATCTAAGTTGTTTTGGGGTTAGTGGTTATTTGAATGGTTATAGTAGCGCTATGGTTATACTAAAAAACATCGTCCCAAAGACGTGGCGTCCCAAAGACGTGACTCTATATGATCTAACGCTGACCCTAAATTAGCCTTTATGGCCTCATTTGTGTGTCAGTAATTGCTTCCTAAACGAAGTTGTAAAGGCTAATTTATATGCGCACATTGAAAATGGTAGCCATTATGAAAGAGGTCTATTAATGTATTCGTTAAGATGAATTCGCCATGTTATAATTCGTAAACAAACACGTCTGCATAAACTCAAACATGATCTACATGGTTAAAGAAAGTTAAAGACTTAAACAGTCAAACCAAACGTGAACGGATATATTTAGTTCAGCAGCAATTTTTATTTTTACCTACAGGTAGCTGCCCATAGTTTTATTGTATCTATTAATCTATTTCATACAAAACTTAATAAATTATAATTTCATATATATTTTTAATCTTTTACATGCATGTTTAGAACCAAGTTGGATTAATCTTAGCTTTTTCAATTTTTCATAGTTTAATACTATTTATACTTGCAAAATACAGTACTATTAGAGACTGTAGTTATAACATTGTTATCATGGAATAACTGCATGCGCTCAATCGATGATTAATTGCACATTTATCAAATTTCAAAGGGTTATTTTATAAATGAAATGGATCTGTGTTTCGGATCCGTGCTTCCTTCGAGTTAATACAGAAACACTCATGGAACATTGGAAGAACTAAAAATAGCAATAAAACATTCGCCCTTTGGGCCAGTGTTCCCAGCCACAAAAATTTCACGTTGCAACCTTTCACATGTGTTTCTCTATCAACTCGATGGAAACATGGAAAATGTTTTCTATTCCTTAAATATTACATGAGAATACCGAAAACATGTTTTATATACATACACTCCCTGTACATATTAACGCAGATACATGTACGCCTGAGTGGACCTATTTTTATATTAGTTGAATTTGGAATATAATTCCAAACTCGACAATATTTATACTAGTTTAAGAAAAAGAGATGAGTTCTTAGAAGAACTGTTTAAAGACTTGAGAAAATAATAGGTTTAAAGAGCCCCTAACCTCAAATTTGTTATAAATGATAAAGTAACTTCTTTTGAAGATTTTCGTTTCTTCGCTTTCTTTTTGGGATATGTCAGTTTGTTTGATATGCAAGAATATTATATATCTTTGTGTTCATCAAATAAAAACACTAAAGTGTGAATAACACGTGTGCGTGTTTCTCCCACAACACCAAACTTCTCGATTTTAAAGGATTTCGTTCGAGAATGAAAGAGATGCACACATTTCTCCAATACGAAAATCTTCAAAAGAAGTTACTTTATCATTTTAAAAGTTCTTCCAAATAAGACAATAAAAAATTTCGAGGTTAAGTTGCAATACAGGATAGTTATTATTTTCTTTTATACATGTTGACATGAGAAGTATGACATAAAAATTCCAAACTGATTGACAGTAATGGTAATTGGAATGAAGACATTCTCCAGCACTATTCTTGGGGTTTTAAAACTAACAAATGTTTCAGAGAATTATTTTCAGAGAATTTCGAACAGTATTTGTAATATTTCTATCTCTTTATTTGTATAAGTACTCTGGTCTTTAATCAACATAACAACATATGTGAATGTATATAATTAGCATAATATATCTATTCAAATAATAATTTAAATATAACTCCCCCATACGCCTCCCCTGTTCCGCTAAGATATTAATAAATGTACTATAATTAACTAAAATCTAAGTTCACTTTGTTGCTAAATTTGTTCATAAATGTGTTCTTAAATTTGTTCCCAAATTTGTCCTTGAAATTATTCTTGTTCTCTGCAATATCTGTCAAGCGGTTTGACCAATCTTCCTGCACGTGTACGATATCCCTCGCTGTAGCTAGTATTAATTTGTAGTTACTGTTCTTGGTTCTCACTTTTAGATTGTTTCATTTCCGTGTTCGTCTCTGCATCCGTGTTCGTTTCCGCATCCGTGTTCGTCTCTGCATCCACGTTCGTTTCTGCATCCGTGTTCGTTTCTGCATCCGCGTTCGTTTCTGCATCCGTGTTCGTTTCTGCATCCGCGTTCGTTTCTGCATCCGCGTTCGTTTCTGCATCCGCGTTCGTTTCCGCATCCGTATTCGTTTCTGCAATTCCGTCCTGAAATGTTTCTGTTTTCACGTTTCTGCAATCTTGTGTCTTCGGTTTCGTCGATAGACAGCTCCGTCATCTTCGCAGGTCTCCATTGGGACCATTCACCTCGCTTGACACGTACTGCTTCGCCAGTCTCTAGTGAAGGTCCCTACAGCGAACTTATCACAATTCGCTTTCTGCTTGGCTCCTGGCCTGTATAGTTACGGCGACAAATCGCCTCAGCGATTAGATGACTCGTAGTGCAAACTTAACGCAAACGTCTTCCCATGGACAGTTGTGCAGGTGATTCATAGTTAGCTATACTGCCGTTTTACGCTGTTCCAACAAGGCAATATATACGGGTCTGGTTTGTGATCACGCCTGGCTTTCTCTAACATCCTATTAGCAGTTTAATTATATGCTTTTATTCTGACTGAATGAAAGATAACTGACCAATTATATTATTTTCTTAAAGAACTCAGTATTTTAGAATTTAGTGTTTTACGCTTCTAGCACACTGATGTATCACAGTAAACGTGAACTGATGATTCTTCTCTAGAGTTGTATTCTACTTTTTTACACTTTTTACAGAATATTTCGTAAACTATTCTCTTATACTCATCCCTAAATTTTGAACTATAAATACCATACAGTATTGGATTAACACAGCTGTTTCCTAAACCCATCATTATAAAGATAAAATGAGCTGTTCCATGAAGATGGCTACCTCCAACATTTGTAAATCTTAAAATAAAACTTATTTTAGCAGGAAGCCAACCAACTATTAAAGCCATTGAAGCAGCAAGTGCGACTATTGTAAGTCGTCTTTTGAATGCAGCACTTGTGCCTTTTGAAAAGGTTGGCATGTGATTAATTTTATAAAAAATATGTAAATACAAAATAATTATTATTGAGAATGGTATGATACACGCGACACTTAACTCAAGAATAGGGAATAAAGATTTTCCGATCTTTGGCTTAATCCATTCACATGTTCTTTTCTGAAAATTTTCATTAACGCTAATAAAAACAGTCGAGTTTATGAAGAATGCCCAGATCCATACCATTATAATGACAAATATGGCATGTTTTGTTTTTAAACGACGATATAAGTGTGGTTTAATAATTGCCAACCAACGTTCAATGGTTAGTACAAGACAGGTATAAACTGAAACATAACCAAGACCAAATAAAATATAACCACCCCATAAGAAATTGCAGAGTAAGAAAGCTTCAGGTTGACTATCAGGCATTGTAGGCAGATAAAGAAATCGACTGAAGATCAAAAAAACAGCGGTGACGAGGTCTGTTAAAGCCAGGTTGATGATGAGAACATCAAAAGGTGTTTGTTTGTGACTCTTGCGTTTTCTTATAAAAACCCAAAGGACAACAGCATTTCCAACAAAAGCGAGAAGAGAAATTATTGAAAATGCAGCACGGGAAACGGAGCTCATTTCTTTATATTTTCTAAAAACGCAAAAAAACTAAATTTTAGTTGTTAGGCCATGGTTTATATATTATTTAACTGTATATGTACTCAATTACTTTTGCTATACACGTACCTCTGATGTTTATTTGTCTATTAAGGTATGGCCCTTTGTAAGGCTGTTGTGTCGACGGAACAACTGGGGAGATTAACCAATAGAAAAGTCAAACAACTGCCGTTATATACTTTATTCGCGAGAGATGAACATACTTATGCAAATATTAAAAGTTATCTCATTAAATAATCATTAAATATGTGTAAAGATTATACATATACGTAGTTTATCTTTGAATAAAAGGTAAACTCTGCAAACTTATTAAACAATGGTAATAAACCATATTGATGATAGAATGAGATAGTATATAATCTGTTGCTAAAGGCCAAGTATATAGCATGAAATGTGAACAAAGAGAAAATATATTCTTGCATGATTTGACTTCCGCTCTTCCTGAAGTCATATTTATTCAGTTTGCTGGTGAAAACTATAATTATACCTTTAATACATAGTTATATAATCAGTGACGAGGCCGCGGAGGGGAATAGGTGATTCGGTCCCTCCACTTTTCTTCAAGACCAATTTTGAAATTTTTCTAAATCCGATGCCGAGGAACTGCTCGGTTCAGGGAATCCCGACACCCCACTTGTTTTACCCTGGCGGCGGTGCTTACTTCAGTTTATTAAGAATTAATGTTGAGAATTAATTTTTGCGATTATTCGTCGTTTTTCAAACATAAATATCTCGTGTTGAAGCCATGATTTTACGTTGACATGCGTTAGCAGCATTTCCTACGCGCGGGTGTTCATTGTAAATATCAAGTATTATATATTATATATAGGAAATAATACTGTTTGAGAAGAATTGATGAAATATCGAACTAGTGTTTGCCGAAGTAATTTATAATATTATTTATAACAGGTGTTATTAATTATCAATAACATTTCATTGTTTTAAAAATAAATACGCTTCGGCGTACATGTATATAATGCATATATAGCAAAGTGAAAAGGTGGTAAACTGCCAAGATTTTTAGTGACGAAATAGTGACGTTTCGAGCGGAGCCCTTGATCAGAGTAAGAAGATGAAATAAAATAAATAGGGCTTATATATGCCAAAAGGGTGTCACAAGTAGAAAGTAGCAATAAATAATGAGATGCGAAAAGTTAAATCATTTGCTATTTTTACAGTCGATCAGCAAACAGACTGAGGGGGAGGGAGAAATGACAGGTCCAATATTCAAGGGGATTAGGCGATAGTAAAGCGGTACGTAAGAAACAAAAACTTGAAAAGGAATGAAAGTTCATAAGCTAATTTTAAGAAAGTTCCGAGCAAAACTTAAAATAACAAAAAACTTGTAAGAAATTAAATAAAAGAAAAACGTTCGTTAAGACCAAGAGGATGTATTGTGCCAAGTTTAAAAATGAGGCGCTTATCTTGGCGTTTGCGGTTAACGTTACCACCTGAGATGGGAAGGATGGCACAGACTTTCATGTCTGAAACTAAATGGTTAGACATAGTCGGCGCTGTGTAAAGTATTTTAAAAAGTTATTGTAATTACTTAGAAGGTCAATGATAAGATATAGTATAACAACTAAGGAAATATGTTTCCTCCGAATAGGCTCATTTGTTTATCCTCTGAGAGGCTCATTTGTTTTCCTCCGAAGATTTTCATTTGTTTTCCTTCGAAGAGGCTCATTTGTTTTCCTCTGAGGCTCATTTGTTTTCCTCTGAGAGGCTAATTTGCTTCCTTCGAAGAGGCTAATTTATTTTCTTCCGAAGAGGCTCATTTTTTTTCCTCCGAAGCAGCTCATTTGTTTTCCTCCGAAGATGTTCATTTGCTTTCCTCTGAAGAGGCTCATTTGTTTTCCTTCGAAGAGGCTCATATGTTTTCCTTCGAAGAGGCTCACTTGTTTTCCTCCGAAGAGGCACACTTGTTTTCCTCCGAAGAGTCTCATTAGTGTTCCTCCGAAGAGGATCATTTACTTTCCTCGGAACAAGCTCATTTGTTTTCGCCCGAAGAGGCTCATTTACTTTCCTCCGAAGAGGCTCATTATGTTTTCGTCCGAAGAGGCTCATTTATTTTCCTCCGAAGAGGATCATTTGCTTTCCTCCGAAGAGGCTCATTTGTTTTCCTCCGAAGATTTTCATTTGTTTTCCTCCGAAGAGGCTCATTTGTTTTTCTCTGAGAGGCTCATTTGTTTTCCTCCGAAGAGGTTCATTTGTTTTCCTCCGAAGAGGCTCATTTGTTTTTCTCTGAGAGGCTCATTTGTTTTCCTCCGAAGATTTTCATTTGTTTTCCTCTGAGGCTCATTTGTTTTCCTCCGAAGAGGTTCATTTGTTTTCCTCCGAAGAGGCTCATTTGTTTTCTTCCGAGCAGGCTAATTTACTTTCCTCCGAAGAGGCTCATTTGTTTTCCTCTGAAGAGGCTCATTTGTTTTCCTCCAAAGAGGCTCATTTGTTTTCCTCCGAAATGCTCATTTGTTTTTCTCTGAAGATTTTCATTTGTTTTCCTCCTAAGAGGCTCATAGAGGCTCATTTGTTTTCCTTCGAAAATGCTCATTTGTTTTCCTCCGAAGATATTCATTTCTTTTCCTCCGAAGAGGCTCATTTGTTTTCTTCCGAGCAGGCTAATTTACTTTCCTCCAAAGAGGCTCATTTGTTTTCCTCCGAATAGGCTCATTTGTTTATCCTCTGAGAGGCTCATTTGTTTTCCTCCGAAGATTTTCATTTGTTTTCCTTCGAAGAGGCTCATTTGTTTTCCTCTGAGGCTCATTTGTTTTCCTCTGAGGCTCATTTGCTTTTCCTCTGAGAGGCTAATTTATTTTCTTCCGAAGAGGCTCATTTGTTTTCCTCCGAAGATGTTCATTTGCTTTCCTCTGAAGAGGCTCATTTGTTTTCCTTCGAAGAGGCTCATATGTTTTCCTTCGAAGAGGCTCATTTGTTTTCCTTCGAAGAGGCTCATTTGTTTTCCTCCGAAGAGTCTCATTAGTTTTCCTCCGAAGAGGCTCATTTGTTTTCCTACGAAGAGGCTCATTTGTTTTCCTCCGAAGAGGCACACTTGTTTTCCTCCGAAGAGTCTCATTAGTGTTCCTCCGAAGAGGCTCATTTACTTTCCTCCGAAGAGGATCATTTACTTTCCTCGGAACAAGCTCATTTGTTTTCGCCCGAAGAGGCTCATTTACTTTCCTCCGAAGAGGCTCATTATGTTTTCGTCCAAAGAGGCTCATTTACTTTCCTCCAAAAGAGGATCATTTGTTTTCCTCCGAAGAGGCTCATTTGTTTCCCTCCAAAGAGGATAATTTGTTTTCCTCTGAAGACGATCATTTGTTTTCCTCCAAAGACGATCATTTGTTTTCCTCTAAAGAGGCTTATTTGTTTTCCTCCGAAGAGGTTCATTTGTTTTCCTCCGAAGAGGCTCATTTGTTTTCCTCCGAAGAGGCTCATTTGTTTTCCTCTGAAGAGGCTCATTTACTTTCCTCCAAAAGAGGCTCATTTGTTTTCCTCCAAAGACGATCATTTGTTTTCATCTAAAGAGGCTCATTTGTTTTCCTTCGAAGAGGCTCATTTGTTTTCCTCTGAAGAGGCTCATTTGTTTTCTACCGAAGAGGCTCATTTGTTTTCTTCCGAAGAGGCTCATTTGTTTTCCTCCGAAGATGTTCATTTATTTTCCTCTGAGAGGCTCATTTGTTTTCCTCCGAAGATTTTCATTTGTTTTCCTCCGAAAATGCTCATTTGTTTTCCTCCGAAAATGCTCATTTGTTTTCCTCCGAAGATATTCATTTGTTTTCCTCCGAAGAGGCTCATTTGTTTTCTTCCGAGCAGGCTAATTTACTTTCCTCCGAAGAGGCTCATTTGTTTTCCTCTGAAGAGCCTCATTTGTTTTCCTCCAAAGAGGCTCATTTGTTTTCCTCCGAAATGCTCAGTTGTTTTTCTCTGAAGATTTTCATTTGTTTTCCTCCTAAGAGGCTCATAGAGGCTCATTTGTTTTCCTCCGAAAATGCTCATTTATTTTCCTCCGAAGAGTCTCATTTGTTTTCCTCCGAAGATTTTCATTTGTTTTCCTCCGAAGAGGCTCATTTGTTTTCCTCCGAAGAGGCTCATTTGTTTTCCTCCGAAGAGGCTCATTTGTTTTCCTCCGAAGAGGCTCATTTGTTTTCCTCCGAAGAGGCTCATTTGTTTTCCTCCGAAGAGGCTATTTGTTTTCCTCCATAAGGCTCATTTGTTTTCCTCCGAGATCGAGGCTCATTTGTTTTCTTCCAAGGAGGTTCGTTTGTTTTCCTGTAAAGAGGCTCATTTGTTTTCCACTGAAGAGGCTCATTTATTTTCCTCTGAAGAGGCTTATTTGGTTTCCTTCGAAGACGCTCATTTGCTTTCCTCCGAAGAGGCTCATTTGCTTCCTACGAAGAGGTTCATTTGTTTTCCTCTGAAGAGGCTCATTTTATTCCTTCAACATCTACGATCTACAACACTCTCACTCACTTGATATATCATTCTTGATGACCAATGCCAATAGCGATGGCAATAACACTCTTCCACTCTATGTTTACAGCTTGTTTTAATATGGTAGAACACGGGTAGACATTCTCTAGATATAACGCATTTCCTTAACGTAGTTCCTTTGGGATTATATTTATTTTCATTAGTCATGAGTTCCTTTTCCTGTTTTTGTTCATTTAATAACTGCGTCATTGTCGCAACTCCTAATCCTAATTTTATGGTTTCCTTAATTGCTATATTTCCCGTTCTAATTACAAAGTACTCTAACTAATTGACATTCCACAACATAACCCTTTCGACAATCTTTGATATAAATGGCAATATTTAAATTGGACGATAATTTCCAAATGATCTTCTATCCCCAGATTTAAAAAGAGGCAAAACTTTAACAATTTTTAAACTCTTTGGAAATATTGATTCATTCATCGATAAGTTCATCATAAAAGTTAACCGCCTGGCCAATACCGATGCAGCATCTATAAGTAATTTTGGTGGTATGTTATCGTGCCCTGGAGCTTTGGAAGACTTTAAGTGAATTAGATGATTGTAGATCTCTCGTTCATCAACTGGTTTAAAAACAAATCGGGTGTCTACTTCGTTCATACCCGCAGAGTTTTGCCACACACAATGCACTGGTTACACAATCGATCAACACATGTGGTGAAATAATTACAAAAGGAATTAGCAATTGTTTTCTTGTCTGGGACCATTTCTCCGGAGATGTCAAACACCGATGCTGTGGTATTTTAACATTCAATGCAGGGTAGATACTTTTGACAGCTTTCCAAAATTGTTTTGCATTTGACATGTTTTCGTTTATTAAATTATTATTGTATGACATTTTGCTTTTCCGGGTATAGCTGCATTTACTTTATTACGAAATTGACGGTATTTAAGCCAATCGTTATTCAATCCACTTTGCTTGGCCTTTCGTAAATGATAATCTCTTTGTTCTATTAGCTGCATAATTTCAGGCGTTCTCCACGGGCATTGTAATCCCCGTACCCTCTTATTGATCAATGGTACATGTTTATTAAAATCTTTTCAAAATTACCATATGCATTCTCTACTTCTGACTCATTGTAGACAGTATCCCAAGGGGCATTCTTTAGATGTTCAATACAATTTTCTTTAACATAGGTTTTGTAATTTCTGCAGGTTATTACATCCTCATGGGAATAAAAAACAATACTAATCCGGTTACTTTTGCTCTAAAGTGTGTATAAAAAAACAGAATCGGCATAAAATTAATTAATATTGGCTCAGAGGTGTCCAGGGCTTTCAAACTACTACAATACTGTAAGTTGTTTGAAAGGAATGTTAATTAATTTTATGCCGGTTCAGTTTTTGATACACACTGTAGTGTAAACGCAGCCTTAAAAGAAAACTAATTAATTTTCTAAGGGTTCCGTTTTTTTTATACACACTGTGCCAGTGTATAAAAAAAACGGAATCGGCATAAAATTAATTAATATTCCTTTCAAACAATCTATTGTAGTAGTTTGAAAGCCCTAGACACCTCTGAGCTATAGGAAGAAGAAAAAGCGTTTAAATACTTTCACCATGCATACACTTCAAGTTATCTTAATTACCCGAGGTGTATAAGACAGTGTTTTTTACGCATCCGTGGCTCAAAGGTGTCTAGGGCTTTCAAACTACTACAATAGTTTGTTTGAAAGGAATATTAATTATTTTATGCCGGTTCCATTTTTTTATACACACTGTATGTTACCTAAGTGAAACTAAAATAGTACGTCAAGTCCTAATAGAAAGAAATCCCTAAGGAGTACAATTATAATTCGATTTTTCGATCTCCATTCCTTTTCTTTGGGCCGTTTCGATTAAGTTTCTTTGTTGAGTGAGCCAATATAGTCTTCTCAATTGTTAGGAGGATTGTCTATTGTCCCTTATTGATTGATTCTATTGATTGATTGACCTTATTGATTAATTCTACGATTATATTTTCAATACAAATAAAATTAAAATCTCCAAGATCGTCAGAGTAGAAGAGTCAGTTGTAGTTTTCTTAGTTCTCATAGCAGATTTATGTATGTTTGCGAAATCTCACCTTAAATTGTGTAGAGCCAATTATAGTGGTTACCCACTTACCCTGTTGTTTTCTTCGACAATTGTCCTAGGATTTTTCTTGATAAAGTTTTTTACGCATGCATCTGTTAGTAATATTACTGTCCCTAAGCGTGTTATATAAGAAGTGAGTCATCGCCTGAAAGATAACACATAACAAAAGGCAATGAAAAGCTGTGTTATAACGATTTTTATATGTACACGAAGAAGTCCAGCATTGCCAGCAGTATAAGTAAGCGGTGGGAATTTTCCAAGAGAGCAGCGCGTTCCTCATGGCCTGCAATGGAATTAAGTTACGACTGACATCGATGCATCACATGTCATTTCAAGCGTCGATCATAATGGCAACAGCTTTAAAGTAGAAGCAACAAAAATGCAAGAAAATCAGAGGTTATTATAGTCATACGAACAATAATTTATTCTTATATAATACTTATATGTAATAACAAGTAGTTATAAGTTCTTCAGTATAGTTAAGTTACTCGAGTGTCTTCATATTTTGTAGTCATACGAACAATAATTTAACTTATAATAAATTATAACTTAAAGCTTATTGTGACAAATTAAAAAAAATTGAAAAAGTTGTATGCGGGGTTTTTGTCTGAATTTGGTAATGTGTTTTTTTGTCGGTGGGCTTTTTTGTCATGTGGGTTTTTTCTCATGCAGGATTTCATATTTTTGCCAACATTTGAATAAATAATAAGAAAAAGTTTGCTTACTTTAAACCTTGCTTCAACGAAACGTTAGTTCCGTTCCGCTTTCTTTGTTTTGACTCTGCTTTGATTGGCGTTATTATTAACATCTGTCAATAATTTAAACAGGCCGGCACAGAGACTAAAGTGAGCCCGGGACAAAATAAAGAATTGGGGGCACCCTTGCCAAATTTTCGCATGCCATTTTATGGATGAATCGGATATAAGGTACTTCAAGTGAAAATGTTTCAGTTTTACACGTGATGACCACGCAAATTTTCGTAAGGACGTAAAATATGTCACATATAAAGAAAAATGTTTAAGGACAAAATAAATAATCATTATTACGCAGAGAAGCAGAGAATACTGTTTGATAATTTCAATAACATACAATCCGTCTTTTTGCACAAATGTCTCACTTCAAGCTACACTACTCTTACTTTTCTTGCAAGTCGTGCTTGGTGTTGGTTTCGCTTTGATACTCTTGATAGTAGCGTCATGGAGCAGACCATAGAGATCATAAATGAAACTAGGGGGGATTGGGGCCTGATTTCAGTCGTCCAATTGAAGGCTGCCATCTTGGATAAATTGGGGGGCAATTTTATATATCAATTTTATATTAAAGCAATAATTTTGATCTTTTACTCGGCAGAAAATGGTCCAAGTAACAATAGAACACCAGCTAGGCTTAATCGCCAAATAGTGAAAAAGAACGCAAAAATTGTAGAATTTACGATTCCTTGTTTTGAACCAAGAAATGCCTGGAACCAAGACGTTTCCCAAGATGGCTCAAACAAGAAATAGATGTCTTAATAAAAATATCATCTACCATATCGCATGCGCTCATTGTCATCTGATTTACATCGGGGAAACGGGTCGTACAATTGGCTCACGAATTAAGGAGCATCTACGCATGAAGAACCAAACTGTAATCACACACCACAAATCCGCAGACAGGATCTCATATCACCTGGAAAGTTCTTCACTGCAACATCCAATCCCTCAGTGAACGTAAAACTATAGAGGCTCAAGAGATCAGGAAGTACTCTAAGAATATTATGAATGGTTGCGTTGGCAGACTTCTTTGTATTTAGTTTGAGAGTAGAATTCGTTTTTATCATGTTTTTAAATAGACTTAGCTGTATTTTTCCATCGCATATTTTAGACCTAATTACTTTTTAAATTTACATACTTTTTATCTATATATAGTGAGAATCATATTGTGTAATATATTATTAATCCATTGAAGAAGCCCTAATCGGCGAAACGTCTGGAACTACCAACATTATATTTTATTTGCGTGAAGAAGTATTTTCAATTATATTCATTTATATATATATATATATATATATATATATATATATATATATATGTTTCTTCTCTGATGATTCACTTAGGACGATGCAGTTTGATTCAAAATGTATGTTGTCATGAAATTTCATAAAGCGAGCCAGTTTGATTTCAAAATGTATGTTGTCATGAAATTTCATAAAGCGAGCCAGTTGTAAATAATTCAAATTCATAAAATAAGAATCGTTGTCGGCGGCAAAGTTCACATGAAGAACATATTAGAAAAGAAAGAGATTAAAATCTGCATTTATTGCCGCTAAATAATAAGGCGGAAAATTCAACTTAAGTGAGATCTAAATGAAATGAAATTTCCTTTTTAATTATGAAATCAATCAATGGAAAGAACACACCAAGCAAATATTGATATATGCATGCAGTTTGCAATATCTGAGAAAAAAGTAATATATCTTGCAAAAAATTATTATATACATATAATAATTTTATATGTTATTTTATAACTATATACAGCACATATAGTTTGTATTCGGGAATCAATTGATACGGTACAATTTTTATACAACTACATCATTCGACATTCATAACCGATTTGTATTATAGTACATGATATATCTGGCGTTGTCACAGATTATTGACCTTTCATCAAATTAAATTAAACTCTGCACTAACATCCTCCTCCTTCACAAATTAATAACAAGAGTTGTTCAATTTATTTATATAACCATAAATTAACATGCATTTTTATGGTGTATCCCATGGCCTATTTTTTTACAATTATCGTCTCTCGTAGTTGACCTGCAGTTATCGTAAATTACATCATTGTTCCAAAGCTGGTCCTGTACTACGACAAGTTACTCTTTGGCACCGAGTTGTACGAAATACTCCAGATATTATCAATGAATATTCTTTTCTAAATCTAGAACTATATATGCCATAAAGTATAGGATTAAGACAGCTATTCCCCAAAGCCATCATTATAAAAACATAATGTACAGTTCCGTGAAGATGTGCAGTTTCTCCTATTTCAAAATAACGTAACATGTAACTGATTTGCGTAGGTAGCCAGCCAATAATTAAACCAATCGATGCAAAAAAGGCAATGATTGTCAGTCTTTTCTTTAGTCCTTCTCCAGTTCCTCTCAAAAGCAGTGGCGTGCGGCCAATTTTGTGTAAAATACGCATATACAAAAGAATAATGATTGAAAATGGTACTATACAGGTAACACAGATTTCGAAAACAGGTAAAATAGAATTTCCAATCTTTGGAGCAATCCACTCGCATTTTCTTCGTTTAAAATCTTCTTTGACACTGAAAAAAACACCGGAATTGATGAAGAATGCCCAGATCCATACCATTATAATGACAAATATGGCATGTTTTGTTTTTAAACGACGATATAAGTGTGGTTTAATAATTGCCAACCAACGTTCAATGGTTAATACAAGACAGGTATAAACTGAAACATAACCAAGACCAAATAAAATATAACCACCCCATAAGAAATTGCAGAGTAAGAAAGCTTCAGGTTGACTATCAGGCATTGTAGGCAGATAAAGAAATCGACTGAAGATCAAAAAAACAGCGGTGACGAGGTCTGTTAAAGCCAGGTTGACGATGAAGACATCGAAAGGTTTTTTTGTATATAGTTTACGTTTCCTGATGAAAATCCAAATGACCAAACTATTTCCGAGGAAAGCGATGACAGAAATCAAAGAAAAGAGAACTCGTGCAATCCAACTTTCAATAAATGATCCCATCACGTTATACTGGCGAATTGCAGGCTGCTCGTGGTATTGCTTCCTTTATAGAAGCAATTCTTGTTTACTTATATCTAATTTACCTTGACATCTTGCAGGTATAGCTAGAGAAACTTCAAAGGCTTTGTCATATGGTTTCATTGCATAAAAATATATCAGCATTAATGTCAGTCTATCAATCACATTAATTATACAATAAGTGCAGGCATCTTTCGCACGTTGTAATTAGTCAATTCCCCAGTTGTCAATTCCCGTGCTTCGTGTATGAGGTTAGTAAACACACGGTAATTACACTAGCCTAGCGGTTTCTAGGGGAGAGGTTGGAAGCGAAAAGGCCTAGAGATGGAATGTTTATTTCGGAAAACACATTGCAGCTAACAGCTGAATTACGCGTGATTACAAAGGCTTAAAATACAGTTAAACGCGCTAACAAGAACCTACAATTATTAAGAACCGCAGGCCGAAACGCCCCCGGCGTTTATTAAATTTTGAAACAATTTGATGCGGCGTTTATTAGAGGCTGGCGTTTATTAAAAAATATGTTATTGACCGAGCGCAAGGTCCGGATAATTGCATTTTGAGTTAACATATGAACTCAAGAAGGAAGAAATTAAAAAAAATTCCTTGTTTGGTTCCATTGTTATCACATAAGAAGCACTATCTGTATTTTTTCTAATAAACACCGCTCTGATGTGCGCGGCGTTTACTAGAGGGAGGCGTTTATTAGAGGGAGGTGTTTATTGGCATTATTGTATGAAAAGGGGAGGCGTTTATTAAGCGCTTCAACAAACGAATCGCTTGGTTGTGGCTTGAAAACTCTGCAACATGTTCCTTCTTGTAAAGTTTTTGGTCGGATAAATGCCGACCGATGTCACGGATAATATAATTTATACAAGAGTGTACTTCATACTTCCATATCAAGCAGCGTAATGGTCTATGTAATATCAGGACATAAATTACTGTTTTGGTTAGCGAGCCAGCTTGCCTCCATGTACAGCTACTGTACAGCTAGTAATCATGAAGGACAAAAATCACTAACCATAACCTTAAGGTGTGTATCTATGGCTCATGTGTAGATAAAGTAACAGTTTGTGAACAACATATTTTGTGGGGTTGCCGGTTGAGGGACCATGGAAAGTACATGGCTGAACAGACTGTCACTGGTAAACCAGCAAAAAATAAATAAATCAGTTGCATAACGAGACTGATCTAGACTCTGAACAAGTACCGCATACATGGAAGTGGAGGAGGGGAATCAATTTGAACTTCCACTAGAAAGCTATGACTCGACGTTTGAAGACGATTTTCAACAAGGCAGGCTAGCCCACTTGCCAGGCTGACTTACACCATTAAAACCTCTCAAATAATAAATGTGCTAAAATTATGAATATGTTATACTGGCTCGAAATGTTGACTTCATGAATGGTTTGATTACTATGCCTTATATATGATGCACTGAGAAAAAGATTAACTGATTTAATGCCTGCTCAAACTGAACCTGTTTGCCAGACTGGTCAAATATTTTGTTATTACATTTGCACTGGCCAGCTCACTTGCCAGGCTGACCCGGCTGTTTGGCTAGAACTGAGTTGGGTCAGCAAGCAGGATGACTCGTTGGTGTTCCAGACTTCTCAGGGACCTTAAGCTCTACGACGGCAACCTAGGACGGCGACGGCAGTGAAAGCAATATAAATTTTAGTATTTGAATGAAACCACGGTCGATTGACTAGCGTATTTAACACTCAAAGTTTGTTTTATGATCTCCAAAATGCTTCAATATTTCTAAAACGATTGTATTGTCTGACTTAAAGGCAGTCTTAAGGAACAGTTCTTATCTCTCCGCGAGTTACCGTCGTCCTAAAGACGTGAAAATGCTCTCAGTGGCGTTGTAAACAGAACGAGGACGGCGTTGAGATTACTCTTGGTAATACCATGATGACCTCGGGTTCTTTTGTTCTCGCCGGGTGGTTTATCACGATATTCCCGGCTTTAGCGGGGAGATCTCTAAATCTCCCGGCAAAGCCGGGCAGATTTCTAATTTCTCCCTGATTAAAATTCATGAGCCAAAATTCAAAGACACGACAAAGAGTTTTGTTAATACGTTTTACACAACAAACAAAATAATTACACTACAATGTTAATGACAGTAAGATAAAGTGTTAATTAGTCGACTTATTAATATTCACTTTTCACTAAACATTTCACACAATTATATTAATTTCCTACAATGGAAAATTGTTGAATACATCACTGATCATGCATTGTATTACACAATACTCCTACTATCAATTAGTTTTGTACAATGAAAACACTAGTTTCACCTCGGTCATCATGGTATTACAAATTAATACAATGGTTTTTAAGAATATAGTGATCAAATCTCCCGCAAACCGCGGAATGTTTGTGAAAGTCCCTCGGGACGCCTTCGGGCTTCGCCCTCATGCTTTCCCTCGGGACTTTCACAAACATTCCTCGGTTTGCGGGAGATTTAATCACTATATTCTTAAAAACCATTGTATTACTTATAAGAATAAAAATTATTCATTATTTTTGTTTCGCATAAAGATTCTTTTGTTTGAACGACGTCGCCGTCCTAGGTTGCCGTCGTAGAGCTTAAGGTCCCTAGTAAGCCAGCTCGGTAGACTGGCAAACTATTTATGGGTTTGTTACATGTGTGTAGTTTGGCGATGTTGAAAATTTCAGTGGAACCCCTGCACTGACAGAGCTGTACCATCATTACCTATAACTATAGATTTGTGCATGCATTCAAATCGCTAAATTTGCCTACAATGTCTTTCAACAAGCCACTAGCCCTGCAAGTAGCCAGGGTTAACGCCTAGTGGGCGTCTTGTTTAGGTTTACAATCAAGTTGTTTTCATAAAACCAATTGGTAAGTTGTATTAGATCAGAGTTTAGATTTTCTTCAATAGTCTCTTGGTTCCTACTGGAGACGACTGCTGTCATCAGTATAAAGTAAGACTTGCAACTATTCAGATGGTGATAAATGACGTTAAACAGTAAGATAAACTACTGTAGAGGACCCAAAAATTAAGCCCTGTGGCACACTGCAAATAATTGGTTGGCTATCATGAGAGCTTTTACCATCAAAGATAACGGATTGACGCTTTCAAAATAAGAAACTCTCAAACCATATCAGTTTGTGATCTTTAATGCCATATAGTAGGGTAATTTAGGACAATAGTATACGTTTCGAGCGGAGCCCATCATCAGTGTAAGACATGTCTTACTAAAACTCTTGGCAGTTCACCACCTTTTCACTTTGCTTATATATCCAAAACACAACAGCACTGGCCGTAGTATTTGGACAATAATAGTATTTGGACAATATAGCCGACCATGGTTCCACGGTATCCAACGCTTTTTTGAGGTCTATAAAGACAGCGCCACAATATTCGCCTTTGTCCATGCTATCTCTTCGGACAAATAGGTAACTGCGTGCTGAGTTGAGCGACCTTTACGAAATCCGTTTGCGGAGAGTAAAATATTTTCCTCTAGGTACTTAGATTGCTATCAATGAACAAGACGCTCGTAAATCTTTGCTAGTGCAGGTAAAATGGAGATTGGCTTATCAGTTGTCCATAGATGACCGGTCTCCAGTTTTGTTCCCTTCTTACGCGCCGTGGATTTCAGCGTCTAAATATTATTTGTCGCCCAAGAACATTAACCCGTTGTTCTGATTTCAAGTCTATAAGTAATTTTAGTTTACTCAACTCACGTTCTGTCAGGAATAAATGTTTGATCATAAAATAATTTGTTGTTGAAAATGACATGTCGATATCTTGGCTTTGACTAAGACCTGGCTTCATCCTGGCGATATAGATGATTGCAAGTCATTGGAGATCTAATTCCTCAAGGATATTCTTTCCATCATTTGCCACGAAATGGTAGAGGTGGTGGTATTAGTATCCTGTTAAAATCTGGTTTTGATGTTAAGCGATGATCAACAGATTATGGAAATAATTTCCATTCCTTTGAAATTATTGAAATGCAGATTAAGTCTTCTTCACAGTGTTTTCGAATTATGGTTGTCTATCGGCCCCCTCCTTCTATTTTGAATCGGAGCTCAAACGACCTTTTTGTGGAAGAATGTGGTACCTTACTGGAACAGTGTTCTACGTATCTTTCTAAACTTTTAATTGCTGGTGATTTAATTTTCATGCCGATAACAAACATGAGGATAAAGCCAAAGGTGCCTCTGCTTTTTTGGAATTTTCTGGATCTCATGTTTAATTTTACACAGCATGTTTGTGTTCCTACGCATATAGTGCTGGCCATGTACTTGATCTTTTTATCACTCGTAACGATGAACAGATAATTAGCTGTATTAATGATGTTAATCTGTTTATTTCAGATCATTTTGTCATCAACTGCAATCTTTCTTTGTTAAACATTGCTTTCAGAGAAATGTTGTGAACTTTCGGAGGCTTAAGTCAATTGGAGCCCTTTAAATATGATATATCTGCCTCTTCCTTGATAACAAATCCTTCTGATGATCTTGCTGAACTTGTTGCTCAATATATATGATTCCACGCTGTCCACCATTCTGGATAAGCGTGCACCAGTTAGAACAAGTTGTGTACAATTCGTCCGGCTGCGCCATGGTTTACTGAAAATATCAAGGATGAGAAAAGAAAGAGGCGTAAATTGGAGATGCTGGCGTACCACTCTGGATATGATAGACAAACATAACTGCTACATGCAGTGCTCTAAAATCAAGGAACTGCTAACCAAATCTAGGACTGAATACTATTCTGGACTAATCTGTAACCAGAATGATCTGAAGCATTGGGAAACTCATACATAGAGCGGCTGATCAGAAGTTCAAGAGCCATGTCATCGTCTTACTCACTTGCAGATGCTTTCAGTAATTTTTTATAACAAGATCAGACGAATTCGGAATGACCTCGATAAATTCACTGATAATAGCCTTATACATCTTGACGAGCATGTTACGCACTGCCAGTAATTTCACGATTATATTCGGAAAATAAATTTTGCTGCTGGCTTTAAAGCTTGTATGAGCCGACCCAGTTCCTGGTCAGATACTTAAGGATTGTATTGAGATCGTTCTTCCAGTTATAACCAAGATTGTTAATTTGTGTTTAGAATCAGGAATTATGCCTTCTCAGTTAAAGGAAACTGCTCTTAAACCACTGTTAAAAAGCTCACCCTTAATATTGATGAATTTAAAAGTTTTAGACCTATTTCTAATCTGCACTTTTTGTCTAAATTGGTGAAAAAGGTGGTTGCGGTGCAGCTTGTCGAGTATTTGAAAATGAACAATCTTAACGAGCTGTTCCAGTCTGCGTATAAGAAGTTGCACAACACCGAGCTACTGCCCTTTTACGTGTTCACGATGATATTGGCATGGCAATAACAACTCTGTCATACTTTTGCTGCTACAATAAACTCCTCCTGCCCGACTATCGAATAGATTTGGCATATGTGGCAAAGCACTTGGCTGCTTTGAGTCCTACTTAAGTGATCGGACGCAGTTTGTTAAAGTTGATGGAATGTGTTCTGAAAGGCGTACACTTGAGTTTCGAGTTCCACTGGGTCTGTATTGGGTACTCTATTGTATTCATTATATACTGCACCTCTTGCTGATATTACACGTAGACATAACTTGCACTTTCACTTTTATGTTGTTGATAGCCAACTATATGTAACTTTAAGACTATAATTCTTCCAATCTACTGATTTGGTGATCAGTGAGGCACAGTTATTGGCCTGTGTTGATGATATGAATTAATATCATGTCGTCTCAATGTTGATTGATAATGAGATCGTCCATGGTTGGATGAAAACGTTTCTATGGCTCCTCTAGTAATATCAGCCCTTTTCCATCTTCGTTGTATCGCAAGAATTAGAAAGTTTCTTACACCTGAATCGGCAAGGGTTCTGCTTCATGTTCTTCATCACTTATAAGTTGAACTACTGTAATTCTCTTATGTCCAGAATGCTGCCGCTCGATTGGTACTCATGGATCGTCTAGATATACGACCATATCACATGCACCTATTCTATTGGAACTTCATTGGCTTCCTGTTGAACAGCGCATTCAATTTAAAATTCTCCTAATTACTTATACAATGCACTTCATCGATCTTGCAACATTGAAAGTCAAAAACAGTGAATCGACTATCATTTAAAAAAACAGCATTATATATATAGTTGATTTCATTATCTAATAGTTTACTAGTCATTAATTTGTGTATAAATTCATGTAAACAGCGCTTTCAAAGTTTGCAAAAAGCGCTATATAAATCTGTATTATTATTGTTATTATTATTTATTAACAAATACGATATAGAATAACGCTACTGTAACGAATACGATATAGAATGTTACGAATACGATATAGAATAACGTAACGGATATACGATATAGAATAATGTAAATAACGTAACTAATACGATATAGAATGTTCCGAATACGATATAGAATAACGTAACGGATATACGATATAGAATAATGTAAATAACGTAACTAATACGATATAGAATGTTACGAATACGATATAGAATAACGTAACGGATATACGATATAGAATAATGTAAATAACGTAACGAATGCGATAAAGAATAACGTAAACAAAGAACTAATATACTATGTACATTGTACATTTGTTAATATATACACTGCTATATTGAACTAATATACTACTTATGTACATGTTAGTCAGGGGATGTCATTGTCGGTCGGAAACAAAATGGTGGGGGCATGCAAGACGAATGTTCCTCTTACTGTCGTAACAATAGAATAATTCCTTAAAAATTGACGAAAGTCAGTTCTTCACATTGACAAATCGGTTTCATCATAATTTGATGAAGTTCGTTGAACATCTTACTTGCTTTGAATTTCATTGGTTTTTGACCAACCAATAAAATTTCAAGGATTGAGTCAAAAACCAATCAAATGCAAAGCAGGAAGTTGTTTCAATGCGAAGAGTAAATGAATTATTATAATTCCAAAAATCCTTCCATAAATTTGCATTCATTTTACCTGCTTATAGATAATAGCTCCACTATTGTGCAGCTAACAAAACAGAACTCAATATCCTGCATTGAAATGGAGAGCATAGAAGCTAGACTGTCGTTGTCATCTTAAGCGTGAACATCCTCAATCCAAATATGTCAAATTTAATTTAATTTCTATCCGAATAGATCAATAATTTTGACATCAATACACTATTAACCAATCAGGTCTGACTGATATCATAGTATCTTTCGTGCCTCTGTCGATGGTATTGATTTGGAATTAGTTGTATTGATTTGTCTATTCGGCCAATTAAAGAACTTCGTGTTTTAAAGAACTTCGTGTACCACAGTAACATTGTAAAATCAGCATCTTAACACAGGATAAAACATTGATTAATAAAACATCAATGTTTTATCAATGTTAACTTGCTCAAATTGATTTTTTTCAAATTGAGTTAAAATAATTTGTTTGTACCGTTTCTACAACTTCAAAAAAAAGTATGCATCATATATTCTATTCATTTTACAAGTTCGTTAAAATATTCGTGGCCGATGTTTATGCGGCTCGCCATTGTAACAATAATAATAATAAAACGTATTAGGAGCATTATAGAATAGTCTCAATGCTCTTACAACAATATATTCCTAATGTTACTTATAAAACTAATTACAGTTTCATTATACCACTATGAACAAAAAAACTATGTGCTGACTTAATTAAAACTACTTAAAATATCAATGCTTCTAATTTCCTATTGTAATGAATTCCACATTTTTGGTGCGGCAACTGAGAATGTTCTGTCTCCATGAGTCACCGTTTTGGATTTTGTAACTGCCCATAAACATCGGCCGCTCATGTTTTAACTACTACTTGTTAAACCAATGTTGTATGATCGTAGCATAATTTCATTCTTGTATTGTCTTAGCATAAGTTTTGTTGATTCATGTAAATTAGGTATAATGTTAGTACCCTGACGAAAATCACTGTGTAAGTGATCAGGCTTCCTCATTGAAGAACAACAATAATTATTAACAATAATTATTATGTTTTCTCGATGGTATTCACGTTTACATGACAACGACGGTAATGCGATTTTCCAAATAAGAAAAAAGCCGAGCTTCTTGGCGGTCCAACTGCATCGTGGATTTTGGTCGGCAAACATTATCGTGTTCAAACCGCTGGGATATAGAAACGCGGGCGCAAAGGGGGGAACGAGTTAAGAAACAGTTGTTTATTACTGCCGAAAAACCATTCTTCGTGTAAAATTAAACCATGTTCAATATTTTGTACAGGGGGGAGAAGAGCTATATTGAGTCTATAAATGGCTATCGTTGATTCGTTGGATGACTTACTTAAGTTTTATATAAACTCTTGGAATTTTCAAATAAAAAACAGTTTTTTAATGATAAAATTAGCTTGGTTCGCTCGCCATCAACCTTTCCAGAGAAAACCAGTTCTTGCAGTAACTGAATCCCGCGCTTGACTAGTAGTATAGCAGGTAGGGCTGCGAGCCCAATCGGTGTCAACCGTAAATATAACACCAAAAAACATCACCAAATTTGCCAAGTCGCGACTCGACAAATTTGGTGATGTTTTGGTGTTATATTTACGGTTGACACCGAATAAGCTCGCAACCCTACCTGCTATACTACTACAGCAATCGTTAGTCAATCTAGACACCCCTCGCACGTTTTCTACTAAGTTGGTGTCAAACACACGCGAGACTAGCGAAACAATACCAAATTTATACTAAATCGCGACTCTCGCTAAATTTAACACCATTTCAGCCACATTTAAAAAATAGTCGTTTCAAAATTCTCACAAATTTATGTCAAATTACATTTAGGAAAAATAGAAAGTGTCGTTTCAACATTTTCGCGTGTTAAAAAATAAAATGTGGTACGAGCCCACTCTCACATATTAAAAAATAGAGAGTGTCATTTCAACATTTTCACATTTTTTGTCGAATCACATTTAAAAAATAGAAAGTGCCGTCTCAACATTTTCACAAATTTGTCAAACCGCATTTAAAAAATAGAAAGTGTCGTTTCAACATTTTCACAAATTTGTCAAATCACATTTTCACAAATTTGTCAAATCACATTTAAAAAATAGAAAGTGTCGTTTCAACATTTTCACAAATTTGTGTCAAATCACATTTAAGAAAAATAAACATTTCAACATTTTTACAAACTTATGTATCGTAAAAGTGTCTCACGCGTGATAAAATTGCCACCTGTTATGCAAATTAGATTATTGTCACCTGTTAATAATAGATTAGTCCGTTTGTTCACTACTTTCAGTGTTTGTCGCCTCACTTTTAAAATGGTGATCGTACACATATTTCGACGTTGTGATCCCTCCTGACAACAAACCCAAGAAAGGCACGTACGGCGTCACAATCGCGACAATGCTCTCAACGTCTTTCTTTAATAACGGATCTTTTCGCAACTCGTCGTTTAGTTCGTCAGGATTCTCTATAGCGTTCAACCCATCTAGTAAGTTAGCGAATTTGCTGATTAGCAAGTCAGTGAGAAAAGCGTTTGCGATTTCCATTCTCTTCAACTCGTGTTGGCGCCATATCTTATCAATAACTTTCGCGGACGCTTTTTTAATGTACGCTTCGGACTGACTTACCACACCGTCACCGGACAGTCTAATAAGTTCGGATCTCCTAACGTCAATGTTGTCTTCCACAGTTGAGGTGTCGTCAGTCTCCTCAACTAATTCCTCAATCGTGGGGTTTTCCTCACTTTTGCGTTTTACCATCACGCTATTACTTATACCCATATTTTATTGCGGAGTAACAACTTCGTGACTGTATGGATAACGCAGTGAGATCTCGAGTCTAGCGTACTTATTATTTTTTAGTGCGGTCACAATCGCCAACGCTTCCTCTTTGCTAATGTTTCCAAGATAATCGTCAATAACAACCTTCATATCACTTCTGCTCGGACAGTAAAAGCAAATGAGCTTACTAATGTTTTCTCTATACGGTTTTGCGATCGACGTCAGTTGTTGTGTGATGACAATAACGCTCAACATAAAATGTCGCGCACTAAAAGCTAAGTTGACCAACTGACTAGTCCTATTCTTAACATCTTGAGAACTTGCACAGTCATCCAACACGATCAGAGTGTTAGTGCCTTTAAAAACATTTGTTACACACTTGAGAACAGCATCGACATTGTCCTGTGTGCAGTCTATCGCTAACACGTCGGGGTCGCGCACATATTTCCAATCTTGGTACGCTTTGTTCCACTCGAAAGTAGGGCAAATCAACACGATGTAGTCAAATTTACTAAAGTACTCAGATTCCAATGTTTCCAGCAAATAATGCGTCTTACCACAAGCTGTCATACCAACAATTAACATATTAAACGGAGTCTCCATTAACTCACGTTTGATTTAATACTGGATTGATTGCAGCCCATTGTTCATGAAGTTGACCAACCCATCACTCATCACAAACACCCTGCACATGACATTTGCAGTCGTCGCTTTCTTAGTGATTTCAAGAAGCACGCCGGATTGTGTGTTTACGATTTTCTTGCCAGTGGCGACGTTGTAATTATCTTGAACGCTCCTCAAGTCAATGACCAACGCAAAACTATTTTTATAGAATTTCTGTATGGTCATGAACTGAGCGTGTTCCTCACCCAACCCAAACAATCGTTTCGCTTCTGCGTAGAACTTCGACTTTGGGATGCCTTGTGAGTGAACACTATTTGGCACGCCTTCGATTGTGACTCTAACGCTCTCAATATTTGGGTAAAGAAACTCCTCACTGTCTGTTCGCACCTTATTCGTGAATAGCAACACAATCGCCTTCATGCTTTTTCTTGGCAGATTGACATTTTCATTCACAATGGTTGTGCCCTTATCCCATTCAGTGGTTTTCATCAATGTAACGTGTTCGTATGACAAACTACGACCACTTGCATAGCCTGACGTTATTTCGTCAGCAAGCTCCTGGTTATCGATCGTTTCATACTCGAGCTCGAGGTTCTCCAGAGTGTATCCACCCACAGCGCTACCGGATTGCGCCACCATGATGTCTGTGGCCTTCGGAAGTGTGATCACATACTGCAAGTTGTTGTTCATGCTAAAAGGAGCGTACAACCCGTGGTCATTCATAATCTTACCAAGCTTAATCCGTTGTTTCGTTCCAATCACACCAAACATTAACGCGTCACTAACCTTAACAACGTCTCCACTCGTCGCGCCACTGTCGTCCTTAGAAATTAGCTTTCTCAAGTTCTCACCACCAATACCATAGTCAATCATTTGATTTCGCACAGTGACGCTTTCCCAAAGGTCACGATAAACACTAGTGTAATTTTCCCCACTGTTGTCGTACACAGCTTCTCCAGCTAGTCTCACAACAAGTTTCTCAACCAACAACTTACTAACATTATTCAAGAACCAGCTTTTGGCGTTTGCATTCTTAAAGTCGAACACTAGACCCAACGACCCAGGCACCAAACAGCTGCTAACCTTGAGCTTTGGTATATCAATGTAAAGTTCCTCACCAGGACTGACCTTATTAGGGTTCAACGTGATCACATGCTGTGTTCTCGCCCCTTTTATGACACCCATGGTTGCTCGTCTAAAACCGGGGCTCAACTCTGCTGACGTGACGTTCATATACTTTACATATGTTTTATCACTACCGTTTTAGCTTGTAATAATCATAAGCAAACCACGCAAGTACCACCGCGAGTACCCACAGATTTTGAGCCAATCATGCGAGACCCTTCGCACCCAACGTCAACAAATTGTAGACTAAGTTAGCCAACCCAACAGCCCATGGACCCATCTTCATTATCGCGATCTTAACAGCCCGTGCAAATGACCTCGTGGCCATAGCGCCTTTCACAACAGCAGACCTCCCAGCGATAATAATTGTTGTTATAATTCCAGCCACTGAAATTGCTACAGCGCTCAACCCAACCACATTTTCTTTAGCCCATTCCTTAAATTTCTGCAATCTGTCAATATCGACTTCTTGTTGCTCTCTAACTTCTTCAAGCTCGCGCTGTCCTAGGGTTCTGTCTCTGGCTTGCTCGAGTCCTCCCACTCTTTCAAACAAACCGGCGTACTCCCGCTCTTCGTCAGGTGTGAGACCAATTTGATCAGCTTTTCTGTTAAGCTCTGCCAATCTCCCACTCGTTTCATCTATCGTTTCTTGAAAGTGGTCTGCCTGCGCTTGAAGTGCGCCATCGTCACCTATTCTCGACTCACGCAACACACTATCGCTTGGGTTAAGCGCACCATTCAGCTCGCGGTTTTCGTTTTGTGATAGCCCAGGTATGTCATCGTGATCCACTCTTGTTTCAATCACTGGGAAGTCATCTGGGGTTACTTCTGTTGTGACAGCTGTTGTTTCTGCATTCTCAGGGATTTGACTAACTAACTTTTTGAACTGCTCAATCGCGTTTTTACTACTCGCGTCTTTACTGTAGATCAAACCTTTTTTCCCAGGTTTTAGAATTAGTTTAGGACTCCCACGCTCACCATCTTTGTTTATCGGTTTGAAAAGAATAGACCCTGAGTCCGTCACATACGATCTGTTGACTATTTCCCTTGACGCGTCGTCGGGACCGAGTCTTTTTTTATACAACTTACGTATTTTCTTACCTATCGCCGTGATTCTTCCTAATTGATTTCTCGCTATCTCTTTGTCGGTTGCGTTTAGCTCGTCCAATCTTCTATAAAGATCGTCTGACCTTACTTCAAGAGCTATACTGTAGCTTGTGTCATCGACGTCACCATATGACTCCTGTTCAACAAACTCCACCGCGGGGACTTCTGTGTTAGTTCCCCTTATTGTCACCGTCTTACCATCGTCAGTGTCAATAAATGACGTCTCTTTTTGCCAATCTCGTCTCGCGTCTAGCTCACTCCTTATCTTTTTCGCGTGGTCTTGATAGTCGTCGTAATTAACACGAACGTCTTCCGGCATGTCGTCTTCAGTGTGCTCATCGTCTATGTCTTTGATTAACTTTTCGATATTGGCGAGCTTCTCTTCTAATTGCTCATCACTCACGTCTTTGTACTCACCGAGGATTTCCATCTCGACCTCGTCAAAACCCTCTCCACCCTCAGCCATATTACATTAGCTCACATTTTGAATATCGCTTTCTGGTACCCACGAATTATGTTTGCTCTCATAACCCAACCATTTGACCAACGCCATCTTCTTTCCTCTGACTTTCTTTCTTTTCAACACCTTTTCAACTCTGTACACATCGTCACCATGTTTCTTATTAACCAGCGATAATTCCTGTTCATAAAATTTGCCAATAATCTGTTCACCGGTGTGGTCCTCAATTTCGTACACATTAGGATCACCACGAATAACCTTTACCACTTTAAACAGCTCTTCAGTGAAGTTGGCTTCATAGCCCTTTGTGAACACACTCTTGTATTTACTAATTCTCACTGACTCACCAACTCTAAACTTCGGTAATGGATTGTCTGCAAATTGGTGACCAAACAAAGTGGTCCAAACTTCACCCTCATTTGACTTATCGACATCCTTTGGCTTCATCATAATACTTCGATTCACATTGCTATTATAATTGCTCACAAACTGGTCAAGAACGTCAATCCATTTGTACGTTCCACGGGTGTAAAAGTACTTCCACATAATACTCTTGAGGCTTCTATTAAAACGCTCAACAACAGCGGCCTTTTTGTCGCTCTTAGTGCTGAAATATTCAACACCATGTTTTTTCAGCAAACTTTTCACCCCAACATTGTAGAACTCGAGTCCATCGTCAAATTGCGCTAACTTAGGCATGGTTCCAAACCGATCTTTAAAGTCAACCAACAATTTTCCAACAGCCTTAGTCATGTTCTTAGTGTCTTTTCTGTAAACTGCAATACCAAAAGCGTATCTACTCAATATTTCAATGCCTGTCAATATCCAATAATAACCTCCGTTCTGTTTTGAATACTTACTCATGTCCACTAAATCCATTTGAAGCTCTTCACCAAGAAATCCAACAAAAGTCGCGCGGAATTTATGTCTTCTCACAATGGGTTTGTACCTAGTGTAAGTGTCCTGCGCTGTCAACCACTCTTTCACTGTTTTTCTAGTTACTTTCAATCCGTCTCCTAACGCACTTTGATACAACCTCTCTGCACCACTGTACCCCGTCTTAGGATTGTAATAAATGTCTCTCAACCCCTGCTCTGTTTCCACACCAAGCTCCATATAATTCACACAATATACAGTTCCAATAGCACCGCGCCAATTTTGAGACCGCCGTTATTTGGTTTGACACGAAATGTCATACTTGAGTAAGCACCTTTTTTAATTCTCACCTTAGACTCAATGTCCACATGACGTTGCACCGACCCATTCAAAGACTGTTCAGTGGGTATTGGCAACGTTGTGATCACACTGCTTCGCTTCCCATCAATACCCACATTGCTCTCAGAGTCAACAATATCACATAAGATTTCTATGTACTTCAGACCTTTGTTCACGTCGACCTCGTTTGGGCTAGTGTGCCACTGTGAGTTACCCTTAATCACCCTATCCCTCGCGAAACCAAATAGAGGTCCAAGAACACCTCTAAGCACGACTGGGGCGTTAGCCTTAAACCTGCATCTACTTGTGAACGGTAGTCTCTCTATCTCAAGGTCCCCCCCCCCTTACGTTCTTTAAACTCTTCTTTTAAGAGTCTGACCAGTGCGTTGAAGTTAGCGTACCCTCCACTCGTTATCGTACTTTTAAGATCACTCGAAGGGTGGCTCAGCGCGGAGAGCTGAGTGGCGTCGCTATCCAATACGTTATTGTAGTCCCAAAACACAGTGGCTGTCTTGACCATAATGTACGGGTTATCGTGCGTGATCATCATCGCGTTGTCAAAGGACACAACCTTTTCTTGACCTTCAATGAATACCGTCAACTTTCGCATTATGTATAACATATGGTATGTTATATGCAGAAAGCCCTTCATGATTACTATGGAGAGTACTACAAACGTGCGATGGCGAGCACATCGAAGGCTACATCTGAGCCAAACGTCAAAAGTGCCTCTGGTAGATCCACAGTTTCCGTTGGACCTCTAATCAACACTACAATCCTGACCATATAATGTAGTGTATGTTATGTAGATGCTAACAAAAAGAAAGCAAGGTGAACTAATTCTTCTTAGTGAATTTCCAAATGCGCAACTAGATAAGTTTGAGTTTGGGTACAACCTCGCAGACGACAATAAAACAGTCAAGACCGTTGACATTTACTTCAAGTCAGGTCCAAAGTACTCTGACATGATAAACATAAAGTCACCAAAGTTCACGAAGAACGAGGGCTTCACAAAATTCCTTAGCAATACACCAAGATTCCCAAGAATATGGTCGAGCGATGGGCGTGTCCCAAAGTTATTACTGACGGAGACCCACAAGAGCTACAGAGAAGTCGCAACGTTTCCACCATATGTCCTAAATTACCCAACCCACAATTTTGACGTCTTTGTTGACGACAATAATTCCTTCAAATCAGACCTACCGAGAATACTCATCGACACCAAAAGACGTCACAACGACAAGGCAAATGGTGGTAACGTTAACACAGTTTGGACTCTACTCGAGAGCTACTATCAAGCGATCGCAGGTATGTACATCGCTACATACCGCTCAGGGGTGTCTCTACAAAACTTAAGTTATCACGTCGACGTTCCAAAGCAAGTCGTGGGTCTCATGAGGTTTCACGTGTACTTCACCATTCGTCGTGTGATGTTCCGTTTGAGTAAGAGTCAAGTTGACATTAACAACATCTTAAGACTGTACCTCCCTGACTGGCGACTTTTGAAAGGTCACCTACCATTGACTGATGTTGACAATAGATACATCAAAGACATCCAAGGTGATTATCGTCGGTATTGCCCGAGACACTCTGACGGGTTCACACCATTAGGACAAGAACTACTAAACCAATCGATTGAAGTTTACATGTACGCCATTCTTGGAGCCCAAGCGAGGTCAAAGCAAAGCATCGTGGGAACTAGAGCTAGTGCTCGAGAAACGCAACAAATCTTTAGAGACATCGTTGAAAACGCTGTGGTTCAATATTCACCGAGTGTTTGGATCAACCTTATGAACAAAGCGATTAGTGACACCAACGTTAAGCTAGACACAGCTGTGACACCCAACACTTGGTTGATCCCCAGAAGCATGGTCTTGTTAAAGGACCCCATTGTCGGTTACAATAACGTGCTAAGAACTTCATCTGAGATTGGGATGACATTTGGGTATAATGATGGGCTGAACTACCACCGAGTGCCAAAAGCGAAGCACAAAAAAGTCCACCAAGCGGCAGGACTTCACTTGGAAACTCTAGCTACGCCACCTGCAAAGAAAACAGTGGTCACCACCAATCAAATAGCGCAGACCACCACAAGTAAGTCAGACACGACAACGTTGGCGATAATCTTAGGGTTCTCAGCAGTCTCTGGCTATCTACTAACCAAATACACCTTGAAGTAGTAATGAGTCTAAACTATGGGTATGAGTCTGACGACCCTCACGATAAAATACTAAAGAGAACGAAAAGACATCTGGACGAAGATCCCAAATTAAGTGCGACTGGTGGAAGGATGTCTGGAATAATAGACATGCAAGGCTCAGCGATAAAAAACGTGGCAGACCCAGTCGATGACTCAGACGCTGCAAATAAAAGAACTCTAGAGCAACTACTATCAGGTTTCCTCAAGAGTCAGTCCTACAATGTTGTGCTCGACTTCAACGTTAGTACACACGCCTTGAAAAACGTGGAATTTCACACCAATGGTTCAAACAAAGTGAAAGCCATTGGTGAAACAAGCAAATTAGTGCAAAACAACCCAACCTATGGTCCTATTGTTGGCATCAGTAGTGTAAGCCAAAGTTTTCTATCCCCTGTGTTAACACCACTCCCACTTGAGTCAGGTCTCCACTTTAATTGCCCCAGTATGCAATGGTGCGACCTCTCCATTTTTGTCGTGGTGAGGTTACCTACTCGTACCGCTGGATCAAATTGGGAGACAATTATATCAAACGACGATGGTCAGTGGGACAAGTTCATAGGGTACAAGACTGGTATGACTAATGGACTCGCGTATGGTGGTAGCGTCCCAGCGATGGAGAGCATATGTACTATTCCAAGTGGCGTTGACCTCACCAAAATGCATATGATATCAATACACTGGCAAATGGACAATTCACACGTCAGGGTCAACAACGTCAAGTCAGCCGACTCAGACTTCGTAGCGAACATGAAAAAAATAGGCACACCCTATGGAACAATTTTTGGAATACATCGACCAAGAATACCACTCGCACCTTATGCATACCCATCGTTGATAGAATTCTACGGTGTGAAAATTGTGAGTGGTTACATGGCGAACCGAGACATCATAATCATGGGTGGAGAAATGATGAAGGAATATGGTGTAAAGTAAATGGGAGCATGTATTTCAAAAGAACGTGAAGTATATAAAATAAATAAGACGACTGATCACATGTTCAAAGCTGGTGGATCATTTGGTCGCGGTGACGTTACTCTCGAGCTCCACGCTGAGATTGGTATGAGGTCTAAAAAGACTTATGGCGAACCTATTATGTTACCAGAATTAGACACTGTGGGAGTGGTAGGAGACGTGACCTAAGTTATGTAATGGGTTGGCTTAGAAAACTGGTTCGTAACATTAGAAACTTTTTCAGACGACGTAGAAAACCGAAGACTAATAAAACACACCTGCTGCATTGGTACACAACAAACCAGATCTATAAAAAACCTGACACCTATGTCGAGTAGTTTTTTTTTGCGAGGCTATAGTAATGGCAACCAACTTGGTGCAATTATTCGATGGTCACCAAATCACGATGGCTAATCACAACGGTGTCATATGGTTCAAAGCAAGAGAAGTCGCAAGCGCTCTAGGTTACGCTCGACCAAAAGATGCGGTCAACGACCACGTCGAACCTGATTGTAAAATGAAGATAGAGCAGGCCTCGTTTATCAACGAACTTGGAGTCTACTCATTGACGTTCTCGAGTAAAATGGAGCGTGCGAAACACTTTGGAAGGTGGGTGCACTCAGAAGTCTTACCAAGCGTTAGAAAAAGTTTAGCCGACGTTGGTCTCAAACACAATCAGTTTAAAATGATCACCGAGTTCGATCTCCACACGAAAGTCGTCGGTTTTCTTAGGAAATATTATCCAGAAGCTATTTTGATAGCCGCTTGTGGTGAAAATCAAGACACTCCGAGTAAAAGAATAAATTCATGGAAAAAAGGTTACCAACGTGGAACACCTGACTTGATTATTGCCAATGCAAACCGACAGCACAGCGGGCTTGTGATTGAGTTCAAGAACCCGGGTGGCACAGGTAGGACACCCAAAGAGCAAGACTCTCTGCTACTCAGATATAAATCCGCTGGTTATCTAACACTCTTGTGCGACTCATACGATGACGCTATTACCACGGTAATAAAATATTTCTTTGACGTTGGGTTTCAGTGCTCTCAGTGTTTTCGTAAATTTAAGAATAAATCAGCGTTGAGTAACCATGAGAGACGCTATTGTAAAGAGACTTTTTAGACATCGAGTAATGAGTCGTTGAGACAACTGCTCTAGCATTTTTTAAAGACGTTTTTAACTCAGTAAAAAAATATCTGCGAAACTTTCTCTCTTTATTTCACAAACCTTCTGACCACTGTGTGAAAAAACGTTTCTACTGTACATTGGACGCTTCGTGTGACCAATGTATAAATTTTAAAAAAAGTGGGGTATTCGAGAACACCCTTAATTTTGTGTGGAAGGACGATGACGTCTGCACACTGCGCGATATTGCTCAGCACCACCAACGAATGATGGTCCTGGGTTATATCTCCAAGTGAATGGCGCTTCAACAGTTGTTCCGCGAGTGTCACGACAAACAGCGCAATACGCTTTTAGAAATGTGATGTCGTCTGCCATTGGGAACAACGTGTCGAGCTCACCAAGTCTTTTTAAATGCTCTGTTGTTATGAGACCGCAAATAATGACGTGAATGCCAGCTTTGATGTATTCGCGAATAACTGACAGATCAGAGTACCAGTGACCTTCATCAACTCCGATGACGTCGTAGTTAGATAGCTCGAAAGAACTCGGGAGGTTGGTGATTAACTTTGCAGGTAAACTGTCTGATCCAACAACGATGGTCTGACGATGTGTGGAGAACGCGTGGTCAGTTCGCCTGGTGTCGCCTGTGTTGTTCATGTAGAGGACTTTGAGCCCTGATTTACTTAACGTGATTAACCTACGAAGAGTCTCTGTTGTTTTTCCTGCGAACATAGGACCAATCACGATTTCTAGTCTACCGACTTTCTTCACGATTACTATACCTCCAGAGAAACGTTCTCTCCTGTTGCGGCAACTGTTGTTCGTTGTTAAATATCCGCTGAAGCTCTAAGTTTTTAAGGTGGGACTGTGAGCTCTCGTGTCTCAAGCGATGCAGTGGGTCGTTGGTGACCACACCGCATGGGTGACAGGTGTACACGTTTTCGTCTCTCGCGAAGTGTCTGTGGGCGGGTGAGAGTACGTGGTCCCTGATATCATCCGCACCCAGTATCTCATTACACCCCACCTTGCAAACGTGAACGTCGCGGTTTGCGGCGAGCTCCAGCCACGCTTTGGCTTTGGTTGGGTATGAGTAGTATAGCAAGTAGGGCTGCGAGCCCAATCGACTTCAAACGTGAGTATAAACACCAAAACATCACCAAATTTGCCAAATCGCGATTCGACAAATTTGGTGATGTTTTGGTGTTTATATTCACGTTTGAAGTCGAATAAGCTCTCGGCCCTACTTGCTATACTACTACAGCGATCGTTAGTCAATCTAGACACCCTTCGCACGTTCTCTACTAAATTGATGTCAAACACACGCGAGACTAGCGAAACAACACCAAGTTTATACTAAATTTGACACCATTTCGGCCACATTTAAAAAATAGAGAGTGTCGTTTCAAAATTCTCACAAATTACATTTAGGAAAAATAGAAAGTGTCATTTCAACATTTTCGCGTGTTAGAAAAATAAAATGTGGTACGAGCCCACTCTCACATATTAAAAAGTAGAGAGTGTCATTTCAACATTTTCACAAATTTGTCGAATCACATTTAAAAAATAGAGAGTGTCGTTTCAACATTTTCACAAATTTGTCAAATCACATTTTAAAAATAATCGTTCCAACATTTTCACAAATTTGTCAAATCACATTTAAAAAATAGAAAGTGTCGTTTCAACATTTTCACAAATTTGTCAAATCACATTTTTACAAATTTATGTGTCGTAAAAGTGTCTCACGCGTGATAAAATTGCCACCTGTTATGCAAATTAGATTATTGCCACCTGTTAATAATAGATTAGTCCATTTGTTCACTATTTTCAGCGTTTGTCGCCTCACTTTTAAAATGGTGATCGTACACGTATTTCGACGTTGTGATTCCTCCCGACAACAAGCCTAAGAAAGGCACGTACGGCGTCACAATCGCGACAATGCTCTCAACGTCTTTCTTTAATAGCGGGTCTTTTTGTAGTTCGTCGTTTAGTTCGTCAGGGTTCTCGATAGCGTTCAACCCATCTAGTAAGCTGGCGAATTTGCTGATTAGCAAGTCGGTGAGAAAAGCGTTTGCGATCTCCATTCTCTTCAACTCGTATTGACGCCATATCTTATCAATAACTTTTGCGGACGCTTTTTTAATGTACGCTTCGGACTGACTTACCACACCGTCACCAGACAGTCTAATAAGTTCGGATCTCCTAACGTCAATGTTGTCTTCCACAGTTGAGGTGTCATCAGTCTCCTCAACTAATTCTTCAATCGTAGGGTTTTCCTCACTTTTGCGTTTTACCATCACGCTATTACTTATACCCATATTTTATTGCGGAATAACAACTTCGTGACTGTATGGATAGCGCAGTGAGATTTCGAGTCTAGCGTACTTATTATTTTTTAATGCGGTCACAATCGCCGACGATTTTTCTCTGCTAATGTTTCCAAGGTAATCGTCGATAACGACCTTCATATCACTCCTGCTCGGACAGTAAAAACAAACGAGCTTGCTAATATTTTCTCTGTACGGTTTCGCGATCGACGTCAGTTGTTGTGTGATGACAATAACGCTCAACATAAAATGTCGCGCACTAAAAGCCAAGTTGACTAATTGACTAGTCCTATTCTTGACGTCCTGCCCACTTGCACAGTCGTCCAACACAATCAGAGTGTTAGTGCCTTTAAAAACGCTAGTTACACATTTGAGAACAGCGTCGACATTGTCTTGCGCACAGTCTATCGCTAACACGTCAGGGTCACGCACATATTTCCAATCTTGATACGCTTTGTTCCACTCAAAAGTGGGGCAAATCAACACAATGTAGTCAAATTTACCACGATACTCAGATTCCAGTGTTTCTAGCAAATAATGTGTCTTACCACAAGCTGTCATACCAACAATTAACATATTAAATGGAGTCTCCATTAACCCACGCTTGATTTAATACCCGATTGAATGAAACCCATTGTTCACGAAGTTGACCAACCCATCACTCATCACAAACACCCTGCACATAACATTTGTGGTCGTCGCTTCCTTAGTGATTTCAAGAAGCACACCAGATTGTGTGTTTACGATATTCTTGCCAGTGGCGATGTTGTAATTATCTTGAACGCTCCTCAAGTCGATGACCAACGCAAAGCCATCTTTGTAGAATTTCTGTATGGTCATGAACTGAGCGTGTTCTTCACCTAGCCCAAACAGTCGTTTCGCCTCTGCGTAGAACTTCGACTTCGGAATGCCTTGTGAGTACACGCTATTTGGCACACCTTCAATCGTGACTCTAACACTCTCAATATTTGGGTAGAGAAACTCCTCACTGTCTGTTCGCACCTTATTCGTGAATAGCAACACAATTGCCTTCATGCTTTTTCTTGGAAGATTAATGTTTTCATTCACGATGGTCGTACCTTTGTCCCATTCGGTGGTTTTCATCAACGTAACGTGCTCATACGACAAACTACGACCACCTGCATAGCCCGACGTTATTTCGTCAGCGAGCTCCTGGTTATCAATCGTCTCATACTCAAGCTCGAGGTTCTCCAGAGTGTATCCGCCCACAGCGCTACCGGATTGCGCCACCATGATGTCTGCGGCCTTCGGAAGTGTGATCACATACTGCAAGTTGTTGTTCATGCTAAAAGGAGCGTACAACCCGTGGTCATTCATGATTTTACCAAGCTTTATTCGCTGTTTCGTTCCAATCACGTCAAACATCAACGCGTCGTTAACTTTAGCGGCGTTTCCACTTGTCGCGCCACTGTCGTCCTTAGAAATTAACTTTCTCAAGTTCTCACCACCAATACCATAGTCAATCATTTGGTCTCGCACAGTAACACTCTCCCAAAGGTCACGATAAACACCAGTGTAATTTTCCCCATTGTTGTCATACACAATTTCCCCAGCTAGTCTCACAGTGAGTTTCTCAACCAACAACTTACTAACATTATTCAAGAACCAGCTTTTGGCGTTCGCATTCTTAAAGTCGAACACTAGACCCAACGATCCAGGCACCAAACAGCTGCTAACCTTAAGCTTCGGTATATCAATGTAAAGTTCCTCACCAGGACTGACTTTATTAGGGTTCAACGTGATCACATGCTGTGTTCTCACCCCTCTTATGGCACCCATGGTTGCTCGTCTAAAACCGGGACTCAATTCTGCTGACGTGACGTTCATATACTTTGCATATGTTTTGTTACTACCGTTTTAGCTTGTAATAATCGTACACAAACCACGCAAGTACCACCGCAAGTACCCACAGATTTTGAGCCAACCATGCGAGACCCTTCGCACCCAACGTCAACGCGTTGTAAACTAAATTAGCCAACCCAACAGCCCATGGACCCATCTTCGTGATCGCATTCTTAACAGCCTGTGCGAACGACCTCGTAGCCATAGCGCCTTTCACAACAGCAGACCTCCCAGCGATAATAATAGTCGTTATAATTCCAGCCGCTGAAATTGCTACAGCGCTCAACCCAACCATATTTTCTTTAGCCCATTCCTTAAATTTCTGCAATCTGTCAATGTCGACTTCCTGCTGCTCTCTAACCCCCTCTATTTCTTGCTGTCCTAAAGTTCTGTATTTAGCTTGCGTGAGTCCAATCACTCTTTCGTGTAGATCAATGAACTCTTCGTTCTCTGCAGTCGTGAGGTCTTTTCCCTCAAGCTCTACTATTCTTTCGTTCGCTTTGTCTATCGCTTCTTGAAAATGGTTTGCTTGTATTCGCAATGCACCATTGGCACCTATTCTTGATTCGCGCACCACACCATCGCTTGGGTTGAGCACACCATTCAGCTCGCGGTTTTCGTCTGGTGATAGCCCAGGTATGTCATCATAGCCCACTTTTGTTTCAATTACTGGGAAGTCGTCTGGGATTACTTCTGTTGTGACAGCTGTTGTCTCTGTACTCTCAGGGATTTGACTAACTAACTGTTTGAACTGCTCAATCGCGTTTTTACTACTCGCGTCTTTACTGTAGATCAAGCCTTTTTTCCCAGGTATTAGAATTCGTTTGGGTTTTCCATATTTACCATCTTTGTTTATCGGTTTGAAAAGAATAGCCCCTGAGTCCGTAACCTGTGACCTGTTGACTATTTCCCTTGACGTGTCATCACGACCGAGTTTTTTTTATACAACTCACGTATTTTCTTATTTATTAGCTTGACTCTTTTCACGTTGTTTTCTGTTAGCTCTTTGTTGGACGCTTTTAGCTCGCCCAGTCTTCTACTAATTTCCTCCTCCTCTTCAAAAGCTATACTGAAACTTACGTCATTGACGTCACCATATGACTCCTGTTCAACAAACTCTACTGTTGGGACTTCTGTGTTAGTCCCCCTTATTGTCACCGTCTTACCATCGTCAGTATCGATAAACGACGTCTCTTTTTCTCGAAACCTCCTCTCGTGTTCTTCCTCCAATCTAATCCCTCTCTCGTGCAATTTTTCGTACTCGACGCGCACAATATCTGGCATGTCGTCGCTGACGTACTTTTCGTCAAGTAAATCGTAAGCTTTACTGACACTCTTAAGTTCGACATCTAATTGATCGTCAGTGTACCTATCAAGCCTATCGAATCTCTCCATCTCAAAGTCGTCGAAAACTTCTCCACCTTCAGCCATATTACATTAGCTCACGTTTCGAATATCGCTTTCTGGTACCCATAAGTCACGTTTGCTTTTAGTTTAGATAATTGTACGCAAGCCACGCGAATGTCGCCGCAAACACCCACAGGTTTTGAGCTAACCACGCGAGACCCTTCGCACCTACCACCAGCGCGTCGTAAACTAAGTTAGCCAATCCAACAGCCCATGGACCCATCTTCATTATCGCGTTTTTAACAGCCTGCGCGATCGACCTAGTGGTCATAGCGCCTTTCATAACGTTAGACCTCCCAGCGATAATAATAGTTGTTACAATTGCGGCTACTGAAATCGCTAAAGCACTCATCCCAACCATATTTTCTCTAGCCCATTTCTTGAACTTCTGCAATCTGTTAATGTCGAGTTCCTGTCGCTCTCTAACTTCCTCCATTTCTCGCTGCTCAATAAGCATGTCTTTAGCCTGTATAAGTCCAATCACTCTCTCAGCTAGATCAATGTGCCCCTCACTCCCCACAGTCGTGAGATCTTTTTTTTTGCTGAGCTCTGCCATTCTCTCACTCGCTTTGTCTATCAAGTCTCGAAAATGGTTCGCTTTTATTTGCAATGTACCAGCGTCGCCTATTCTAGACTCACGCAGCACATTCTCGCTTGGATTGAGTGTGCTATTCAACTCGCGATTCTCGATTGGTGTTAGTCCAGGTATGTCGACGTACTCCGCGCGCGTGGTGTCTAGCAATGACGCACTCCTCGCAACGTCTTCGTAGTCTTTTGCGTTGTCATTAATCCGCGTCTCAATATTGCTAAAGGCCTCCTCCATGCGTCGACGATCCCTTCTACCATGCTCGCGAGCCAGCCCACTCCTCACTTTAGTTAGTCTAACTCTCTCGCCGACTGCGACGTTTGGGTCGTCCCAAGCTAGCTCACTGTCTTTAGTGGCTTTTTCAAGACTATACTTTAGTTCATCGTCAGTGATATCTTTGTATTCGTCAGAGCCCTCCGTCTCAAGGTTGTCGAAGCTACCTTCAGCCATATTACACTAACTCACATTTTGAATATCGCTTTCTGGTATCCACGAATTATGTTTGCTCTCATAACCCAACCATTTGACCAGCGCCATCTTCTTCCCTCGGACTTTCTTCCTTTTCAACACCTTTTCAACTCTGTACACATCGTCGTCATGTTTCTTATTGACCAGCGATAATTCCTGTTCATAAAATTTACCAATAATCTGTTCACCACTTATGTCCTCAATTTCGTACACATTAGGGTCACCACGAATAACCTTTACCACTTTAAACAACTCCTCAGTGAAGTTGGCTTCATAGCCCTTTGTGAACACGCTCTTGTACTTACTAATTCTCACCGATTCACCAACTCTAAACTTTGGCAATGGGTTGTCTGCAAATTGGTGACCAAACAAAGTGGTCCACACTTCGCCCTCATTTGACTTATCGACATCCTTTGGCTTCATCATAATACTTCGATTCACATTGCTATTGTAATTGCTTACAAACTGATCCAAAACGTCAATCCATTTGTGCGTTCCACGGGTGTAAAAGTACTTCCACATAACGCTCTTGAGACTTCTATTAAAACGCTCAACAACAGCAGCCTTTTTATCACTCTTAGTGCTAAAATATTCAACACCATGTTCTTTCAGTAAACTTTTCACACCAACGTTGTAGAACTCGAGTCCGTCGTCAAATTGCGCTAACTTAGGCGTGGTTCCAAACCGATCTTTAAAGTCACTCAACAATTTTCCAACAGCCTTAGTCATGTTCTTAGTGTCTTTTCTATAAACTGCAATGCCAAAAGCGTATCTACTCAATATTTCAATACCTGTCAATATCCAATAATAACCACCATTCTGTTTTGAATACTTACTCATGTCCACTAAGTCCATTTGGAGCTCTTCACCAAGAAATCCAACAAAAGTCGCGCGGAATTTATGTCTTCTCACAATAGGTTTGTACCTAGTGTAAGTGTCCTGCGCTGTCAACCACTCTTTCACTGTTTTTCTAGTTACTTTCAATCCGTCTCCCAATGCGCTTTGATACAATTTCTCTACACCACTGTACCCTGTCTTAGGATTATAGTAAATGTCTCTCAACCCTTGTTCTGTCTCCACACCAAGCTCCATATAATTCACACAATATACAGTTCCAATAGCACTGCGCCAACGTCAGCGTCACCATTGTTTGGTTTGACACGAAACGTCATACTTGAGTAAATACCTTTTTTAATTCTCACCTTGGACTCAACATATGCATAACGTTGTATCCCCCCATCTAGAGACTGCTCGGTAGGTATTGGCAATGTTGTGATCACATTACTACGCTTCCCATCAGTGCCCACATTACTCTCCGTCTCAACAGCGTCGCACGAGACTTCTACATACTTTAGACCTCTGTTCATGTCAATCTTGTTTGGACTGTCATGCCACTTAGTGTCTACCGTAATTCCTGCGTCCTTCGCGAAACCAAGCAAAAGCCCAATGTCACCTAGCCTAAGCTCTATTTTGGAGTCGTTCGCCCCCAGAGTCTTAATTTTAATCCTACTTTTACCTGCGGTCATCAGTTTCTCCACCACAAAGTCTATCCCAAGTACCCTGAGCGCGTGTCGTAGAGCTCTAACCAACGCGTCGAAGTCGTAGTAACCCCCACCCACTCGAACTGGCCCGGGTTTCAACAATGGTTTTCCTGTAGAAATAAGGAAGAATTGAACGTCAGCACCACTCACCACATTATCGTAGCTCCAAAACACAGTGGCTGTCTTGACTACAATGTGTGGGTTATCGTGTGTGGCCACTACACTGTAGTCAAAAGTTACAACTTTCTCCACACCTTCAACGAGTACCGTCAACTTTTGAGGACTGTCGTCTACACGTCGCTTCTCAGTGTAACCACCAGAGTCATACCCGTAGTTTAGACTCATTACTTTAGCATGCGTTTAGCTACTCAAGCGTCGCATACAAGTCCAACAATATGTCACCAACGTTGACACCACTACCATCTTGGTCAGTCACATTAAACACCAGCTGTGTAAAAGCGCCTTTGTTTATCGACACCTTCGACTCAATGTTGAAAAATTGTTGAACAGAGCTCTTCAGTGGTTGGGTGGTGGTCAATGGCAACTCGACGATAACCTCGCTTTTGCTACCATTAACAATATTCTCAGGTCTGTTCACAATGCTACAACCTACTTGTACGTACTTCAACCCTTTGTTAACATCCACAACGTTAGGGCTGACCAAACCACTACTACTTATCGTTGTGTTATCATTGAACCCTAAGAGTTCTCCAAATTTAAACAACTCTAATTGTTGGTCAGTTCTTATCGCGCACTTTGAATTGTGTTTGTTGGCTACTAGCTCGATAGCCCCTAATCCTCTCAATTCGTCGGCGATCATTTTAAAAGTGTGGTACCCAGACCCAAAAACGTGTTTGTTGCTGTTGTAACTTATTTCATCATTCACGCCAGTCTCCACGTTAACGTAGTCCCAAAAGATGGTCGCTTTTTTTACTAGTAAGTGAGGATCTGAGCCAAACGTCAAAAGTGCCTCTGGTAGATCCACAGTTTCCGTTGGGCCTCTAATCAATACTACAACCCTGACCATATATAATGTAGCGTGTGTTATGTGTAACATATGGTATATTATATATGCAGAAAGCCCTTCACGATTACTATGGAAAGTACTACAAACTCGCGATGGCTAACACATCGGGGGCTGCACACGATGCAAAGGCAGACCTCATCAAAAAGTACCCTCACGCCACTTTAAGCAAGTTTGAGTTCTATCCAAATATTTTGCAAGATGGTAAGATCATGAGTGTCGATGTGTATTTCAAAAACAACGACATCCTCAGCACAGACATAACCAGCACAACCTTCAAAAATGATAAAAGCATGTGGAAGTGGCTACACAATAGCAAGTTCCCAATAATATGGCAAGGTGGTGGGACTATCCAACCACTACCAAAAGGTCACAAAAACCACTGGGGGCTTTGGGATGGCTACCCAACAGAAAACGTGTTGAATTATCCAGTGAATAACTTTAAAGTTTTTGTTAACCAAAATAGCTACTTCATGTCAAAGCTGCCAACCTTGCGAGTCACTACGTCAAAGACAAAATCAGAGTGGGATGACAACGAATCTTACTACCGTGTTGTGTTTGCGACGTATTGTGCGAGTTTCTGTTGTGGAGTGTCGTTGCAACATTTATCAGTGTCGCAAGAAGTTCACCCTGTGGTCACAAGTGTGATGAGATTCCATTTGTACTTCACCATTAGAAGACTTCTCAGAAGAATGGAAGGTGGTGAGACCATGAAATCAATAAGTAGAGAATTCAACGCTTCCGAATTGTATGGCAAGATTTCCAAGATTCCTAGAAGGCACTACTACCAGAATAAAGTCCTGAGCGATGGCACTTTAGGCGAATCCAGAGTGTTCACGCTCAACGACGTTCAGAACGATTATAAACGATACGTCGCACGACTCTCAGACGGCTTCACCAACATTGGGCTGCAATATCTAAACCAGAGCATAGAAGCCTTTGTGTACTCCACACTTGGTGCGCAAGCGAGAACACGTGTATCAGTCGTTGGTGGTTCTGCAGGAAGTCTAGAGACCCAACAAGAATTCCGCAAGTTGTTTTCTGACAGCGTTACACAGTACGACGTGTCGACATGGATTCTCAACATGAACAAATCGATTAGAGACACCAACGTTGTCCAAAATCTTGCAGTGTCGCCAAGTACATGGTTAATGCCAAGCAATGTAGTAATTCTCAAGAATAAAATCGCCGGGTACAACAACTTATTAAAGATTGCCACAGAGTCCATGAGATTTGGAGTGAACACTCGCTTGAATGCAACAACACCAACAATTACGGCTAAAAAAGTCCACCAAGAAAATGTGGTGACTAACTTAGTAGCACCACCCGTGAAGAAAACAGTGGCTAAAAAAGTCCACCAAGAAAACGTGGTGGCTAACTTGGGAGTAGCACCACCCGTGAAGAGAACAGCGACCAACCAAATTGCGCAGACTACCACCTCAAGTGAGTCAGACACGACAACGCTGGCGATAATCTTAGGGTTCTCAGCAGTCTCTGGCTATCTACTAACCAAATACACCTTGAAGTAGTAATGAGTCTAAACTACGGGTATGAGTCTGACGACCCTCACGATAAAATACTAAAGAGAACGAAAAGGCATCTGGACGAAGATCCTAAATTAAGTGCGACTGGTGGAAGGATGTCTGGAATAATAGACATGCAAGGCTCAGCGATAAAAAACGTAGCAGACCCAGTCGATGACTCAGACGCTACCAATAAAAGAACTCTAGAACAGCTACTATCAGGTTTCCTCAAGAGTCAGTCCTATAATCTTGTGCTCGACTTCAACGTTAGCACACACGCCTTGAAAAATGTGGAATTTCACACCAATGGTTCAAACAAAGTGAAAGCCATTGGTGAAACAAGCAAATTAGTGCAAAACAACCCGGCTTATGGTCCTATTGTCGGCATCAGCAGTGTGAGTCAAAGTTTTCTATCCCCTGTGTTGACACCAATCCCACTTGAGTCAGGTCTCCATTTTAACTGTCCGAGTATGCAATGGTGTGATCTTTCCATTTTTGTCGTAGTGAGGTTACCTACTCGCACCGCTGGATCAAATTGGGAGACAATTATATCAAACGACGACGGTCAGTGGGATAAGTTCATAGGGTACAAGACTGGTGTGACTAATGGACTCGCGTATGGTGGTAGCATCCCAGCAATGGAGAGCATATGCACTATTCCAAGTGGTGTTGACATAAGTAAAATGCATATGATATCGATACACTGGCAAATGAGCAATTCACATGTCAGAGTCAACAACGTTAAGTCAGCCGACTCAGACTTCGTAGCGAATATGAAAAAGATAGGCACACCCTATGGAACAATTTTTGGAATACATCGACCAAGAATACCACTCGCACCTTATGCATACCCATCGTTGATAGAATTCTACGGTGTGAAAATTGTGAGTGGTTACATGACGAACCGAGACATCATAATCATGGGTGGAGAAATGATGAAGGAATATGGTGTAAAGTAAATGGGAGCGTGTATTTCGAGACCTCACGAAACATATAAAATAAATAAGACGACTGATCACATGTTCAAAGCTGGTGGGTCATTTGGTCGCGGTGACGTTACTCTCGAGCTCCACGCTGAGATTGGTATGAGGTCTAAAAAGACTTACGGTGAACCTATTATGTTACCCGCAGAGTCAGACACTGTAGGAGTGGTAGGAGACGTGACCTAAGTTATGTGATGGGTTGGCTTAGAAAACTGGTTCGTAACATTAGAAACTTTTTCAGACGACGTAGAAAACTGAGGACTAATAAAACGTATTTGCTGCATTGGTACACAACAAACCAGATCTATAAAAAACCTGACACCTATGTCGAGTAGTTTTTTTTGCGGGGCTATAGTAATGGCAACCAACTCAGTGCAATTATTCGATGGTCACCAAATCACGACGGTTAATCACAACGGTGAAATATGGTTCAAAGCGAAAGAAGTCGCGAGCGCTCTAGGTTACGCTAGACCAAAAGATGTAGTTAACGACCACGTCGAACCTGACTGTAAAATGAAGATAGAGCAAGCCTCGTTTATCAACGAACTTGGTGTCTACTCGTTAGTGTTCTCGAGTAAAATGGAGCGTGCGAAACACTTTGGAAGGTGGGTGCACTCAGAGGTCTTACCAAGCGTTAGAAAAAGTTTAGCTGACGTTGGTCTCAAACACAATCAATTTAAAATGATCACTGAGTTCGACCTTCACACGAAAGTTGTTGGTTTTCTTAGGAAATATTATCCAGAGGCTATTTTGATAGCTGCTTGTGGTGAAAATCAAGACACTTCGAGTAAAAGAATAAACTCGTGGAAAAAAGGTTACCAACGTGGAACACCTGACTTGATTATTGCCAATGTAAACCGACAGCACAGCGGACTAGTGATTGAGTTCAAGAACCCAGGTGGTACAGGTAAGACGTCCAAAGAGCAGGAGTCTCTGTTGCTCAGATATAAATCCGCTGGTTGTCTAACACTCTTGTGCGACTCGTACGACGACGCTATTACCACAGTAATAAAATATCTCTTTGACGTTGGGTTTCAGTGCTCCCAGTGTTTTCGTAAATTTAAAAATAAATCAGCGTTGAGTAACCACGAGAGACGCTATTGTAAAGAGACTTTTTAGACAGTGAGTAATAAGTCGAATTAGCGCTCGTTCTCGTTGTTGAGACGACGTTTGAAGCGACAACTGTTCTAACATTTTTTAAAGACGTTTTTTAACTCAGTAAAAAATATCTGCGAAACTTTCTCTCTTTATTTCACAAACCTTCTGACCACTGTGTGAAAAAATGTTTCTACGGGAGACATTGGACGCTCCATGTGACCAATGTCTAAATTTAAAAAGTGGGGTATCCGAGAACACCCCTAATTTTGTGTGGAAGGATGATGACGTCTACACACTGCGCGATATTGCTCAGCACCACCAACGAATGATGGCCCTGGGTTGTATCTCCAATTGAATGGCGCTTCGACAGTCGTTCCGTAAGTGTCACGACAAACGGCGCAATACGCTTTTAGAAAGGTGATGTCGTCTGCCACTGAGAACAGTGTGTCGAGCTCACCAAGTCTTTTTAAGTGCTCCGTTGTTATGAGACCACAAATAATGACGTGAATGCCAGCTTTAATGTATTCGTGAATAACTGACAGATCAGAGTACCAATGGCCTTCATCAATACCAATGACGTCATAGTCAGCTATCTCGGAAGAACTTGGAAGGTTGGTGATTAACTTCGCAGGTAAACTGTCTGATCCAACAACAATGGTCTGACGATGTGTGGAGAACGCGTGGTCAGTTCGTCTGGTGTCACCTGTGTTGTTCATGTAGAGGACTTTGAGCCCTGATTTACTCAACGTGACTAACCTGCGGAGAGTCTCTGTTGTTTTTCCTGCAAACATGGGACCAATCACGATTTCTAGTTTACCGATTTTCTTCATGGTTACTATACCTCCAGAGAAACGCTCTCTCCTGTTGCGGCAACTGTTGTTCGTTGTTAAATATCCGCTGGAGCTCTAAGTTTTCAAGATGAGTCTTCGAGCTCTCATGTCTCAAGCGATACAGTGGGTCGTTGGTGACCACACCGCATGGGTGACAGGTGTACGCGTTTTTATTTCTCGCAAAGTGTCTGTGGGCGGGCGAGAGTACGTGGTCCCTGATATCATCCACACCCAGTATCTCGTTACACCCAACCTTGCAAACGTGAACGTCGCGGTTTGCAGCGAGCTCTAGCCACGCTTTGGCTTTGGTTGGGCATGGTTTCCATAGAAGGGTCGCTAAGAACACTTGGAGGAAATTACCGAGTAATGTGGCGTTGGACTCACTAGGGTCGCTCAAGTAGACATCACTCGCTAACATAAGGTATTTGAATGGCGAGTAACACCACACAGGGATTATGTCAGCTAACACACCAGCAAGCTCGTTGGCTCTGTCTTCTCGAAGATCGATCCAAGCGTCGAGAAGATACCTCGTATGGCGGATCTGAGAGCCAAGCCGTTTTGGTGGTCCTTCAGGGTCGGGGTCGAACATTGTGTATGTTGAGAAGTACTCGTTTAAGACGATAGGTCCAGAGGCGCCTTGTAGGGTGGGCACACTGATAAAGGCTGTTCTCAACATGTTGGCAATATCTTCTTCGCTGATTTCTCTGGCTTGAGTCATTATGTTATACTCTCAGAAAAAATCCTAATTTTTAGTGCGTTTGGTCTGGAACTGTGAGACACCTGTGAGGTCATCTGTGAGACACCTGTGAGGTCAACTGTGAGTAAGATAACACGTGATAGTGTATTAGATGGTTGAGGACTCACAGACGGCTGACGCTAAGATCACGGCTGATGTGAAAAGTGTTAAGGTGAAGGACCCAAAGCGTGTCGCTGCTGGTAAAAAGTTGGCTGAGATATCGAAAGCTGCGAAAGAAAAAAAAATGCGTGAAATGATAGTCAACGAAGAACAGGGTGGTGAGTGGGGTTATGGATATGTTGTCGGAACACTTGGTGTAATCATCGCTGGTGCTTCGTTATGGTACACAATTAGCAGTGAAAAAGAGGCACAATTAGAGCCTGTGAGTACTGCACCAGCTGTGTCAGAAAGTTGTAGAACTCGTCGTCCAACACTTGACACATTTGATTCTTGAACAAAACACACTACAATGTATATATGTCCGCGATCGATCGAAAAGAACTCATGAACGAATTGTACGATGCGCTACTTGTTACGACTGGTGCTGTGGTAGTGAGTATGATTTCGAAAAAGGCTTTGGGAGAACCATTGGGAACACCAGAGACAGTTAAAGGCACAGTGAAACTTGCTGCAGCTGTTGGTGCAGGAACGCTGTTAGTAAAATGGATGCAATCGAAAAAGTGGATACCGACAGATCCATTCAAATCAACGTAAGTTAATGGTGAGTGTTGTGGCTGGAGGGATATTTAATGCAGTGGCTTTTGCAGGCGCTGGCTTTATGTTTTCGAAGTTTAATCACTCAGGTTATGAAGCTGAGATGAAAAGGCACAACCATGCGTTGGAACAGTTAGCCAGTGCGAAAGAAGTGTGGTATGAGAATGAGGTCGCTAAGAAAGATAAGATCCAGCGTTTACGACAACGGCTCTCTGATGCTAATGCTGACATTAATGACACAAACCATGCGTTGGAAGAACTTAGAAGCGTAATGACCATACGGTACAGCGGACGAGTGTTCACTGACCTCCCGAAGATTGCGGATTACTACCAACCGAGTGCGGAAATGAAGGATTATCAATTATTATTTGTTAGCGCGCTAGGTTTGGGTAGTGGAATAGCGGCGTGGGTGCTAACTCGATAAAAAATGTTGGAGTAGTATAAGAGCGATGGACAAACTTATGAGGCAGATGAGTTATGGTTTGACAATTGACGAAATCGCGAGTGAGACACAAATTGAGTGTGGAGACACCTTCAGAATTCACCACTGCTCGGATTGTGACGTTGTGAAAAATGTGACTGACTGCGGTGGGTACGCGTGTCCAAAGTGTGGCGACACCGAATGGGGCTACACTCAGAGTTACAGCGACATGAGACTCACGCGACTAAAAAGCGTTCACAAACGGTCTTGGTGGATGGGAAGGAGACTACGGGATGTTGTGAAGGGTGAGCACCTCGAGTTGATAAAAGAGGACTTCTTGAAAGTTGTCAACGTGCTGCACTCATGCAATTTGATCAAGGGTAGAAATGTCAGCAGATATGGATACTACATTATTAGGTTGTGTCATAGAAGACGAGTTAAGACACTCAAGAAGGTGCCAGACCTCAAAGACGGGAAGGTGAAAGACTTGTTCGACAACAATCTGTTTGGGGTTGTGTACCCAAAGCTGGGATGGTGCGAAAGTGGCGACAATTATTACAACGAGTGGTTTAGGAAAAAAAACAAGTGTAGTATATAGAAGCCAATGAGTCGGACTGTGAAAAACCCACTGACAAAAAGACGGACGCATAAGACGAGTGCAGCCGTTGTCAATTCACTAACAGATGAAGCGACCAACGTTCACGGCTTTTTTGGAGACCAAGAAACACAACCTGTAGTCGAAGACCTCGCACCGTCAACACATCTGTTGGATCGAGCACTGAGAGGGTTCACAAGGTCTTATGGAGTCGAGGTAATTGATGACAGAGACATCAATCAGGTAAATGGTAGTGGAAGTGCTGTCACTAACCTTTTGAGACGTGAATTAGGTGAGACCAACGGAATGAAAGTGGTAGAGACAGTCAAGGTCACTTTTGAGAAAGTTTTAGAACTTGATAAGACCACATACAAAACTGCCTACTTTAACAGCGAAACGTTCGTCGTCATTAACGAGCATGACATCGAGGGTGTTGCCAATCGCGGGTCGGAGCAGATTTTGACGCGGATAGCTGGGTGGTTATCTGAGGGGTCTGGATGGACTATCGACAAAATAGATGCACACTACGTCAATGTCGCTATTTACAGACCTTTGCACGGGAGTAGCTACATTGTGTTGCCAAAGGAGCTGCGCAATAGTATGAAGGGCTTGGTAAACGTAAATAACGACGATGACAACGAGTGTTTTAGATGGTGTCACCTTGCGCACAAGTTTCCTGTTGGAAAACACTCTGATAGAACGTCAAAGTACGCTAGGCATGTCGGTGAGCTGGACTATGACGGAATTGACTTCCCAGTCACACTCAAAGACTACAACAAGATCGAAAAGGCAAACGATATTAGCATCAATGTTTTTGGGTACGAAAATAAGCAGCCATTCCCTGTGTACGTTTCTAAGGAGGCGTATCCCGACCATATGGACCTATTGTTGATAACTAACGACGCGGGCAACAAGCATTATGTGTACATTCGCGATTTTAACAAATTCATGTACCGTCAGACAAAGTATAAGGCGAGAAAGCACTTTTGTAGGTATTGTTTGCAGTGTTTTAGTCGTGAGGACGTGCTTGAACGCCATGTGGAAGTATGTTTGGTCATCAATGGGAAGCAAGCTATTAAAATGCCACAAAAAGGTATGAAAGTGAAATACGAGAATTTTAGTAGACAGCTAAACGTACCATTTGTGGTGTACGCAGACTTCGAGGCTATCACACAGAAGGTGCACACAACAAAGCTGTCAAGCGAGTGTAGCTACACAAACGCTTATCAGAGGCACGTTGACTGCGGTTATGGGTATAAATTAGTTTGTTGCTACGACAATGAGTACAGTAAGCCAGTAAAAGTGTATCGCGGTGAAAACGCAGTCAACAAGTTCATTGGGGAGATGTTAGAAATTGTCGAATATTGTAAAGAGACATCTGAGAGTCACTTTAACAAAGAAATGGTGCTGACTGATGACGATAAACAAAACTTTGATGAGGCTAAGAGTTGTCATATTTGTAGTGTTGAGTACACTAGCGCTGACGTTAGAGTGAGAGACCACTGTCACGTGTCAGGTAAGTACAGAGGGTCTGCACATCGTCAGTGTAATGTGAACTTTAAGTTGACTGACAAAATCCCTGTGATCTTTCATAACTTGCGCGGCTACGATAGCCATTTCATTATGCAGGAGATTGGCAAGTTTGGTCAAGACATAAATGTGATACCGAACAACATGGAGAAGTACATGGCGTTCATGCTTGGAAAAAACTTGGTATTCTTGGACAGCTTTCAGTTCATGAGTAGTGGTCTAGACAACTTGGTGAGGAACCTACCAAGGGACGCTTTCAAATACACGTCAGAAGTGTTTCACGACGAGGGTTTGGCACTCATGACAAGAAAGGGGGTCTATCCCTACGATTATATGGACTCCTTTAGTAAATTCGACGAATGTGAGCTACCCTCTAAAAAGGACTTCTACAGCGTTCTGAATGATGAGCATATTACGGAGGAAATGCACGAGCGCGCCATCGATGTGTGGGACTACTTCGACGTTGAAAGTATGGGTGGGTATCACGACCTGTATTTGAAAAGCGATGTGCTCTTGCTTGCCGACGTTTTCGAGAACTTTAGAAAGACATGTCATCGCGAGTATAAATTAGACCCGTGTCACTATTTCACGTCGCCTGGATTGGCTTGGGACGCCATGTTAAAGATGACTGGAGTAGAACTCGAATTATTGTCCGACATTGACATGTTCCAGTTCGTAGAATTAGGTATGCGTGGTGGTGTAAGCTACATATGCAACAGACATGGCGTGGCGAATAATAAGTACATGGAAGGGTATGACAAAGAGCAAGAGTCGAAGTATTTGATGTACCTTGATGCCAATAATTTGTATGGATGGGCAATGAGTCGAAGTCTACCTACGGGCAGCTTCAAGTGGTTGACTAAGAAAGAAATAAAAAAGGTTAATCTATGCGACTATCACAACAATAGTAAAAAGGGCTTACTGCTTGAAGTCGACTTGGAGTATCCAACCCATTTGCATGACCTACACAACGATTACCCGGTGGCTCCTGAGAAGATGGAGATAACTGTTGACATGTTGTCGGAGTACTGCACGAAAATCAAAAATAAGTTTAACGTGAGTGTTGGTGGTGTGAAAAAGTTGGTGACTAATTTGATGGACAAAAAAAAGTATGTGTGTCACTATGGAAATCTGCAGTTGTACACGGATCTTGGACTAAAAATCAAAAAGGTTCACAGGGTCCTGCAGTTTGACCAGTCCAAGTGGTTAGGCAAGTACATCGACTTTAACACAGTCAAAAGAACTGCGGCTAAGAACGCTTTTGAGAAGGACTTCTTCAAGTTGATGAACAACAGTGTGTTCGGAAAAACGATGGAAAACTTGAGGAAGCGTGTGGACGTGAGATTAGTGACCACCGCGGAGAAACTAGAAAAGCTTGTCTCGAAGCCGACGTTCGTGTCTTGCAAAATATTTAGCGAGAACTTAGTCGCTGTCCATAAGGTTAAAGAAACGCTGACACTAAATAGACCTGCATATGTGGGTATGTGCATACTAGACTTGAGCAAAACGCTGATGTACAATTTTCACTACAATTATATTATGAAAAAGTACTCTAGTGACACCTGTAGATTGCACTTCACTGACACTGACAGTCTGTTGTACTCAATCAAAACTGACGACGTTTATTCCGACTTTATGATGGAGTGTGAAAAGTTTGACAATAGTGACTACCCTGCAGACAGCCCATTCTTTTTTAGAGAGAGTAAGAAAGTTGTTGGGAAGATGAAGGACGAGTGCGCTGGAACGCTAATTGTCGAGTTCGTCGGGTTGCGCAGTAAAATGTACAGCTATTTGAAAGAGGGTGGAGGTGGTGGGAAAACCGCTAAAGGTATTAGAAAAAATATAATTAAAAAGGTAATCAGACACGAAGATTACAAAAGTGTGTTACTCGAGCAGAAACAGTTGCGACACACAATGAAGACCATTAGAAGTGTCAAACACCAGCTAGGTAGTTACGAAATTAATAAAGTGTCGCTATCCTGTTTTGATGACAAACGATACCTTTTAGAAAATGGTATTGACTCCTACGCATATGGTCACAAAAACATTGTAGTGAGAGATAACAACACATCCACTGACACATCTTAAACACTGCGACGTAACCCCCATAAGGTTGCTTTCTCACTGACTCGCTAATCAACAAATTCGCTATCGAGAACCCTGACGAACTAAACGACGAACTACAAAAAGACCCGCTATTAAAGAAAGACGTTGAGAGCATTGTCGCGATTGTGACGCCGTACGTGCCTTTCTTAGGCTTGTTGTCGGGAGGAATCACAACGTCGAAATACGTGTACGATCACCATTTTAAAAGTGAGGCGACAAACGCTGAAAATAGTGAACAAATGGACTAATCTATTATTAACAGGTGGCAATAATCTAATTTGCATAACAGGTGGCAATTTTATCACGCGTGAGACACTTTTACGACACATAAATTTGTAAAAATGTGATTTGACAAATTTGTGAAAATGTTGAAACGACACTTTCTATTTTTTAAATGTGATTTGACAAATTTGTGAAAATGTTGGAACGATTATTTTTAAAATGTGATTTGACAAATTTGTGAAAATGTTGAAACGACACTCTCTATTTTTTAAATGTGATTCGACAAATTTGTGAAAATGTTGAAATGACACTCTCTACTTTTTAATATGTGAGAGTGGGCTCGTACCACATTTTATTTTTCTAACACGCGAAAATGTTGAAATGACACTTTCTATTTTTCCTAAATGTAATTTGTGAGAATTTTGAAACGACACTCTCTATTTTTTAAATGTGGCCGAAATGGTGTCAAATTTAGTATAAACTTGGTGTTGTTTCGCTAGTCTCGCGTGTGTTTGACATCAATTTAGTAGAGAACGTGCGAAGGGTGTCTAGATTGACTAACGATCGCTGTAGTAGTATAGCAAGTAGGGCCGAGAGCTTATTCGACTTCAAACGTGAATATAAACACCAAAACATCACCAAATTTGTCGAATCGCGATTTGGCAAATTTGGTGATGTTTTGGTGTTTATACTCACGTTTGAAGTCGATTGGGCTCGCAGCCCTACTTGCTATACTACTGGTATGGTTTCCACATAAGGGTCGCTAAGAACACTTGGAGGAAATTACCGAGTAATGTGGCTGTGGACCTACGAGGGTTGTTCAAGTAGACATCACTTGCTAACATAAGGTACTTGAATGATGAGTAACACCACACAGGGATTATGCCAGCTAATGTATCAGCAAGCTCGTTGGCTCTCTCCTCTCGAAGATCGATCCAAGCGTCGAGAAGATACCTCGTATGGCGGACCTGAGAGCTAAGCCGTTTTGGCTGCCCTTCAGGGTCAGGGTCGAACAGTGTGTATGTTGAGAAGTACTTGTTTAAGACGCTAGGCCCAGAGGTGTCTTGTGAGGTAGACACACTGACAAAGGCCGTTCTCAGCAAGCGGTCAATAACTTCTTCGCTAATTTCTCGGGCTTGAGTCATTATGTTATACTCCCAGAAAAAATCCTAATTTTTAGTGCGTTTGGTCTGGAACTGTGAGACACCTGTGAGGTCGACTGTGAGACACCTGTGAGGTCATCTGTGAGTAAGATAACACGTGATAGTGTATTAGATGGTTGAGGACTCACAGACGGCTGTTGAAGCGAAGATCACAACTGATGTGAAGAGTGCTAAGGTGAAGGACCCAAAGCGTGTCGCTGCTGGTAAAAAGTTGGCTGAGATATCGAAAGCTGCGAAAGAAAAGAAAATGCGTGAAATGATAGTCAACGAAGAACAGGGTAGTGAGTGGAGCTATGGTTATATTGTCGGAACACTTGGTGTTGTCATCGCCGCTGCTTCGCTATGGTACACAATTAGCAGTGAAAAAGAGATACGATTAGAGCCTGTGAGCACTGTGGTTAGCACGTCAGAAAATCGTAGAACTTGTCGTCCAGCGTTAGACACATTTGATTCTTGAACAAAACACACGACAATGTATATGGCTGCGATCGATCGAAAAGAACTTATGAACGAACTGTACGATGCGCTACTTGTTACGACTGGTGCTGTGGCAGTGAGTATGATTTCTAAAAAGGCTTTGGGAGAACCATTGGGAACACCAGAGACAGTGAAAGGCACAGTGAAACTTGCTGCAGCTGTTGGTGCAGGAACGCTGTTAGTAAAATGGATGCAATCGAAAAAGTGGATACCGACAGACCCATTCAAATCAACGTAAGTTAATGGCGAGTGTCGTGGCTGGAGGGATATTTAATGCAGTGGCTTTCGCAGGCGCTGGCTTTATGTTTTCGAAGTTTAATCACACAGGTTATGAAGCTGAGATGAAAAGACACAACCACGCGTTGGAGCAGCTAGCTAGTGCGAAAGAAGTGTGGTATGAGAATGAGGTCGCTAAGAAAGATCAGATTCAGCGTTTACGGCAAATGCTCTCAGATGCTAACGCTGACATCAATGACACAAACCATGCGTTGGAAGAACTTAGAAGCGTAATGACCATACAGTACAGCGGACGAGTGTTCACTGAGAGTCCGAGGGTTGCGGATTACTACCAACCGAGTGCGGAAATGAAGGAGTACCAATTGTTGTTTGTTAGCGCGCTAGGTTTGGGTAGTGGAATAGCGGTGTGGGTACTCACTCGGTAAAAAAAATGTTGGAGTAGTATAAGAGTGATGGACAAACTTATGAGGCAGATGAGTTACGGCTACACAATTGACGAAATCGCGAGTGAGACACAAGTCGAGTGCGGAGGCACCCCTATTTACTGCTCGGATTGTGACGTTGTGAAAAATGTGACTGAATGTGGTGGGTACGCGTGTCCAAAATGTGGCGACATCGAATGGGGTTACGTTCAGAGTTATAGTGACATGAGACTCACGCGACCAAAAAGCGTTCACAAGCGGTCTTGGTGGATGGGGAGGAGACTACGGAACGTTGTGAAGGGTGAGCACCTTGAGTTGATAAAAGAAGACTTCTTAAAAGTTGTCAATGCGTTGTACTCATGCAATTTGGTAAAGGGTAGAAATGTCAGCAGATACGGGTACTACATTATTAGGTTGTGTCATAGAAGACGAGTCGAGACACTCAAGAAGGTGTCAGACCTCAAAGACGGGAAGGTGAAAGACTTGTTTGACGATAATTTGTTTGGGGTGGTGTACCCAAAGCTGGGATGGTGCGAAAGTGGTGATAATTATTACGACGAGTGGTTTAGGAAAAAAAGTGTAGTATAAGTATAAGCCAATGAGTCGGACTGTGAAAACCCCACTGACAAAAAGACAAGTCGAGGTTGGTGGGCGGACGCATAAGAAACTTGCTAGAACTGGTGCGACTCGAGGTAGCTACACAAATGCAGACGCTGTGAACCTACTAACAGATAGAGCGACCAACGTTCACGGCTTTTTTGGAGACCAAGAAACACAACCCACAGTCGAAGACCATAGTGACACGTCGTCGACGCATCTGTTGGATCGAGCACTGAGAGGGTTCACAAGGTCTTATGGAGTCGAGGTAATTGATGACAGAGACATCAATCAGGTAAATGAAAGTACTATCACTAACCTTTTGAGACGTGAGCTGGGTGAGACCAACGGAATGAAAGTGGTGGAGACAGTCAAGGTCACTTTTGAGAAAGTTTTAGAACTCGATAAGACCACATACAAAACTGCCTACTTTAACAGCGAAACGTTCGTCGTCATTAACGAGCGTGACATCGAGGGTGTCGCCAATCGTGGGTCGGAGCAGATTTTGACGCGGATAGCTGGGTGGTTATCTGAGGGGTCTGGATGGACTATCGACAAAATAGATGCACACTACGTTAATGTCGCTATTTACAGACCTTTGCATGGGAGTAGCTACATTGTGTTGCCAAAGGAGCTGCGTAATAGTATGAAGGGCTTGATAAACGTGAATAACGATGATGACAACGAGTGCTTTAGATGGTGTCACCTTGCGCACAAGTTTCCTGTTGGAAAACACTCTGACAGAACGTCAAAGTACGTCAGACATGTCAGTAAGCTGAATTACGACGGAATCGACTTCCCAGTCGCACTCAAAGATTACAACAAGATCGAAAAGGCAAACGATATTAGCATAAATGTTTTTGGGTATGAAAATTTGCAGCCATTCCCTGTGTACGTTTCTAAGGAGGTGTATCCTGACCATATGGACCTATTGTTGATAACTAACGACGCGGGCAACAAGCATTATGTGTACATTCGCGATTTTAACAAATTCATGTACCGTCAGACAAAGTATAAGGCGAGAAAGCACTTTTGTAGGTATTGTTTGCAGTGTTTCACCCGCGAGGACGTGCTTGAACGTCATGTGGAAGTATGTTTGGTCATCAATGGGAAGCAAGCTATTAAAATGCCACAAAAAGACGCGAAAGTAAAATACGAGAATTTTAGTAGACAACTAAATGTGCCGTTTGTGGTGTACGCAGACTTCGAGGCTATCACACAGAAGGTGCACACAACAAAGCTGTCAAGCGAGTGTAGCTACACAAACGCTTATCAGAGACACGTTGACTGCGGTTATGGGTATAAACTAGTTTGTTGCTATGACAATGAGTATAGTAAGCCAGTGAAAGTGTATCGTGGTGAAAATGCAGTCAACAAGTTCATCGGGGAGATGTTAGAAATTGTTGAATATTGTAAAAAGACATCTGAGAGCCACTTTAACAAAGAAATGACGCTGACTGATGTCGATAAGAAGAATTTCGACGAGGCCAAGAGTTGCCATATTTGCAGTGTTGAGTACACTGGCGCTGACGTTAGAGTGAGAGACCACTGTCACGTGTCAGGTAAGTACAGAGGGTCTGCACATCGCGATTGTAACGTGAACTTTAAGTTGACTGACAAAATCCCTGTGATCTTTCATAACCTACGCGGCTACGATAGCCATTTCATCATGCAGGAGATTGGCAAGTTTGGTCAAGACATAAATGTGATACCGAACAACATGGAGAAGTACATGGCGTTCATGCTTGGAAAAAACTTGGTATTTTTGGACAGCTTTCAGTTCATGAGTAGTGGTCTAGACAACTTGGTGAGGAACCTACCAAGGGACGCTTTCAAATACACGTCAGAAGTGTTTCACGACGAGGGTTTGGCACTTATGACAAGAAAGGGAGTCTATCCCTACGATTATATGGACTCCTTTAATAAATTCGATGAACGCGAGCTACCCTCCAAAAAGGACTTCTACAGCGTTCTGAATGACGAGCACATTACGGAAGAAATGTACGAGCGCGCCATCGATGTGTGGGACTACTTCGACGTTGAAAACATGGGTGGGTATCACGACCTGTATTTGAAAAGTGACGTGCTCTTGCTTGCCGACGTTTTTGAGAACTTTAGAAAGACATGCCATCGTGAGTACAAATTAGACCCGTGTCATTATTTTACATCGCCCGGATTGGCTTGGGACGCCATGTTAAAGATGACTGGAGTGGAACTCGAATTATTGTCCGACATTGACATGTTCCAGTTCGTAGAATTAGGTATGCGTGGTGGTGTGAGCTACATTTGCAACAGACATGGTGTGGCGAATAATAAATACATGGAAGGGTACGATAAAGCGCAAGAGTCGAAGTATCTAATGTACCTTGATGCCAACAATTTGTATGGATGGGCAATGAGTCGAAGTCTACCCACGGGCGGCTTCAAGTGGTTGACTGAGAAAGAAATAGAAAAAGTTAATCTGCACGACTATCACAACAATAGTAAAAAAGGTTTACTGCTCGAGGTCGACTTGGAGTACCCAACCCATTTGCATGACCTACACAACGATTACCCGCTGGCTCCTGAAAAGATGGAGATAACTGTCGACATGTTGTCAGAGTACTGCACGAAAATCAAAAATAAGTTTAATGTGAGTGTTGGCGGCGTGAAAAAGCTGGTGACTAATTTGATGGACAAAAAAAAGTATGTGTGTCACTACGGAAATCTGCAGTTGTACATGGATCTTGGATTAAAAATCAATAAGATTCACAGGGTCCTGCAGTTTGACCAGTCCAAGTGGCTAGGTAAGTACATCGACTTTAACACAGTCAAAAGAACTACGGCTAAGAACGCTTTTGAGAAGGACTTCTTCAAGTTGATGAACAACAGTGTGTTCGGAAAAACGATGGAAAACTTGAGGAAGCGTGTGGACGTAAGATTAGTGACCACCGCGAAGAAATTAGAAAAGCTTGTCTCGAAGCCGACGTTCGTGTCTTGCAAAATATTTAGCGAGAACTTAGTCGCTGTCCATAAGGTTAAAGAAACGTTGACACTAAATAGACCTGCATATGTGGGTATGTGCATACTAGACTTGAGTAAAACGCTGATGTACAATTTTCACTATAATTACATTATGAAAAAGTACTCTAGCGACACCTGTAGATTGCACTTCACTGACACTGACAGTCTATTGTACTCAATCAAAACTGACGACGTTTATTCCGACTTTATGATGGAGTGCGAAAAGTTCGACAATAGCGACTATCCTGCAGACAGCCCATTCTTTTTTAGAGAGAATAAGAAAGTTATTGGGAAGATGAAGGACGAGTGCGCTGGGACGCCAATTATCGAGTTCGTTGGGTTGCGCAGTAAAATGTACAGCTATTTGAAAGAGGGTGGAGGTGGTGGGAAAACTGCTAAAGGTATCAGAAAGAACATAATTAAAAAGGTGATCAGACATGAAGATTACAAAAGTGTGTTACTCGAGCAGAAACAGTTGCGACACACAATGAAGACCATTAGAAGTGTCAAACATCAGCTCGGTAGTTACGAAATTAATAAAGTGTCGCTATCCTGTTTTGATGATAAACGATACCTTTTAGAAAATGGTATTGACTCCTACGCGTATGGTCACAAAAACATCGAAGTGAGAGGTGAGGCAACAAACGCTGAAAATAGTGAACAAACGGACTAATCTATTATTAACAGGTGGCAATTTTATCACGCGTGAGACACTTTTACGATACATAAGTTTGTAAAAATGTTGAAATGTTTATTTTTCTTAAATGTGATTTGACACAAATTTGTGAAAATGTTGAAACGACACTTTCTATTTTTTAAATGTGATTTGACAAATTTGTGAAAATGTGATTTGACAAATTTGTGAAAATGTTGAAACGACACTTTCTATTTTTTAAATGCGGTTTGACAAATTTGTGAAAATGTTGAGACGGCACTTTCTATTTTTTAAATGTGATTCGACAAAAAATGTGAAAATGTTGAAATGACACTCTCTATTTTTTAATATGTGAGAGTGGGCTCGTACCACATTTTATTTTTTAACACGCGAAAATGTTGAAACGACACTTTCTATTTTTCCTAAATGTAATTTGACATAAATTTGTGAGAATTTTGAAACGACTATTTTTTAAATGTGGCTGAAATGGTGTTAAATTTAGCGAGAGTCGCGATTTAGTATAAATTTGGTATTGTTTCGCTAGTCTCGCGTGTGTTTGACACCAACTTAGTAGAAAACGTGCGAGGGGTGTCTAGATTGACTAACGATTGCTGTAGTAGTATAGCAGGTAGGGTTGCGAGCTTATTCGGTGTCAACCGTAAATATAACACCAAAACATCACCAAATTTGTCGAGTCGCGACTTGGCAAATTTGGTGATGTTTTTTGGTGTTATATTTACGGTTGACACCGATTGGGCTCGCAGCCCTAACTGCTATACTACTTTGACTGTCGCTTCCGAAACTTCTGATCGTTGATGGCAAGATCGGTAATGAACCGACTTGGGTTTTGTTGCTAGTTTATGACGAAGAAAAACAAGTGGGGCAACACGTTTTCCCACTGCGCCAAGCTATCAAGTATTAACACAATAATAACTAAAGTCAAGTTTTCTACATCCTCCACAATTTCTTCACATGTACTATCAGAGAGATTCGACGTCATTCCAATAGGCAGACTGTAACGAATACCACTTCGGTATTTCCTCCCCCGGTTTTTCGCCATGTTGGGTATGATTTCTGGCAGAGGCTTCCCCAGCCTACGGATACAGCCGCCTCGCATCACGCACTCCTAAAAACGAGACGTCCGTGCTTTCGGCTCCCCTTATTCGCTTTCCCTCCCTTTCCGCCCGAGTTTATATATACCAGCGGCTTGAACACGAGAATATTTGTCACAAGAAAAAAACACGAGAGCCTCTGTGCAAGAGAGAGGTACAACTGCAAATACCCCCTGTTCATACTTTCTGCCCTCGTTTATCCTCTACCAGACTTTCCAAATACGCCAATATAGTATGATTCATTACGCCAGTGATATTGTATGATTCAGACAGATTTGAAATGAGAGAGCATTCATACGCTCATTTTGCTGTCTTTGCAGGCACTTTAGATACTGAATTATTTTTATCAATTAGCCAACGGGCAACAATACGTATTTTTCGATCGTTATCTTTTTACGCAACATTTGACGTCAACAATTTCCTTCATTTGATGTAGGCAGTTTTTTTTTTGATGTCGGCAGTTTCTTTTATTTGATGTCAACTGTTTTATTCATTTGATGTCAACAGTTTCTTTCATTTGACGTCGGCAGTTTCTTACACTTGATGTCTCCAGTTTCTTTCACTTGATATCGGCAGTTTCTTTCACTTGATGTCTGCAGTTTCTTTCATTTGATGTCAACAGTTTCTTTCATTTGATGTCAACAGTTTCTTTTTTGGTGTCAACAGTTTCTTTCATTTGATGTCAACAGTGTCTTTCATTTCATGTCAACAGTGTCTTTAATTTGGTGTCAACAGTTTCTTTCATTTGGTGTCAACAGTTTCTTTCATTTCATGTTAACAGATTCTTTCATTTCATGTCAACAGTTTCTTTCATTTGATATCAACAGTTTCTTTCACTTGCAACAGTTTCTTTCATTTGATGTCAACAGTTTCTTTCATTTGATGTCAACAGATTCTTTCATTTGATGTCAACAGTTTCTTTCATTTGGTGTCTGTAGTTTCTTTCATTTGATGTCAACAGTTTCTTTCATTTGATGTCTGCAGTTTCTTTCATTTGATGTCAACAGTTTCTTTCACTTGATGTGAACAATTTCTTTTTTGATGTCAATAGTTTATTTCACTTGATGTCAACAGTGTCTTTCATTTCATGTCAACAGTTTCTTTCATTTGGTGTCAACAGTTTCTTTCATTTCATGTCAACAGTTTCTTTCATTTCATGTCAACAGTTTCTTTCATTTCATGTCAACAGATTCTTTCATTTGATGTCATCAGTTTTTTTCACTTGATGTGAACAATTTCTTTTTTGATGTCAATAGTTTCTTTCACTTGATGTCAACAGTTTCTTTTATTTGATATCAACAGTTTCTTTCATTTGATGTCAACAGTTTCTTTCACTTCGTGTCAACAGTTTCTTTCATTTGATGTCAACAGTTTCTTTCATTTGGTGTCTGTAGTTTCTTTCATTTGATGTCAACAGTTTCTTTCGTTTGATGTCTGCAGTTCTTTCATTTGTTGTCAACAGTTTCTTTCATTTGATGTCAACAGTTTCTTTCATTTGATGTCAACAGTTTCTTTCGTTTGATGTCTGCAGTTTCTTTCATTTGATGTCAACAGTTTCTTTCATTTAATGTCAACAGTTTCTTTCATTTGATGTCAAAGGTTTCTTTCATTTGGTGTCTGTAGTTTCATTCATTTTATGTCAACAGTTTCTTTCATTTGATATCAACAGTTTCTTTCACTTGCAACAGTTTCTTTCATTTGATGTCAACAGTTTCTTTCATTTGATGTCAACAGATTCTTTCATTTGATGTCAACAGTTTCTTTCATTTGGTGTCTGTAGATTCTTTCAGTTGATGTCAACAGTTTCTTTCATTTGGTGTCTGTAGTTTCTTTTATTTGATGTCAACAGTTTCTTTCGTTTGGTGTCAACAGTTTCTTTCATTTGATGTCAACAGTTTCTTTCATTTGATGTCAACAGTTTCTTTCATTTGATGTCAACAGTTTCTTTCATTTGATGTCAACAGTTTCTTTCGTTTGATGTCTGCAGTTTCTTTCGTTTGATGTCAACAGTTTCTTTCATTTAATGTCAACAGTTTCTTTCATTTGATGTCAAAGGTTTCTTTCATTTGGTGTCTGTAGTTTCTTTCATTTGATGTCAACAGTTTCTTTCGTTTGATGTCTGCAGTTTCTTTCATTTGATGTCAACAGTTTCTTTCACTTGATGTGAACAATTTCTTTTTTGATGTCAATAGTTTCTTTCACTTGATGTCAACAGTTTCTTTCATTTGATGTCAACAGTGTCTTTCATTTCATGTCAACAGTTTCTTTCATTTCGTGTCAACAGTTTCTTTCATTTCATGTCAACAGTTTCTTTCATTTCATGTCAACAGTTTCTTTCATTTCATGTCAACAGATTCTTTCATTTGATGTCAACAGTTTTTTTCACTTGATGTGAACAATTTATTTTTTGATGTCAATAGTTCTTTCACTTGATGTCAACAGTTTCTTTTATTTGATATCAACAGTTTCTTTCATTTGATGTCAACAGTTTCTTTCATTTCGTGTCAACAGTTTCTTTTATTTGATGTCAATAGTTTCTTTTATTTGGTGTCTGTAGTTTCTTTCATTTGATGTCAACATGCAGTTTCTTTCGTTTGATGTCTGCAGTTCTTTCATTTGTTGTCAACAGTTTCTTTCATTTGATGTCAACAGTTTCTTTCATTTAATGTCAACAGTTTCTTTCATTCGATGTCTGCAGTTTCTTTCATTTGATGTCAACAGTTTCTTTCATTTAATGTCAACAGTTTCTTTCATTTGATGTCAACAGTTTCTTTCATTTGATGTCAACAGTTTCTTTCATTCGATGTCTGCAGTTTCTTTCATTTGATGTCAACAGTTTCTTTCATTTCGTGTCAACAGTTTCTTTCATTTGATGTCAACAGTTTCTTTCATTTGGTGTCTGCAGTTTCTTTCATTTGATGTCAACAGTTTCTTTCATTTGATGTCAACAGTTTCTTTCATTTGATGTCAACAGTTTCTTTCATTTGATGTCAACAGTTTGTTTCATTTGATGTCAACAGTTTCTTTCATTTGCTGTCTGCAGTTTCTTTCATTTCATTTCATGTCAGCAGTTTCTTTCAATTCATGTCAATAGTTTCTTTCATTTGATATCAACAGTTTCGTTTATCTGATGTCAACAGTTTCTTACATTTGATGTCAACAGTTTCTTTCATTTGATACCAACAGTTTCTTTCATTTGATGTCAACAGTTTCTTTCATTTGATATCAACAGTTTCGTTTATCTGATGTCAACAGTTTCTTACATTTGATGTCAACAGTTTCTTTCGTTTCATGTCAACAGTTTCTTTCATTTGATGTCTGTAGTTTCTTTCATTTGATGTCAACAGTTTCTTTCATTTGATGTATGTAGTTTCTTTCATTTGATGTCTGTAGTTTCTTTCATTTGATGTCAACAGTTTCTTTCGTTTGATGTCTGGAGTTCTTTCATTTGTTGTCAACAGTTTCTTTCATTTGATGTCAACAGTTTCTTTCAATTCATGTCAACAGTTTCTTTCATTTGATGTCAAAAGGTTTCTTTCATTTGATGTCTGTAGTTTCTTTCATTTGATGTCAACAGTTTCTTTCATTTGATGTCTGTAGTTTCTTTTATTTGATGTCAACAGTTTCTTTCATTTGATGTCTGTAGTTTCGTTCATTTGATGTCAACAGTTTCTTTCGTTTGATGTCTGCAGTTCTTTCATTTGTTGTCAACAGTTTCTTTCATTTGATGTCAACAGTTTCTTTCAATTCATGTCAACAGTTTCTTTCATTTGATGTCAAAAGGTTTCTTTCATTTGATGTCTGTAGTTTCTTTCATTTGATGTCAACAGTTTCTTTCATTTGATGTCTGTAGTTTCTTTTATTTGATGTCAACAGTTTCTTTCATTTGATGTCAACAGTTTCTTTCATTTGATGTCAACAGTTTCTTTCATTTGATGTCAACAGTTTCTTTCACTTGATGTGAACAATTTCTTTTTTGATGTCAATTGTTTCTTTCACTTGATGTCAACAGTTTCTTTTATTTGATGTCAACAGTTTCTTTCATTTGATGTCAACAGTTTCTTTTATTTGATGTCAACAGTTTCTTTCATTTGATGTCAGAGGTTTCTTTCATTTGATGTCTGCAGTTTCGTTCATTTGATGTCAACAGTTTCTTTCATTTGATGTCAACAGTTTCTTTCACTTGATGTGAACAATTTCTTTTTTTATGTCAATAATTTCTTTCACTTGATGTCAGCAGTTTCTTTGATTTGATGTCAACAGTTTCTTTCATTTGATGTCAACAGTTTCTTTTATTTGATGTCAACAGTTTCTTTCATTTGATGTCAAAGGTTTCTTTCATTTGGTGTCTGTAGTTTCTTTCATTTGATGTCAACAGTTTCTTTCGTTTGATGTCTGCAGTTCTTTAATTTGTTGTCAACAGTTTCTTTCACTTGCAACAGTTTCTTTCATTTGATGTCAACAGTTTCTTTCATTTGATGTCAACAGATTCTTTCATTTGATGTCAACAGTTTCTTTCATTTGGTGTCTGTAGTTTCTTTCATTTGATGTCAACAGTTTCTTTCATTTGATGTCTGCAGTTTCTTTCATTTGATGTCAACAGTTTCTTTCACTTGATGTGAACAATTTCTTTTTTGATGTCAATAGTTTATTTCACTTGATGTCAACAGTTTCTTTCATTTGATGTCAACAGTGTCTTTCATTTCATGTCAACAGTTTCTTTCATTTGGTGTCAACAGTTTCTTTCATTTCATGTCAACAGTTTCTTTCATTTCATGTCAACAGTTTCTTTCATTTCATGTCAACAGATTCTTTCATTTGATGTCATCAGTTTTTTTCACTTGATGTGAACAATTTCTTTTTTGATGTCAATAGTTTCTTTCACTTGATGTCAACAGTTTCTTTTATTTGATATCAACAGTTTCTTTCATTTGATGTCAACAGTTTCTTTCACTTCGTGTCAACAGTTTCTTTCATTTGATGTCAACAGTTTCTTTCATTTGGTGTCTGTAGTTTCTTTCATTTGATGTCAACAGTTTCTTTCGTTTGATGTCTGCAGTTCTTTCATTTGTTGTCAACAGTTTCTTTCATTTGATGTCAACAGTTTCTTTCATTTGATGTCAACAGTTTCTTTCGTTTGATGTCTGCAGTTTCTTTCATTTGATGTCAACAGTTTCTTTCATTTAATGTCAACAGTTTCTTTCATTTGATGTCAAAGGTTTCTTTCATTTGGTGTCTGTAGTTTCTTTCATTTTATGTCAACAGTTTCTTTCATTTGATATCAACAGTTTCTTTCACTTGCAACAGTTTCTTTCATTTGATGTCAACAGTTTCTTTCATTTGATGTCAACAGATTCTTTCATTTGATGTCAACAGTTTCTTTCATTTGGTGTCTGTAGATTCTTTCAGTTGATGTCAACAGTTTCTTTCATTTGATGTCAACAGTTTCTTTCATTTGATGTCAACAGTTTCTTTCATTTGATGTCAACAGTTTCTTTCATTTGATGTCAACAGTTTCTTTCGTTTGATGTCTGCAGTTTCTTTCGTTTGATGTCAACAGTTTCTTTCATTTAATGTCAACAGTTTCTTTCATTTGATGTCAAAGGTTTCTTTCATTTGGTGTCTGTAGTTTCTTTCATTTGATGTCAACAGTTTCTTTCGTTTGATGTCTGCAGTTTCTTTCATTTGATGTCAACAGTTTCTTTCACTTGATGTGAACAATTTCTTTTTTGATGTCAATAGTTTCTTTCACTTGATGTCAACAGTTTCTTTCATTTGATGTCAACAGTGTCTTTCATTTCATGTCAACAGTTTCTTTCATTTCGTGTCAACAGTTTCTTTCATTTCATGTCAACAGTTTCTTTCATTTCATGTCAACAGTTTCTTTCATTTCATGTCAACAGATTCTTTCATTTGATGTCAACAGTTTTTTTTCACTTGATGTGAACAATTTATTTTTTGATGTCAATAGTTCTTTCACTTGATGTCAACAGTTTCTTTTATTTGATATCAACAGTTTCTTTCATTTGATGTCAACAGTTTCTTTCATTTCGTGTCAACAGTTTCTTTTATTTGATGTCAATAGTTTCTTTTATTTGGTGTCTGTAGTTTCTTTCATTTGATGTCAACATGCAGTTTCTTTCGTTTGATGTCTGCAGTTCTTTCATTTGTTGTCAACAGTTTCTTTCATTTGATGTCAACAGTTTCTTTCATTTAATGTCAACAGTTTCTTTCATTCGATGTCTGCAGTTTCTTTCATTTGATGTCAACAGTTTCTTTTTCATTTAATGTCAACAGTTTCTTTCATTTGATGTCAACAGTTTCTTTCATTTAATGTCAACAGTTTCTTTCATTTGATGTCAACAGTTTCTTTCATTCGATGTCTGCAGTTTCTTTCATTTGATGTCAACAGTTTCTTTCATTTCGTGTCAACAGTTTCTTTCATTTGATGTCAACAGTTTCTTTCATTTGATGTCTGCAGTTTCTTTCATTTGATGTCAACAGTTTCTTTCATTTGATGTCAACAGTTTCTTTCATTTGATGTCAACAGTTTCTTTCATTTGATGTCAACAGTTTGTTTCATTTGATGTCAACAGTTTCTTTCATTTGCTGTCTGCAGTTTCTTTCATTTCATTTCATGTCAGCAGTTTCTTTCAATTCATGTCAATAGTTTCTTTCATTTGATATCAACAGTTTCTTTCATTTGATGTCAATAGTTTCTTTCATTTGATACCAACAGTTTCTTTCATTTGATGTCAACAGTTTCTTTCATTTGATGTCAACAGTTTGTTTCATTTGATGTCAACAGTTTCTTTCATTTGCTGTCTGCAGTTTCTTTCATTTCATTTCATGTCAGTAGTTTCGTTCAATTCATGTCAATAGTTTCTTTCATTTGATACCAACAGTTTCTTTCATTTGATGTCAACAGTTTATTTCATTTGATATCAACAGTTTCGTTTATCTGATGTCAACAGTTTCTTACATTTGATGTCAACAGTTTCTTTCATTTGATGTCAACAGTTTCTTTCATTTGATGTCTGTAGTTTCTTTCATTTGATGTCAACAGTTTCTTTCATTTGATGTATGTAGTTTCTTTCATTTGATGTCTGTAGTTTCTTTCATTTGATGTCAACAGTTTCTTTCGTTTGATGTCAACAGTTTCTTTCATTTGATGTCAACAGTTTCTTTCAATTCATGTCAACAGTTTCTTTCATTTGATGTCAAAAGGTTTCTTTCATTTGATGTCTGTAGTTTCTTTCATTTGATGTCAACAGTTTCTTTCATTTGATGTCTGTAGTTTCTTTTATTTGATGTCAACAGTTTCTTTCATTTGATGTATGTAGTTTCGTTCATTTGATGTCAACAGTTTCTTTCGTTTGATGTCTGCAGTTCTTTCATTTGTTGTCAACAGTTTCTTTCATTTGATGTCAACAGTTTCTTTCAATTCATGTCAACAGTTTCTTTCATTTGATGTCAAAAGGTTTCTTTCATTTGATGTCTGTAGTTTCTTTCATTTGATGTCAACAATTTCTTTCATTTGATGTCTGTAGTCTCTTTTATTTGATGTCAACAGTTTCTTTCATTTGATGTCAACAGTTTCTTTCATTTGATGTCAACAGTTTCTTTCATTTGATGTCAACAGTTTCTTTCACTTGATGTGAACAATTTCTTTTTTGATGTCAATTGTTTCTTTCACTTGATGTCAACAGTTTCTTTTATTTGATGTCAACAGTTTCTTTCATTTGATGTCAACAGTTTCTTTTATTTGACCAGATGTCAACAGTTTCTTTCATTTGATGTCAGAGGTTTCTTTCATTTGATGTCTGCAGTTTCGTTCATTTGATGTCAACAGTTTCTTTCATTTGATGTCAACAGTTTCTTTCACTTGATGTGAACAATTTCTTTTTTTATGTCAATAATTTCTTTCACTTGATGTCAGCAGTTTCTTTGATTTGATGTCAACAGTTTCTTTCATTTGATGTCAACAGTTTCTTTTATTTGATGTCAACAGTTTCTTTCATTTGATGTCAACAGTTTCTTTCGTTTGATGTCTGCAGTTCTTTAATTTGTTGTCAACAGTTTCTTTCATTTGATGTCAACAGTTTCTTTCATTTAATGTCAACAGTTTCTTTCATTCGATGTCTGCAGTTTCTTTCATTTGATGTCAACAGTTTCTTTCATTTGATGTCAACAGTTTCTTACATTTCATGTCAACAGTTTCTTTCATTTGCTGTCTGCAGTTTCTTTCATTTCATTTCATGTCAACAGTTTCTTTCAATTCATGTCAATAGTTTCTTTCATTTGATATCAACAGTTTCTTTTATTTGATGTCAACAGTTTCTTACATTTCGTGTCAACAGTTTCTTTCATTTGATGTCAACAGTTTCTTTCATTTCAGGTCAACAGTTTCTTTCATTTGATGTCAACAGTTTGTTTCATTTGATGTCAACAGTTTGTTTCATTTGATGTCAACAGTTTCTTATATTTGATGTCAACAGTTTCTTTCATTTGATGTCAACAGTTTCTTATATTTGATGTCAACAGTTTCTTTCATTTGATGTCAACAGTTTCTTATATTTGATGTCAACAGTTTCTTTCATTTGTTGTCAACAGTTTCTTATATTTGATGTCAACAGTTTCTTTCATTTGATGTCAACAGTTTGTTTCATTTGATGTCAACAGTTTGTTTCATTTGATGTAAACAGTTTGTTTCATTTGATGTCAACAGTTTCTTTCATTTGCTGTCTGCAGTTTCTTTCATTTCATTTCATGTCAACAGTTTCTTTCAATTCATGTCAATAGTTTCTTTCATTTGATATCAACAGTTTCTTTTATCTGATGTCAACAGTTTCTTACATTTGATGTCAACAGTTTCTTTCATTTGATGTCAACAGTTTCTTACATTTGATGTCAACAGTTTCTTTCGTTTCATGTCAACAGTTTCTTTCATTTGATGTCAACAGTTTCTTTCATTTGATGTCAACAGTTTCTTTCATTTGATGTCTGTAGTTTCTTTCATTTGATGTCAACAGTTTCTTTCATTTGATGTCTGTAGTTTCTTTCATTTGATGTCAACAGTTTCTTTCATTTGATGTCTGTAGTTTCTTTCATTTGATGTCAACAGTTTCTTTCATTTGATGTCTGTAGTTTCTTTTATTTGATGTCAACAGTTTCTTTCATTTGATGTCAACAGTTTCTTTCATTTGATGTCAACAGTTTCTTTCATTTGATGTCAACAGTTTCTTTCACTTGATGTGAACAATTTCTTTTTTGATGTCAATAGTTTCTTTCACTTGATGTCAACAGTTTATTTGATTTGATGTATATTTGATGTATAGTGAGATGACGTGTTTTGGCGTGCTCTTCGTTTTATGGGTTTTGTGCATCAGAAACACTCAACCTGGGCAACTATTTTTGTCATATAACACTGAAGTTCAATTAACCTTCGAATCTTACTCCATTGGAACTCAAGTAGCCACGAACTCAGAGGGAAAGAAGGGCTTTGACTTCCCAGTAAGTCAGACGAGAGCCGCCATCATCTTCGTTCGTTATGTGGTTCCGTCTAACGCTGTTGTTCGGGTACACTGTGTTCGCCGAAGACGGATTTCTCACAACACCTTCCACAAATGGCTTCCTAGGGGCTATATTTATTTGCAGAGTGACATTCTACAATGTGGGGATGTGGAATCCCAGCCTGGTCCGAATACAAGCGTGTCAGACTCCCGCCGTTCTCTCTCATGTGTGACGGGAAATCAGAATGCGTCTGAACCATCGAACAGATTGCACTGTTTCTATCAAAACGTCCGGAGTATCCAGTCAGGTACTAAACTAAGGGAGTTTCAGGATTCTGTTTATAGTAATCAGTTCGACATTGTGGCTGTATCGGAGACTTGGTTGTCCCAGACGATCTCGGACTCTGAACTCTTGCCGTGGGATTACGACATACATCGTTGTGATAGAAGCAGCTCTGGTGATTCTGTTCGTGGCGGTGGTGTGCTGATCGCGTCTCGCACAAATCTACGATGCCGCCCGGTATTTTTACATGTCACCGAGGAATCTAATATGGAGTATGTTGCTATTGAGTTGAACACAAACAACTGCGGCAAAGTACTAGTTGCGGTGTTCTATAGGCCCCCGAGTTCCAATGTAGATTGGATAAGGTACTTTATCAAAACTCTGGAAAATTGCCATTACAACAAAATCGTAATTTTGGGGGATTTTAATTTGCCATCGATAACGTGGATTGACGGTTCTGGTTTCTGTAATTCGTCTGAATCCTCAGTGTTTACATTATGTCAAGCTCTGGTCGATAATAATTTATTTCAGTTGATTGATTCCCCTACGCGTGAGGAAAACTATTTGGACCTCCTAATCACGTCTATTGTTGAGGGTGTTAGTAATATTAACGTGTCCAATTGTGAAGGTGTCGCTGTGTCATCAGACCACAAGGCGGTAACATTCGATTTGCATTTTGCTTGTCGATATCACAACATCATTAATCGGTTGTCATTCAATCTAAACAAAGCCGATTTTGTGGGTCTTCGCTTTGCATTTGCTAATGACCCCCTTGAGAATCTTCTATCTGCGTCTAGCGATGACATCAAAGGGGATTGGGAAACTTGGAAATCTGCCCTTTTACATAAACTCGAGGAATTTATTCCAAAACGAAAACCTCGAAATTTTATTGTTCCCCCATGGATTGATGGCGAGGCGCTTCATGCTATTCGCAAAAAAAACACTCTCAGGAAAAAAGCCCTGAACAAAGATAGTTCAACTCTTTGGGAAAAATTTAGGCAACTCCGTAAAGAAGTTAAATACCTAATCAGATCCAAACATCTCTCATATCTGAAAGACATCGCCGACAACTGCTATTCTCAACCCAAACGTTTCTGGAATTATTTCAATAAGCTATCTAAACAGTCTTCAATTCCAAACATTGTAACATTAGGTGACTCTTCGTTCTCAAGCGCTGACGCCAAAGCTGAGGCATTCAATAAATATTTTATGTCTGTATTCAACGACGAAAACGACGCTCCTCTTGATGATGACATATCGCCATGTCTTTTTACTGATAAGTTCATCTCGTCCATTGAACTGAGCAACGAGGATGTTCTCGCCGCGTTGAATAAATTAGATCCAAGTAAAACGCCTGGTCCTGACCAAATTCACCCTAGAATCCTTAAGGAATGTGCTAACGAGCTTGCTCCTTCCCTGTGTGTTCTTTTTAATCGATCCTTAAGTACGGGGAAACTACCCTTGGATTGGAAAAGTGCCAACATCACACCTGTCTATAAAAAATAGGTCCGCAATGCGAACATGTGGGTACCGGGAGCAATGAGCATGGGGTGTGACCAAAAGGAGGCCCATTTTTATGAAACAAAAACACTATGTTATCTAAACTGAGGAAAGAAAAATCCAAATCTGTGATACTAACTGAAATATTAGTATTATTGTCATGGAGGCTATTTATCATTATATTCATGTGGTGCCTTTAAAGTGTCTATGAAATGAAAATTTGCCACAGTTTTTTATTGTACTTGAAAGAACACTTATAATAATGAAAAATGGCTTTTAGACGCTTTTCATGTTATTCTGTTCTTGAATTATTACGCTTTATATAATTTGAGCTGTGACGTCACAAGATGGACACAGCATTACACCAAAACAGGCATATCTTCAGACCGGTTTGACTAAAGCGATTCAAACCTAGCTGACTAACTAACTAAATCAAGAAAACTAAACATTGTCATGGTTCTAATGTGGTTACTATGGTAACAGAGTTTCCAGATTACTCTCTTCCTTTATATGAATTATTTGTTTTCGACCACATTTACAGCAACTTATTCAGTTTTAGTCAATGATTTCAATGATTTCCAATGTAACAATACTGTTTAAAACAATAAAAAAGTAACTGCAATGATGAAAAGTACAACATTTTGTTTCTTTACAAAGTGGCCTGGGAATGAATATGTTACCATGGGAACCTAATAACAACAATCTCAATGCTGAGTCTTGTTGACTCAGTAAGTCTGTATGGTTTGAGCCAGTTTAGTCAAACCAATCCAAAGATAAGCCTGTTTTTGAGTTTTGATGTAATGCTATGTCCATCTTGTGACGTCATATCTCAAGTTACATGAAATGTAACTCAAGAACGACATAAGATACAAAAGTTACTGTCATGTAAAAGCTATTTTTCATTATTTTTCGTGTTCTTTCAAATACAATGATGGAGTATTTTCTGACACTGCGAACACTGAAACATTGATTGTAAAATCAATTGTTAACAAGCATATACCAAGTGTCAAAGTTCCCTTTTTCTAGTGTTATTAGTCGAGAGTATATCACATGAAAATGACGAAATTTAGCTGTTTCCCTGCAATAGCTCTGAGAAGGCAATAATATGTTGTCGACCGTCAATAATGAAAATATCATGTGAAATACCACGTGAAAATGTAATCTTTGGAATGAACTCTCCTTACGCCTTAATTGTATTTAATTTAATGTTTGAAGAATAAAATATTTCATGTCTTTACGTTTTGTTTTTTTTCTTTGACACTTGGTATGATAATAAAGCACTTGTTTACTGGGACATTGGGAAAGCAGTATGTTTTGACATTCTGCTTTCATCGACGGTCTTTCATACTGGGACCACATACTGTTTCCCTCGGTCCCAGTAAATAAGTGTTAAATATTCATAGTTGGTTTCTAAACCAAAAAATAAATTTGTAAATGCAATTTCTCCAGCTAGTTATTCACTATAAGTTCATTTATTGATACCACGACAGGAACATCAGTTAACAACAAAACATCTTTATTTGCAGAACCTTTAATGACTTTAATACAACCATACAAACAATTCCCATGTAACAAAATATTGTTCAAGCCATTCATGCAATTACCGCATAAATATGTTTACCTTATGCAAAAATTATAGCGGTCAATGATTTGCTATACACTGTATACCAGCATTGTCGCCAAATTTAGACTGACTTCCTCACTTCCTCACCTGAAACTGTCAGATGGATATACTGTATTAGTGTATAACATTTGAATTTGACGAAGAAATATAAAACAAAAACAGTCACATAAACAACATAGTACCTGTAGCTACTCAGAGGAGCGAAGCTATTAAGCACATAATTTTATGATCAAAGAAATACCTTGTACAGTAAATAAGTGAAAACGAGAAAGATACAACTTACCTTTAATGTAAACTACACAAGCCAAACGCACTCGATCCGCCACGAGGAAGAGCGAATTATTAAGCCAAAATTAAAACGCATTCGATCAGAAGACACCACGAATTGATTGCCAACTTAAACGACACGACCTTTGTACGTTGAACTTGTCGAGTCGTCGACAAGTTAAGATTTTTCGAGATTTTCTACCGTATAGTTTGTTTCGATGATCGAGCGGACGACATTTTCCGATGAATTCCGAATGAGTATCTGAGTTGCGCAGTTGTAATTTCGATGTTGAACCCCTAGATAAACGGCTACCTCAACGCCATGACTATATGGGTACCGCTGACCGCGGTACCCACAAAAAGGAGGGAAATCATCGGTCACTAATTACCGACAAATTTCTCTGTTATCCATTGTAAGTAAACTATGTGAACGCTGCGTCCTTAACAAGTTAATACCTGAGCTCTCTGGCCTTTTGTCCACCTTGCAGCATGGTTTTATCGGTGGCCGATCTTGTGTAACTCAATTGCTGACTGTTTTACATGATCTGGGAACATCTCTTGACACTGGTATGGAATCGGACGTCATCTATCTTGATTTCAGTAAAGCCTTCGACTCGGTTCCCCATGCGAGATTACTTCATAAGCTATCCTGGTTTGGAATCCAAGGCCCGCTACATGCCTGGTTCGCGGACTATCTCACTTTAAGATCTCAACGAGTATTAGTCGACGGTGCATTTTCATCTTGTGTTCCAGTGACGTCTGGAGTACCTCAGGGAAGTCTACTTGCGCCGTTTCTTTTTCTTTTATATGTTAACGATATACCTGATGTGGTGAGCCGGGGTACTTCCATAGCTCTATTTGCTGATGACGTCAAGTCCATGCGTCCCGTTAATAGCACTAACGAATGTGATATTCTACAGAGAGACATTAACAGTCTTTACGACTGGTCCCTAAATTGGGGCCTATCATTTAACATTAAAAAATGTGTAGCTATGAGAATATCTAGGAAACGAAAAAGTCCCATACCATCTCTAGCGACCAGACCATATACTTTAGGTGGTCAGGCTCTTGTAGAGGTCTCCTCACAAAAAGACCTTGGGGTCAATGTTACGGATAAACTTACATGGAGCCTTCACATCAAAGTAACAGTGGCTAAAGCCAATAAGATGCTTGGCTTTATGCGGCGGCATTGTGTTGTCAATATAGGGGTTGATCGTAAGAGGTTGCTTTATCTGACCCTTGTTCGGTCTCATCTAGGATATGCTAGTGAGGTTTGGGCTCCCCAGACCTGTATCTCTGATATTAAGTTACTGGAGGGAGTTCAACGACGCGCTACACGTTTTATTTTACAGTGCAATTCCGATTCTAGGCTGAGGCCTGACTATAAGTCCCGCCTATTGTCTCTAAACCTTCTTCCTATTTCGTATTGGTTAGAATGTCGTGACATATTATTCTTGTTTAAATGTACTATTGTCGATTCTTATAATTTGCCGATTAATGAACTTATCTCCTTCTCAAGTGGTCGTACTAGAAGTTCTGTAAATAATTTAAATCTTCGCTATATCCATCGTTTTAGTTCATCTCTTTTTAGAGATTCTTATTTTAATCGTATTGTCACATTGTGGAATAACGTACCTCTAGCAATCCGTCAGCAGTCTACTTTTTCTCTATTCAAAACCAAACTGTACGAACACTATTTTCATAAACTTAATACTATGTTTGATGTGGAGAGGATTGCAACTTGGAAAACAGTGTGCCCCCACTGTAGGGGTATTGATCGCCCCAACTGTTGTTGAAAAAAGAGATTTTCTATCTTTTTAAATTTTTTTAAACTATGTATTGTCTTGTAATAAGTTCTGTGTTATGGGGATTCGTCTTGTCGGGACCTTGTGTCCGTTCACGAATCCCTCACCTACTCGCATTGTAATCTGTCTTATGATTTTAGTTATCTGTAGTTATTGTAACATGTGAGTTGATGAAAGTTTCTAAAAAAAAAAAAAAACCAAAAAAAAACAGTTTCTTTCATTTAATTTCAGTAGAGTTGTCGATTCTCTCCTGTTTCGATGGTTTTTCTATGGGTACTCCGGTTTTCCTCCCTCCCAAATATCAACCCTAACACCAACTTTAGCTGTGCTCCGAGGTCATCATGGGTCGTATGGTGGCAGCCGCGTTGAGCTACGTCCGTCGTGTAGTTCGTAGGATGATTAGCATGACCCCTTTACCTTTATCATTTCCTGGATCATGAAGACCACATGCTTTCAAGATTATCCGAATTAATGAATCCAGAATTATTGTTGAGATAATCCTATTTACTCCACAAATTAGCCAAATTTGTAATGCAAATGTGGCTGTAGAAGTAGAAAGTATGACATAGGATATCGACAAATATTCAGAAATTAACCGGATATTGATAATCTTTGAGTTTCAATATATGCTTCATATTTATTGCACAGCTCAGACTTAGTACCTAGGTTAAGGTCAGGGGATTTGTATATTTCGAATATTTGGGTTATTCTAAGAAAATTTGTAATATATCTTGTCAGACGAAATTCTCATCTTCATGGATTTTTCTCATGCGATGGAAAGTACTGGTGACTGCTGCCCACTTTTGGCCATTCTTAGAGAATGGCGTTTGGCGCCGGAAGTGACATCATATTGAGAACTCTCAAAGCAGGACGACAATAGGACTCGTGTACTGAAATAGTGCTCAGAATCTCTCTTTCCGCGAAATTATTTGTGCATTTCGATTTAAACTTTTACTGGAGCAATGTCATCGAGGCTTTTCAGTGTTAAATGACAGCCAGGATGACTCGGAAACTAATTTTATAGCCATGTACATTGTGGAAGTCGAAGACGACGCAGTTGTATCAACAAAACCCTCCGGAACATAGAACGCAGAACAAGACCAGTGGGTACCATACGAAGGCGAACCTGTCGCCGATGCAGACTGGATAGCGAATTATAACGAACAAAGACGTCTCGAGCAGAGTAAATTACAGATGCATAGATCGCGCTTGGATGGATGCGTCGCTTTGCAAAGTTGGTGAATGTTCTTATATTATTATATATAACTAACACATGTATTTTGTTTCGTGTCTGTGCCACTAGAGACAATATCAAATCGAATTACTAAACTTAACTGTATTCAATAGGACTGGGTAATGCATGTACGTATTCGTTCTGTAGTAAATCAATTTTACAATTGTCACCCTTAAACCTGTCTATGAGGGGGAAAAATTGCACAAATAAAAACGAATACGTACGTGTATTATCCAGTCCTATTGAATACAGTTAAGTTTAGTAATTCGATTTTGATATTGTCTGTGGTGGCACAGACACGAAACAAAATAGATGTATAAGTTATATATAATAATATATGAACACTTACCAACTTTGCACAGCGACGCGTCCATCCAAGCGGGGGTCTAAGTATCTGTAATTTACTCGGCTCGAGACGTCTTTGCTCGTTATAATTCACGATCCAATCTGCATCAGCGACAGGTTCGCCTTCGTATGGTGTCTACTGTTCTGTGTTGCGGAGGGTTTTGTTGATACAACTGCGTCGTCTTCGACTTCCATCATGTACACGGCTATACAATTAGTTTTCAAGTCATCCTGGCTGTTATTTAACTCGGAAAAGCTCGATGACATTGCTCTAGTAAACGCTTAAATCAAAATGCACAAAGAATTTCGCGGAAAGAGATTCTGAGCACTATTTCAGTACATTTCAGTCTTAAGCTCTATTGTTGTTCTGCTTTGAGAGTTCTCAATATGATGTCACTTCCGGCGCCAAACGCCATTCTCTCAACAGTAGTCACCAGAACTTTCCATCTCACGGTAAAAGGCTAAATACATAGGCAACTTCGAGAGCGAAAAAGTCCATGAAGATGAGATTTTCGTCTAACAAGATATATTACAAATTTTCTTAGAATAACCCAAATATTCGCAATATGCAAATTCCATGACCTTGACATAGGCACTTTAAGAAACAAATTGTTGAATAACAAGGTCGATGGGTGCTCGACAAATAGGACAACAAGCTCCTCTTCGCTTAAGTTCATGAGCACATTTTACACAGCAGGTTACGTGACCTGTATCACCATGAACAAGTGTCGCATTTCTGGGATTTGAAAGACAAATAACACATAAATCTGACTCCGGAGGGGAAACAGACGAAGCATTATTTTTCTCTAATTCTTCCTGAGGTGAAGTGACTGGATTCCCCGCAGCTGTTCGTGTTTTGGTACGGAAAGCTGCTAAAACAATAAACAAATAAGCCAAATAAAAGTTTTTTCTGGTACTCAAATAATAAAATAATCAGTTTTTATGGCAGTCAACTAATAAAATATGATGTTCTCTCAGTCAAATAATAAAATAAACAGTTAGAATGTTAATAACTCAAAGTTAGAAGTATGTTAGTAATTCACAACTAATTTTTCCCAGAATTTCTTCCTTCCTCTCCCGCTGCCATCATTTCTATCTTTTGAGTGAGAAAAGTATAGAAATAAAAAATAACAAACCTGGTGCACCTCGAGTTCCTGATGGTCTGGAAATGGAAATATCTTGAAAATGAAAAAAATCAGAGAATCTAAATTTAATTATATACTTTAAACAAAACATTTAACGAAAAATACTTCAAACTGCAACATCATGCATAAACAATGTTACAGCAATTGCACCAACAACGAGATATATTTCCAATGCATGCAGTCTTCTTTCTCCCTTCAATCATTTATGTAAAAATTGCAAAGAAAAGAAATAACAAACCTGACATCCCTCGAGTTATTGATGTTCTGGAAATGTCGATACCTTCAAAATTGAAAATGCCAGAGAATTCCAATTTACTGTAAATGCTGATTAAGCGCGGCTCTCGATTAAAGCTTAGGATACACGAGCGATTTATTCTCGCGCCGGCAACGCAACGGGTCAAATTTCATTGCGTTGCTGGCGCGAGAAAGAAAATCGCACATGTATCATATCTCGCGCGGCAACGCAATTGTAACTCTACACCTTCGGCAACCGTTGCCGAAAGTTAAAATGGTTTAATTTTCGGCAACGATTGCCGAAAGTGTTAAATTACATAGCCATTGTCTTAGCAGGAAACGCGATGTTTATTTTAAGCTAGCCAATGAAATTTGCTTTAGCATGGCCAGTGTGATGTACTGCATGGTACCTTGAAAGGCGATAGTTAAAGACCCTCTTCTCTCCTGTTAATCCTGTGTTAGCATACGGTTTCAGCATGTAAGATGTCAAAGCAAAGGCATCATCACCAACACAAATGTAAGGAACAGGCATCTCCCGACGAGCTAATGGTTTTGCAGTTGGAATTGACAAAGGATTGTCAACATCTACTAGAGCTGCACAAACTTCATTGCGAGCCCAGTGGTCGCCGATGATATTTCAAACGCGTTCTCATATGTCGCAACCAGTCGCCGACGTCGCAAATCCCTCATCGGCGACCGTCGCAGATATATGAGAACCATTCTGCGATGCCATGTTGTAAAATGTCACTAGTTCCCGGTCTTGTCGAGCAAATGTTGCGACGTGGCCAAAAAATCATTGCACGTGTATCCACTTCTCTCGCGCCGGCAACGCAATGAAATTTGACCCGTTGCGTTGCCGGCGCGAGAAACAAATCGCTCGTGTATCCTAAGCTTAAGCGCCGCGCACCTCCACATCCAAAAAAATTCGTCGTGCGGCGCTGATTCGAGTGATTTTTTGATGTTATACACAGCGATCATTTTTTTGAATTTATTGGGTTTTTGTAGGACTAAAGTTGTATTATGAGCATTTTCAACCTTTTTTTAACAAGCTCCGCTCTCGGTTGAGCAATTTGATTGAATCCACCAAAAAAGTTGTAAAATTTGATAAGCGCCCCGGCGTTTAATCAAGCATTTATGGTAATGATATACTACTTTACTAAAATATTTTTAAAAATTATGAAAATGCATGATATATATATATAAGATGAAAACGGACAAAATTCTTAAAGAATTAACTACTAATGGAAACCGACCGGCCTATACTCTGTAGTCTGATATTTGGTAAAAATTCTTTACACCGTATAATAGACCTCTTTCATAATGGCACCTAAATTAAATATTCTTTTATATTCATTTAATTTAGCCTTTCTGGCCTCGTTCGTGTGTCTGTAATTCCAAAGAATCTTTGCTTTGTAACGAGGCCAGAAAGGCTAATTTGAATGCATATAAAATAATATTTAGACTGGCCGCCATTATGAAAGGTAAAAGGTAAAAAGGTAAAAAGTTGACCGGTCTCTACTAGTATAATGTTTCTGTAAAATTATATGTTATTTTGCCCTCTACCAAGTATCTATTAGGTGGGTTGCATTCAATTGATGGGTCTAACGCCAACCCTGTTATTAAAGCTGAGTGATAAGCCGACACCAGTTATCATTTCAGTTATTTTCATAACTTTAGCTCTTTGAAAATTTACCCATTACTATATTATTCCTACTATACTGAATATTATATTATACTGAGTCCAGTTCACAAAATATCATTCTATGGCTTACGGAAAATTATACTGAATAGGTCGGCCCACTTTGTACCCGGTTCCTATACTGAATAGAGGCCAATACACTGAGTTGGCCTCCCACTTTTTACTCGGTTCCTACTATACTGAATAAAGGCCAGTTTACAAAATATCATTCTATTTTACGGAAAATTACACTGAGTGGCCTGCCCGTTATAGGAGAAGAGGCCAACTTTTGGTCTATTCTCATTGGTGAAATATACCATAGATGGTTTTATAACGTATTAACCAAATCGGTGGCACATATTTCTTCAAGTCAATTTTGTTAATACGACATATTATTATATAGATGGGAGTGTTTTACTAATAAATATGCAGTGACATATTTTCCATATCCTCACTAGTGAAGATATCGATCATGTGATTAAACATTTTCCCACTCGTGGTAAAAACAAAATTTTACTCATTCCATACGCTCATTCATAAGATACAATTCATATCTTCGCACCACCGTGTAATATCCTCTATTTAAGAAACTAGAAGATCATTCAGACTATTTGTTGATCAATCCTGCATATCATAATTTTCTTTAATATCCTATACTATTGTACTTCAAATATCTTACCTTGAAAAGATGAAAATTATTCTTTGTTATTTATATTTCAGTATTTGTACTTTTGGTCTATTTCGCAATTATGATTGACCCATTTTATGAATGCGTATTGTTAAAAGATTTACAATCCAGTAAAGTTACTAAACCATAACAATGTCATACTGTGCAGTGTTTTTGCGTAACAAGTGAAGCTATACTCTGTGTGCTAAAACAAATAATACGATCACAATGAGACATTACCAGGGTAAATTTACATGCTTAGAAAATGGCGTCCCATTTTACAGTGAGTTACACGGAGCGAAAATATTAAAACTAGAAGTTACTAACGCAACGAAAGTGCTGCCTTGAAATCAATGGTTCAAGGCAGTCGTGATATTGTGCAAAAATGCAAAGTGGCGTCATTACAAGTTTTTTACATTAAAATGATGGTATAAAACTTTAGCAGAACTACCCAATATTCAAATTTTAACATGTACTAAAGACTTATTAACCGAGTGCGAGGTCTGTGCGGTAAAGTATTTGCCTGAGGTTTTCGTACAGACCGAGCGGCGAAGGAGCGAGGTCTGTGCGAAAAAAACGAAGGAAAATACTTTACCGTATACAGACCAAGCAAACGAGGTTAATAAGACATTTATTATATGGCTTTTGGTTCATTTTGTTCTCTGTTTTTAACGTTGTGTTTGGCTTCAGATGTTGCCGTTTACCTTACCTCTGAGCTTGTTGATTTCGCTTCATGTTTACACGCGTTACTGGTCGTTAGGCATTCATTTTCTTCAGTTATAGATAAACAGCTTTCAAGAAAAGCAGAACTAATGTTCCAGGACGTGTTATTGTTCGAACTTTTTCAACGAACATACTCAAATCCTCTTTTATTTTCATCTAAATCAACTCAGAAATTTTCCCGCCAAAACTTACCGGTCCGGAAAAAGGCGTATTGCCCTCTCACAGCGCCGGGAGGGCAATACGCTTTTTCCGGACCTCTCCATCTTTCTTGGTCATATAATAATTATATCTTATTGAATGGCCGTATTATATGCCAAACCATTCAATGAGGTTTTTATTATATGACTACTAAATTGAATAAGTTTGTATTTATTTCATTTCCTCGTTTGTTTGTGATACGTTGTCAGACGTTGTTTCTGTTAAACTGTCCATTGCTTTGAGATATTCATCGTCAAAGTCGTCAGAGTTTAACGAAAATAATAAGGCGTCGTTCATGTCTGTACTTACATTTTCAAAATTAAAAAGACAGTTCGCATCCGCCATTTTAGGCTTTGGTTTAAAGCCGCAAAAAAATCCGTATTTTTGTTCTGTTCAGAAGAGGAGAAATACGGATTTTACCATGCAATACGGCCTGGTATTTGTTCTGTTCTCGTGCCCTTATATGGAAGAATTACGTCATTGTCATACAATAAAATATGTTATAGGTTCTTCCATCGACTTTCATTTCACCAAACGCTTTTGAAAATACTAAACACGTAGCCTCTATTTTGATTCGTTGGCTGTTTTCAACACAATTTGGCGAATCGTCGATTTAACAGATCTAATCAAACCGGTAACTGAATAATTTGAAAATCGCTGTTGCATATATTAAGAGGACGGCAAACGGTAGGCGATCAGCAGAATCTTCATTTTAATATTTTCGCTTTGTGTAACTCACTGTAAAATGGGACACCATTTTCTGAGGACCATATGTAAATTGAGTGAGGCTATTCTGCACTCAGTTGATGTAGTGCCGTCATATCGACAAATCGTCGCAACATGTTCGTAAATATAGATAAATCAAGAAGATGGCGCCGTGTGGTTGGCACCATTAATTGAACTACATGCCAGAAGAGTAAAGAGTAAAGAAATACCTAATGGTTTCCGTGTTTGGATGGCCTGATCCAAACACGCGGGATGTTGCGAGACTTGAGAAAAGCGTAAAGAAACACGAGCCGCTAGGCGAGTGTTTTTTAGATTTTCGAAAGTCGAGCAACATCCCAAGTGTTTGGATCAGGCTATCCAAACACGGAAAAACCATTAGGTATTTATTTTATAAAATAATACGAACGAACGAGCAACACAAACTTGAGGAAACGTTTGGCGGGAAATTTCCGTGTTTGGATGGCCTGATCCAAACACGGGTATTGACCAATCAGAGCTTGCGTAGCATACATGTTATTTTATAATTATTCTTCATCTTCTTTATTCTTCATATTCTCAGGAGTGTTATTGGCGATGTTTTGATGACTTGGACTTTTCTCTTTTTGATTACTTGGATTGTTTATCAGAGCTGCTACTGAGCCTACTCAGATGGAAATAGTATACTGTGTATACATATGCCATAAATATTAACTATACTTTTTGATGCTGCACTCAGTTGACTATTATTCATTATTTTGATTCAATCATAACTGGGTCATGGGTGGAGAAATCTGTTTATTATACAGTCGTCAAGTTCACAGAGTAGCCATACGCTGTAGGGAGGGACATACATACTGTAGATAAAACCGACAAAACAATTGCCCCTTTCACCACATGTTTTAGTCTTTTGTTTACAAGTTCAAGCACCGTATTCATTTTGAATTGAAATTCGCGGGGAATATTATATTTCGCGCAACGCGAAGATAGACCGAGCATTTTCCGACGAACGTCGTGAATTGTTGGTATGACGTCACTACATCAACTGAGTACAGAATAGCCTCACCCTATGTAAATTAGTCTTCAAGCGGCGGCCATTTTGTCGTGAATTTCTTGTAATGATCAAAGCATTTCTTCATGTAGAAAAGAACGAAACTACATGAATACGCAAATATTCGAGTAATTAATAAGAAATATCTTTAAAATACCTTGACTGGACCCGCCTTTCATGCAACTTTCGCATAAATCATATTCACAACTGAAACAATGGTAAGGATGCTTGTTGATTTCTGGTCTGAAGCTTTTTCTACAGTTATCGCATGCCCATCCACCAGAATAGTTTATATAAACCATTGTTGAATCTGCCTTAAAAAGTTCATGTTGGTGAAGAGGAGTAGACCATGAACGAGAACAGTTGTCACAAAGATCAAAGTTACATGAACTACAATGTCTTGGAAAGCTATAAAATAGAAACAAGAACAAACTCTTTGTATATTTATATACCATAAATTTTAAATAATCTTTAACGACGCAATAATTGGCGAAAACTGTCGAGGTTGCCCAGCAACTGTTGTTGTTACATTTTAGCAAAGCAATAAATTGGGAGAGGGGTTATATTTGCAGGGGGTTATATTTGTGGGAGGGGTTATATTTGTGGGAGGGGTTATATTTGTGGGAGGGGTTATATTTGTGGGAGGGGTTATATTTGTGGGAGGGGGAGGGGTTATATTTGGGGGAAGGGTTATATTTGTGGGAGGGATTATATTCGGGACGCGGAATGCAGCCAGGCTACGAAACACCAAATGTCATAGGTTTTCTCATCCCATTCTAAGACTTCCCACGGCAGATTTCGCTCCAACCCCAGAAGACCAAAAAAGCCCACTCTAGATAGGTGCGACTCCATTATTGGAGTTAAAATCATCCAAATAAAAAATAATTGTTTTAACTATGCGAGAAGAGCTATTTTAGCCCTGGTGTTGGAGTTTAAATGACTCTTAAACATATAGGAGTTACATTAACTCAAAGGAAGAGTTAAATCAACTCTGTTGTTAGAGTAAAAATAACTCTACCCAGCGGAGTTACTCTACTATCTGGGTTATTTAAACTCCCTGAAAATAACAGGTTGTCCCTCTTGAAAAATCCTCAACCTTTCCTTAAAAAGCAAAATTAAGTCGTCATTTAGGTTGTGTTATTTTATAATTTACTTAATTTCCTTGCCAATATCTCCAAAACTATTAGATGTATGCCAATGAAATTTTCACCGGTTAATGGCATGGTAACACTGAATATACATTACATTTTTGTTGTCATGGCAACAAATTATGACGTCATCGGTCAAAAATTCGGATTTGAAGCAGTTCAAAAAAGGGTTTTTCGCAGGATTATTTCTTACTGTTCTGTTAACGTACATAAGTTAATAAATAGATTTATCTTGATCGATATGTTCTTATTTTTATTGTTTCTATTATAATGAAAATTAGTCCCCAGTCTAGATAGGGTTAATCAGTAAACAGTGTACGGAGCATGTTGCAGTTCTTGCACTGGTTATTGCATATATCGTTGTTGTTGGACTTATGGCCGAAACTAAAACTTGAACAAAGAATTTTGGCAGATGAAAAGTTCGACATTTAGCCTCTGTTATTCAAAGCACTTCTTGTCCGCACTTTTTTTAATTTTGGTGTTGAATTACACTACACATGTTTCAGCTTGAAGTGGTGAATTATCTCCACCCTAACTGTCTAGTCTGTCTCGTTTGATAAGTACTGTAGCAGCGTTTAATTTTGAATTAGTTTGGATTTTTGAAGACTGCAGAAAATCATTCTCAACTTGGGGGTGTTAATAAACGGCGTAATGCGTAATTTGAAACGGCGTAATGAAAAAGGTTAGGGTGAGTATTAGGGTGGGGTTAGTATTAGGGTGAGTATTAGGGTTAGTATTAGGGTTAGTATTAGGGTGAGTATTAGTGTTAGTATTATATTAGGGTTAGTATTAGTATTAGGGTGGGGTTAGTATTAGGGTTGGTTAGTATTAGGGTTATAGTATTAGTATTAATTATACAATGCTCCTAAAACGTTATTATTATTATTAGTGGACCTTAATTGACAGGAAGAGGGAAACCACTTGAGAGTGAATTTGGCAAACTATACAGGATTTAGCAAAATATTTAGGGTCTTCACCAGTCTCTATTTTGGCAGACATTTAGTGTTTTTAACAAGAGTCCAACCAATTAATTGGAATAAAAAATAACTTATGTAATCTTACTAGTTTTGGTGTCCATTGTTTTTGGCACACACATCACAAAGCCATTCTCCATTAGACTGAGAATATGTATACCTAACATCTGTACAGTTCAAGAGATGCTTATGAAGAGGACTTTTCACTGCCTTAAAACAGCACTTGCAAAGATTAAAATTGCAAATTTCACAATGATAACAGGCAACGTCACCAATTTGTGATTTAGATCTGTGACATGCGCCACATTTCCATGCCTTTCTCTGTTGTTCCACAATAATAAATAGAGGATGTTGCACATGTGCAGGATGTTGGTAACCTTTGGTGCACTTATGACATAATTTGAAATCACATGGCTTGCATTGAAATGGTGGTTTCTTTGATGTTATTGCATCTCCACAGGTATCACATATTTTTCTGTGGGAGGAATTTCTAGTAACAGCAACAGCATCACATACATCTTTTCCCGTATGAACAGGATGTGAAGGATGAATCATTGCAATTTTGTTGATGATGACTCACATATCATACCATTACTAAACTCTTCTATGATAAACAAATAAATAAAAAACAAATAAACAAACAATACATGTATATATTATATAGTTAATATATATATTTAAGTGTACTTAACTATATACAGTATTGGTACAGTATTGATATGGAACAGTACATTACTAGTACACTACACAATGAAATGCATTTGTCAGAGTAAAGAATCTGCCCCCAATGTCAACAGTAGGGGGAGGGGGACTGCTCTCCACCAATAAAACTGAAGTGACATCACATCCCAAATGTGGCATACGCCATACAGTACAGTACAAGCCAAAATGTCCAACTGAAAATGTATTGTATACCATACCATTTTACAGCAGAAAAAATATACAAGTAGAGGCTGGTCACTTTTTATGCAGTTCCTACTATAGTTAGTTGATTATTCTTAACGGACTCTTTTGTGGAACATAATCAGAGCCCGCCTATCCAAAACAAGATATTCAGCTTTGTAAAATGTCTTAAAATGTCTGTCAACTAGGTCGCACACTGACAAATGTATGAAAACGAGTGTATTAATCATTATAATTGCAAAGTCTGTGAAATTGTGTCATTTATAACCTTTAGCTTTCTCTTAAAACTTGTCCCAAAATGCAGAAAATGACATTTCTGCGACTCAGGGGCGTAGGAAGCTTTGTAAAGTTGGGGGGGGGGGGGGGAGGGGGCCGGCCAAAGCAAAATTTTCGTTGTAACTATCAGTGGCGAAGCTAGTCCCAAATGGGTGGCACGAGGCTTTCTAGGAGGGTCCGGGGTATGCCCCCCCCGAAATATTTTTCGAAATATAATGATTTTTCAGTTCAGAAGTTTATAAAATTTCATATTTTGGACTGTTTCGCTCTATATCAGAGCTCATCAGCATGTCTAGGAACCACCAGGGGCGGCCGCCCCCCACTGACAACATACTAATGCAATGGTCAGCGAGTCCGATATGGACGTTTTTTTTCAACCGGGGCTACCTTTTAGCCTCAATCATTCCGCGATTTCCACCCTTCTGCTTAGTTAAAAAAGAAAGCGTAGGGCTGTGTAAACTAGAGAAACATTTGTACTTTAGTATAGTAAAATACTTGGGTTAACATGCAAAGATATTGTGATTTTTTTAAATTACTTCTATGACAGTTTAACAGAACATTTATAGGAAGATGTTGTTTTCCAACTTGTGACGTCGGTAATATCATACATTCATACTATTCGATTAATATACGATTTCAAATACTTGGCTTTCGAATTCAATTTTTTGCTGCAATTTTTCTTTCAAATTCAATCATTTTTTGGGGGGTCGAAAGCTATTCCGGACCCCCGTTATATAATATTGGTCGCCCCCCCCCCGGCCCCCTGCTTCCTACGCCCCTGCTGAGACTTACAAATTCAAAAACAATTTCCAGGGAAAATATAGGCTGCGTACAGACGCTCTCCAAATGTCTTTGCTTGGGGAATATGTCCCTGTAGTATGAACCCAAGATGATGCAACTACCCACCCCTAATATTCAAACTGAACCACCACCCCTACAAAAATCAACCTTTTTGCCATCTCTGCCATTCCAGTCTTAGCATGTCAACCTCGTACCCAGGCTCTTCACTCAGCGAGTCCGGGTGAAAAGCCTGGGTACGAGGTTGGATAGCATGTTAGCACAGTTTATTTTTAACAGTTGTGACGGAAATATAATGTTTGTTCCCAGTACTTTGACATATGTATAAAGTTATACTGCAAGACAATTAATCGTTGCATTAAATGGTCAAACTTTTCTCACTGCACCAGTCAAGCACCACTAATCAAGCACCACCAATCAAGAGCCACTAATGTTCATTCACTAATATTCAATTTATGGATGTTGTAAGTCACAAACCAAAAGTATTGGACAAATATCAATTAAAAAACATAATCCATATTATAATAATCCACTAATATTCAAATGTTCTAAGACAGGCTGACTTGTAATTTTGTTAATATTATTTCATGGCTTCAAATATACCAGCCAAAACTAATTTAAGAAACATTATAGAGCTTTAGTATATGGTTTGTAGGTCACCCGCAAGTTATTATATTTAAATGCAAAACGTCTCAGCCCAGCTTAATTACCAGGCTCATGATCATCAGCCCATAAGAAAGCAATTTTAAATTAAACAAAGAACCAGGTGCCTTCAACATTTATAATAGATATGTATCTATACACACAATTCTACCCATCAGACCCTTCATTTAGGGACTGCTGATCATTATTTATGGATATATAAGGTTGGGTAACCCTTCTAAACTGTGCATGCAAACAGTTGTGCATGCATGCTTGCATGCAACATACTATTGCATGCATATACATGTGTATTGCATGCATGCACGGATGCATGCATGTATGCAAAATTGTATTGCATGCATGCAAAGATAAAATGCATGCATGCAAAATTGTTTTGGATAAAATACATGCATGCAAAATTGTATTGCATGCATTAAAATATAAAATACATGCAGGCAAAATTGTATATATTGCATGCAATGTACAGTTGCTATTTTTACCTTGTTATTGCATGCCAAGTTGCCATTTTAATGCATGCAAAATTGTTATTCAGCGTGGAAAATTGTGATTGCATGCGTGTTCAGATGTAATGCATGCATGCATGCAAATAACAATCATGTGGAAACCAGGCTTTAAGGCAGATTTCCTGTCCTCACGAAGCAACTCGCTGTTGGAAACTTTGAACTATTTTTTACTCGCGGCAAGTACTCGCAGCAAATATAACCAATCAAAACAAATTATGTCAACCTTTCAAATCAATAGTAATTCATGGCGAAAACTGCACAAAGGAAATCATTACCGTGTTTGGTGGTTAACTTGCATAGATAATGAAGGAAGAAATTACATAAATTAATTGAACTTTCACCTCGATTTTCTCGTAAATACCGATTTGTTTGAGGTGCTATATCGGAAACACTCAGAAGAGTGCTTCATCAGGATACCTGTATCCAAACACCTCGAAGTCGGCGATCGCTTCATCAGTCTTGAAACCACGCGAGTTATCGCAAGGCGAGCTGCATGTGTTGGAATTGGAAATACAGCGAGCTGCAAGTTGCTTCGTGCGAGGACTGGAAATCTGCCTTTACTTACATAATGCGCTGTATACTCTCTCCTCCGCCTGTAGCATAAGAGGCCATTTCCCCTCGCATAATTCCCGTCACATGAAAACTAAACATAAGATATCTTATATGTATCTGAGTGAAGAGATGACCTGTAAAGTCGTACGTATTGGCAGTCAATATGCTTTATTTCGCCGTCAACAACTACCGTGATCGTTGTTTCGACGTATATCAGTTTATTTGATTATTATATAAACTTATTAGCAGATCGGTCCCCAGATTGGAATTTGAATCAGTCAAATAAATGTTCTCTCAGACTCAGTAACACACGATCGGAACATGTAATAGGCTATACCTTATACGGTACGCGAAAATACTATTTATAAGCTAAGGTGAATATATATTTATATTTATTTTTACATTTCCTATCTTTATTATTTATTTATTTTTATATTTCCTATCTTTAAACTGTGATATGCTAAAACCAGATAAGGATTCAAATGCTCAAACAAGGAAACTAAAGTCATTGTATGAGTTGTATCAGTTATCACAATTAATTGATGAAGCTACCCGGGTAACTATGACAACCTCTAGCCTAATTGATCATATAACTACTAATACACCAGAAAAAGTTTTTGATTCTGGTGTTATCCATACTGGATTAAGCGACCATAGTTTAGTATTTGCCCTAAGAAAAATTTCTGTTATTAAAAAACAAGAAAACAAAGTCGAAATTAGAAATATGAAAAGATTTGATAATCAAAAATTTGTTGATGATTTGAGCAGACAACACTGGGAGTATGTATACTTTTTCGCTGAAGATCCTAATGCTATGTGGGAAATCTGGAAGCAATTATTCTTAGAGGTCTTAGATAAACATGCACCAATTCAACACAAAAAGATTAGAACAAAAAAAGTTCCTTGGATTACCAGTATTATAAAGGATCTTATGAACACAAGGGACAGATTAAAAAGAAAAGCCATTATCACAAACCTAGAGATAGACTGGTTAAATTATAAAACAACAAGAAACAAAGTTAATATTCAGCTAAAAAATGCCAAAAAAGATTATTACTCCACTAAAATTGCTGGTCAAAAACACAACCCTAAAGAGGCGTGGAAAACTATAAACAATATATTAGGTAGACAAAGCAAACCAACAGTAGTAAATGAGTTAAAATTAGATGAAAATAGCTTGACAAATACCAAAGATATTGCAGAGGGCTTTAATGATTATTTTTCAAATATTGGCCCTGATCTAGCTAGCAAAATTGATTCGTCAAATTTCAACTTTGAAACGTATATTGAAAATGCTAAATCAGAATTCGCTGCATTCCAGCCAGTCACTGTCAAGGAGGTCTACCATCTCTTACTTTGTCTCTCTAGCAATAAAGCTACTGGAGTTGATAAGATTTCTTGTAAAATTATTAAAATAGCTGCACCTACCATTTCAGATTCATTGACATACATATTCAATCAGGCTATTACTCTATCCCTTTTCCCTGATGAATGGAAAACAGCTAGAGTAATACCTCTTTATAAAAATGGCCAACGAAACGTGCCTGGAAATTACAGACCAATTTCAGTTCTGCCAGCCATCAGCAAAATTATGGAACGAATTCTATATGATCAACTATATAATTATTTAACAAAATTTGGACATCTAAGCGATTGTCAATTTGGTTTTAGAAAATTTCACTCTACAGTCACAGCATTACTGGACTGTACAAATGAGTGGTATATGAATTTAGACCGGAAAAAGTTCAACCTAGTAGTCTTAATTGACTTAAAGAAAGCATTTGATACTGTTGATCATCAAATTCTATTGAGAAAACTGGAGTTGTATGGAGTAAAAGGGCAAGCTCTATCTTTTCTCAAATCTTATCTCTCGAATAGAAGGCAGAAATGCCAAATTCAAGGCTCTGTTTCATCAGAGAAATTGATCAAATGTGGTGTACCACAAGGCTCTATTTTAGGGCCACTATTTTTCCTATTATATATTAATGATTTGCCTCAATGTCTATATAAAACAAAACCTCGGATGTTTGCTGACGACACTAACCTGACCGCTTCTGGAGACTCTATTACTGACCTTGAAGCTGCAGTGAATTCTGATTTAGAAAATCTTAGAAAATGGTTAATCGCCAATAAACTTAGCTTAAATGTAGCTAAGACAGAGTTTATGTTAATTGGTTCTAAACAAATGTTTAGAAGTATTTCAAATTTGAAACTAAATGTTAAAATTGAGAACGAATCAGTTAAACAAGTTTATGAATCCAAAACTCTTGGAGTGACAATTGACCAGCATTTATCTTGGAGTAGTAACACTGAGAATGTTTGCAAGAAAATAACATCCGGTATATCGGCTCTTAGACGACTGAAAGAATTTGCTGATAAGCAAACCATTCTTTCTGTGTATAATGCTATTGTTCGGCCATACTTCGATTACTGCTGTGAAGTATGGGATGTGTTTGGCGAAACACAATCAAAAAGACTCCAAAAACTCCAAAATCGAGCTGCGCGAATTATTATGAATATGAACAATGACACAGATCATTCTGTTGCTCTGCAAGCATTGGGCTGGAAGCCACTTAAAACAGAAAGAAAGAAAGGGAAAGCAAAAATAATGTACAAATTATTAAATAAAATGGGTCCTAAGTCACTCACTAATCTTTTCACATATAAAGGTGAGAAAACAAATTATCACCTTCGGGACATTTCAAGTAGCCTTTGTTTACCACAACCGCGTACTAATAATATGAAAAAAAGTTTCATGTATGACGGAGCACACCTTTGGAATTCTATTCCAAAAGAAATTAGAGAGAGCAAATCCCTTTCTGCCTTTCGAAAGAAAATCGCTGTTCACATTGATTGATTGATTGATAGTAAATGCAACTTGAAGTACTGTACCTGTGAATATAGATTACTGTATACTAGTTAATAACTTAGATTTTATCTAATACATATAATTTTGTAAATAGCTTTTAAAATTTTTTATCTGTATATTTTTGCACACGCCCCCCATGGAAATCAGCTTCGGTTGATGGGGTCAGCGTGTATAAATAAAGTTTTCTATCTATCTATCTATCTATCTTTATGATTAACCATTTATTGCAATCGGATCAACTAAATGAGTTCTCGACCAATTAGGCGACAATGACGGTGTGCTTAATTTAGCAACACAAATGCAAGCACCAATCAGAATACAGGACATTTTGATCCGACACAGCATTGAAGCTCCAATCGCTTCGACAGTCGCCAGCCACATGCAACTGAATCCGTCGGCATAGCTGTAACCAACCTCGTACCCAGGGTCGGGGGAGTTGCCTGCGGAGGAGGCTATATTCGAGCATCAGTTCGTCGACATTTATACAAACCAGGTTGCTCTAAAATCTCTTTAAATATAATGTCGAAGGTTTATATTGTGTGTACTTGTTTATTTATAGTTATCAAATTAAATGGGGTTTTAAAATAGAACGAAGCAATTGTTTATGATGAACTATCCGTAATTTGACCCTTTTACTAACTGTCAACAGATACAAATAGCGAAACTGGACGGGTATTCTACAATTTAGCGTAAATCTCTTCAGCGTTCGAATCTTTATACAAATTCTTGCATCGACGCTCGTCTACAGCAGCCTTACAAAGCCGACAAGAGGAAATTTCTGTTGATATGCTCTTATAAACCTTCTTCGCTGTCTAGTTTGTTGCCATCAGGGACAAAGTGAAATGAACACCTGGACACATGTTGGCACTTCGTAATCCGATATTCTCCGAGAATAAAGAGATGTTTAACGCGATGATGTTTCTACTTTCTTGTTGAAACTACTTTCTACTTTCTGGCGTAGAACTGCGCAAAAAATTGAAATATTACTTTCGAAGAACGACTTTCTTATATGCGACAAACTATTTCTTCCCCCAGAATCTCTGCCAGGTTGGGAACAATAACAAGTTTTTACGCTGCGCTTGTAAACTAGTTATTATTATCTAAATATAATACGTGACCATGTTCCTGTGCACATGTATGCAAATGTTAACAGAGTTTTCCAGTTTATAAACTTGATCCATAATTTTACAGCACAGTCGAGCGTGTGAAAAGCCTCTGTTTTTCCTTGAGGTGTTTGAATGTGCCACGAAGATCGAGTTAAATCTATTTGTAAATTTGTTTTGGTTGAGAGGTTATTCCAAACTCAGTTTGCATTGCAAAACATTGTTGACATATATGCAAATTAATAATTTTCTACAACACTTTCACTAATATATACATTATGTTATTTTTCAAAAACAAATTGACCTTGACTTATGTTTTGACTTTTGATGCGGGATACCAGACCAAAGATACTGGCGAACCCTGCCAATGTTCGGACTGTTTGAACTTTATTCCGGCATGAGTGGCCTTTTTACCTTGAATTTATGATTGGCTCTTAGGTTAGTCACAGAATTGGCAGTTCATCACCTTTTCACACCAATTTATTACCAATTTATCTGCCTATGCAGCACTCAAACTTTTTGGATAACTGTATACATGGGTGACCCTAAATTGCATCTTATTGGATGTGAGTGTGACCAAAAATTGGGTACTGGTGAGTCGGTGACCAGTGCAGTACTTAATATATTTCAGTTTATACTCTGCTTCAGACTAATAGTAAAGAAGCCATCCAAAAACATAAAATTTGTAGAACTTATTTAATTTTGCAAGGAATTACATGTTTGAATATTGTTTGAATATAATTCATTTTACTGAAATATAATATTTCAGAATATATTACAGTATAAAATGCTATTATACAGTATAAAATGAATATTATACAGTATAAAATGCTATTATAGACAGTGTACCAAATACAAATATTGATAATTTTCCTCTTTTCTTAAAGGTTTCTTAGGACAAATGTTTCAAATGCTATCCTGATGTTAACAGAGTGATTGGGAAAGTGGCCATTGAATATACAAGAGGCCGCCATACAACAGCAGGGCCGTAGGAAGCAATTTTGTATTGAGGGGGCTGATGTAGCGAGCGTCGAAGACGCGAGATATCTAGGGGGGCCGGGGAGCATGCCCCCCCCGGAAAATTTTGGATTCTAGGGTCTCTGAAACAGCATTTCCCGCATTCTGGGGCGAGATTTATAGCAAAATTTATAGCATAAAAAGCAAAGAAAATTTGTTAAAGCAGAACAGAGCAGGGTACATAAAGATATTTTGAGATTTAAATCAAAAGTTGTGAAGCAGTGCAGTCGGTAATACGGGTTTTGTTCGTTTTAATACGATACATAATAACTAAAGAGTAAAGTCTAACAACACTTTCATGATTAATTTTAACTGTTTCAATCTATTACTTAACTTATTAATTTTCCAAATAACTTTAAATAACATTAGTCCTTAAAGCGTCCAAAAATTCGCTTTCTATTTTCATTTTTGTCAATAATAGAATCCCACATCAGTTATACATTACAACTAACAAGTAAATAAATGATTAATTAGACCCTGGCAACAAATTAAAAGGGTTAATTTCTGTCCGCGTTAAATTCTGTCCGTACTCCGTACGAATTTTCACAGGTCATTATTTCCCTCAAACTTTACAGATTATTGCTAGTTTACAAATTATTGGGGGGCTGAAGCCCCCCCAGCCCCCCCGGTGTCTACGGCCCTGAACAGACCGAGACGACTCAGTTATTGCTGCCATGTTTGGTGAAAATTGATATTTGACACTATTATTTAATTTTACTAATCTGCCTTTATTACAAATAACTTTAATTAAGTAATTTAAAATTTTAGTAACTAATATATGAATATCAAAATAAATGAAACCTACTTTACAATTCAAATAACCTGGTGGTTGAAAAGATTATATTATTAACTATATTTTAAAATATCTAAAAAGGTTGGTGTACTACCGAAATAGCATGTAAGTTGTCTAACATTTCGAGTGAAGGCCCTTCGTCAGAGAGTTAAAGGCGAAGAGCCTTCACTCGAAACGTTAAACAATTATTACATGCTATTTCGGTAGCACACCAAACTTTTTAGATATTTGATTTGTATTTCTACACTGCCTAGGCATTTTATAAGTTTTAAAGTGATTTGGCAATTTGAAAACAATACAAATCAGGTTTCGATTGTACATGTAATCTATATTTTAGCACTTTATATTTTAAATGTTGTCATCATTTAGGTAGGGTTTAATAAATTTGCAATTAAATATTTTGCCATTGAATCAGTTTTTATGTTTCTGAATGATGGGAAGATTTCAATTTTTAAGATTGCTAAAAATATGTGCATATTACATGAAATTTTTGCTGCAACTTATGCATGCATGCAGCCTATGCATGCATGCAGCCTATGCATGCATGCAACCTAATGCATGCATGCAAATTTGTATGCATGCAACCTTATGTAGAATTATACAACCCCTGCATGCATGCATTTCCTGCATGCATGCAAATGGGACAAATTGCATGCACCTGCATGCAGCATGCATGCTTTGTATGCATGCGGCATGCATGCACAGTTTAGAAGGGAAAATTGACCCCGGGTCATGTTTTATGTAAATGTAAAACAAAAGTGTAACACACAATAAGATGAGCACAAGCACACATATAAAAACACAAAGTGTTTAGTGAGACAGAAAAAAACACAAAACCATAAATTTTCTTCTTATGGTATTTCTGTTCATGTGTGAAACAAGATTTTAAAAGTTCTGAGACAAGACTGTCTCACCAGTGTGAAAATGCACCAGACATGCAACTTTCAAAACAACATGCATTTCCATATTTCATATTGGATGTGCCCATATCATCTCACAAAGGATCAACAAGGTTTTAAATTCACCAATTATGCTTGTTTGGACGGCTTCAAAAATGTTATGCCCTGATAGAACGTGTCATGAAAATATTTGAATTTAGTTTTAAAATATTCCTGACCCAGTAAACCCTATAAATAATGATGGTCCTTTATTGTACTTCCTGGAATTGGGTGGTATTCTTCTTGTAACATTGTAAGTTTTGTTTTTTGTTTAGTTAAGTCATGGCAATAGAAGAGTACGTTCCAAGTCAAGTAAATTGATTTCTTCATAATTGACAAATTGGTTTGATCATGCTTCATGAACAACTTCCTGCTTTGAATTCATTGTTTTTTTTACCAACCAATAGGATTTCGAGTCAAAAATCAAAAACGTAAAGCAGGAAGTTCTTCAACGAACTTCATCTCAAATCTTGCAACCAATGAATTATTCCAAAGGTTTCTATTGCCATAACAGTAAAATGATACTCAAGCCAAAAAGTTCAGGACATTAAAGCAAATTCAATAAAATAAAGTCGAGGTTTCCAAGCTTTCTAACCCATGGGCATGGAACAGATCAACATATTTTTAACTGTACTTTCACTTTCACTTTCACTCAATCTAACTTGAGCTCATGTCATGATTGTTTATGAGAAAAATCTAGAATTTGAAATTCGATAAGCATGACTACTGTACCAAAGCTAAAGGAATATAACTAATTGTATATGAACATAGCAATAAACATTGTTAAATTGAACAAAACCATGATTAATATTTAGTTTCTGAGGCTGTACCTGCATGCACTTTCAAGTTTCACCCCAAACAATCTTCAGGTTGTATAACTTATGTTGATTGAATCCACATACAGTTTGGTCTAAGACCAAGCTTTCTTTTCATATATTAAACTTTTTAAAACAAGTTAACCTTACCAAATAACTCACAAATTGAAAACTCTAAAAGGTTCAGTGTACTGAACAAATAACGAGTCAGTAGGATATTTAACGTTTCGATCAGGGAAGCTGAATTAGCCAAGGCCTTACTGATCGTCAGAAAATGAACGCCCTACTTGTCACAGAATCAAACGTAAAGACGTTATATAATATATAGACATCCTATTTATTGAGAATTCAACGTTTCGAAAATATATTTATATACGTTATTCGGAGTTACCGTTGTGTATTTTATTCAAATACTTTAGACCTCCATTCACTATTTCGACAGTACACCAACCTTCTAGAATTTTCTATTTGACTGCCTACGCAGCACAACACTTTTAATATATCACTATTATAAATTTCTCTGTTCAAAATGAAATTGCATTTGACAAAAGTTGTTATATATGCCATATGGTTATAGATATGGCGTCGCGACTTCTCGCTCAAGATAAATTCGGTTAAAAGTAAAATACTTACACGTCCATGCAACCACGGTTATGCAACTTGACGAAACTACCAAGTTTTGAACTATAAACTGAATGAAGTAATGAAATACGAAGAAAGACCTACTGTCTACCGGGATTTCCCTCGGGATTTCCCCGTTTGCTGTTGCGTTTACTAAACTGGCAAACTAGTCAATATACCTGTCACGTGACTAGATCTGTTGAAATGAGTCATATTTCAATTTCGGTTTGTTTGAGTTTTGATTCTTTAAATAGCTTTTATTATTCTCGAAAAGCTATTACCAGAAAATAAAAGAACACACTTTTTGCTTCAATGACCACGAACAATGGCTTGAAATCTAAGGTTGGATATGAATACAACAGTAAATTGTAAACCAGTAGTGAAGCCATTGTTTCGAGTGAGAATTGAAGCAAATTTGAGAGGTATCTATTATTATTGTTAAAATTGGTAAAAGTGCGACGTTTGAGTACAACAAAAGTTAAACGTAGTGAAAGTTTGGTATATTTATAAGAATACAAGTATATTCAATAGTCCTTTCCAATTGTGATATTTTTCCTTCCATGCAAGAATAAATTATCGGGATTTACATCGCGAGCAAAAAAATCTTGGAACTTGTCCGGCAACAATGTTACGTTGTAAGTTCTGTTGCTCGCAACTTGTCTAATATGAGCAACAAATCTTTGGAACTTGTTTCAGCAGGTTGCTTTAGCCTTTACCTTTCATGCAACTTGTCTCGCAATATTGTGGAGTTGCAAGTTTCATCATGTACCCTTCCTGCCAATTTGTCTCGCAATATTGTTGATTTCATCATGTACCCTTCCTGCCAATTTGTCTCGCAATATTGTTGAGTTGCAAGTTACAGCATGTTGTTGTACGTATTATACTTTCAATTCCTGCAACTTGTTTCGCAATACGAAACAATACTTGTTTCAGTACTTGTTTCAATACTTGTTTCAGCTGTACTTGTTTCGAAATTCGAGACTTGGTCTTTTTTTACAAGGCACTCTGACTATTGTCACATAGTCTTATACTTAAAGTTCCGTTATGTAAAACAAGTACATTCATCGGCTCATACTTCAACCGGACTGTTCATTTATGAACAGAATATTAAATATTACTTATTAAATATTACTTATTAATATTAAATATTGCTTATCTCAGTTTTCTTCATTGTTTTTTATGTATATTTGTATATAAAGGGGGGTACACCAACCTTTTGGAGCTATTCCATTTACCTACACAACACAACACTTTGATCTCCTTCACCATTATTTTGGTAGTACACCAACCTTTTATAGTATTTAATTTGTATTTCTACACTGCCTACGTAACACTTTTATGTAACAAAAATGAGTTGTGCGTGCGACAAAGTTGTACCTGCGACATTGCATGAAACATTTGGTCAGAACTTGCATTCAACAAGGAATTTATGCGACAACAACTTGCACGACAAAAAGCAATAGTAAAACGTGCAATTTTACGCTGCAACTCTCACCACTCTTGTTGCTCGTATTACCTCATCTTTCGGTGGAGATAAATCCTGATAACCATGCGTAGCAGCATGAGTGGTGGAATGACTGCTGAGATGATCATTGAACGTTGTAAAATTTTGGAGCAAATAGACTAAAAAATGGATACTAACAAAATAAACCAGTAAAAAGGAAAAGTTTAACCGCTCAATAGCGGTAGACGAAACCCGTTGGGTTGCTCCGATTAATCCTTGACAGATAATAACCCACCATGCTGTTGCAGGATCGTTAACACGCATGAGCAAAACAGCATAACTCATGGCATTGAAAAAAATGTTGATCAACCAGAAAATGACACATTTTCTCACATTAAATATGTAAACATAAATGCCATTTTCTACGTCCTAAATACAAACTAACTTAACTGTATAATAACACTAACGTGGACGGTCGTCAAGCTCAAATACTCAGAAAATATTTCAGGAATTGAACGTTTATAACCTGATCTATACCATTATGCTACCGAGAATGTTACAATATATTTGTCTGGATTTAATAAGTGACGAGTCGACGACCGTTTATCAATCCCAATCTCCCATATACATAATTATGTATATTTTTATATATATATATATATATATATATATATATATATATATATATATATATATATATATATATATATATATATATATATATATATATATATTTATATATATATATATATATATATATATTTACATAACATAATTACATAACATAGTTACAATATATTGATTTCAAAATATAATTACATAACATAATTACATATAACATAATTATATTGATTTCAAAAAACTTTGTGATCAAAACCTTGTGCATATATCCCGATCCGGCTTCATAAACCTCGTTATTTCTGGTGAGTTTACATATATATATATATATAATATCATTAATAATTCACGAAGAAGACAAAGGAAATCAGTGGCATGACGGAGCTTGTATATCTGATACAACCACTAGTGGTTCAATACAGGATTGCCTTAAAGGACATTGGCAACAAAAATTAAGTTTGTCTAATATGAAAGAACTCGTAAAATGATAGAGTAACATGAACCTTTTACAACTTTTCCGTATTTTACTTCGTTTTTGAAATATTTCAGTTTGTTTGATATGTAAATGAGATGGTCTCTGGCGTCAGGTGATTGGTAGAGAATTTTCACACATTAGAATATTAGTTCCATCTTCAAGTTTGTTCCACAAATTTACTTGAAAATGTGCGTATAATAACTCCTCATGCTGAGATATAAGACATTTTTAATGAGTGAAAATTCTCTACACATGAGCACCTGACGTCAGAGACCATCTCATTTACATATCAAACAAACTGATATATTTCAAAAACGAAGTAAAATACGGTTGTAAAGTTGTAAAAGGTGTCACCCTATCATTTTACGAGTTCTTTCATATTAGGCAAACTTAGTTTTTGTTGCCAAATAATGTCCTTTAACCAAACTATTAAATATCATTGGACAACATTTGTCCAACTTTGATGCATACAACATTGTTCGACTGTTCGTCACCCCATTTTAATGCATCATTTTTGTTGAAAACAAAATATAATGTTGTATGCAACAAACAAACTAATTAGGTAAATGTTACCATCAATATTTGATAGCTTCGCCAAGGGGGACAATTGCCCCCCACCCATTTAATTTGTTTTTAAGAAATTTCTTTCGGCCATTTTCAAGCAAAATCATAGAGCGGATTTTGTTAATTTGTCCTTTATTTTTCGGGCAAAAATCCCTTGGTACAACCAATACAATTGAGCTACTATGCCTATGCCAAGGTTAAATAGAAATATTCTAAACTCATAGGAACTATATATATATATATATATATGGAAAAAGTGACTGCCCCAACCGGGAATCGAACCCTGTTCTCCGAATCAACGTTTCGGCGCTATAATGAGACACGATCAGAACAGTCAGTGATTTTTCCATGTACATAGTAAATTCGCCGCTTTCACTTAACACCAACAGGCAGACATCGCATCTAACCATAACGTAGAGAAAGGCCTCTCGAGCGCACTTCCCAAAGTAGCGAAGCGATGCACAACTTCTTGTATACAGAGTCTTGTATATTAATTATTATTAAAGCCCTCGGTATACAAGAAGTTGTGTATCGCTTCGCTACTTTGGGAAGTGCGCTCGAGAGGCCTTTCTCCACATTATGGTTAGATGCGATGTCTGCCTGTTGGTGTTAAGTGAAAGCGGCGAATTTAATATGTATATGGAAAAATCACTGACTGTTCTGACCGTGTCTCATTAGCTCAAAGGTCAGAGCGCCGAAACGTTGATTCGGAGAACAGGGTTCGATTCCCGGTTGGGGCAGTCACTTTTCCCATATATGTATTTGACAATATTAAATCCTCTCATATATCAATTAAATATATATATATATATATATATAAAACCATCAAGATAAAACTTCTTTATTCAACGTTTCGGGGCAAGCCCCTTTTTTCTCGTGTATCTTGATAAAGAGGCTTGCCCCGAAACGGTAAACAAAGAAGTTTTATCTTGATGGTTTTAAATGTTTGTTACTTAGAGTTTCAGGCAAATGATGATCGTGTAAAGTGTGAAACTCTGAGTAGCGACAATAAAGTTTTAAGTTTACTCTTTATATAGCTATTTTCTATTTGTTCAATATATTATATATAGAGGGTATACGGCATTCATATGTCAGCCATTATGTTTCCAAAGCTGTTTTTGTGTCTGTACCTTGTATAATGAAGTATAGAGATGTCCGGTCTGGTATCTTCATTATGAAAAAATAAGAGGAAGATTACGGCCAAATTTCGCTAACTTGAACCTCGATTTTCTCACAAAATATGGATTCGTTTGAGAAGCAAGTTCTAACACTCGTAATTGTTCATCCTCTGATGTCTAAATACGGACAAACCGGTTAAAAAAACTCGGCTGCGCCTCGTATTTTCAACCGGCTTGTCCACATTTAGAAATCAGGGGAAGAATGCTTACTCGTGTTAGAACTATTGCAAGCCAGAGCTAAATCTAAACATTACTGGTTGTGTATATTCGGCATTCATTATTTGCTCTATGATTTATATCACACTGAATAGCGGGCTAGAATCAGAAAGCCCCTTGCGGTATCCACGACAACAGTAATGCTACATGTACCTGTATTGATACAGTATATCGGACATTATTTTCATGGTACGAATTGATGACCAGTGTCATCACCTCCAGTGTATCGTCACCTCCAGTGTACCGTCACCTCCTATTTATTATAAAACGTGTTGTGCTGTGTACGCAGTGTAGAAATACAAATCAAATGTCTAAAAAAGTTGGTGTACTGCCGAAATAGCGTGTAAGTTGTCTAACGTTTTGAGCGAAGGCCCTTCGTCAGAGAGTGAAACGTAAAGTGAAATAATAACTGAGTGAGACTTTAATAATCGCGTAAGACAAAAATAAGCCAGTAAGAATTTGAAACTGCTGCATACCGAAAACCAACACACACTGACAAATATCTTTCATTTGATTCTCACCATGCACCCCATATGTCATAAGAAGTCCGTTCCTAGAACTTTGTTTTTGAGAGCTCAAGGCATACCATCTAGTTCCGATTCAAGGGAAAGTGAGCGAAAACATGTATTCGACGCTTTAAAGGCAAATAACTATCATAATGATTTTCTTAAAACCTGTTTAAAACCTGCAGTTACTCCACCACGTACAAACTTTGAGAACGAAAGTTCGGTGATGGGTTTTGCGGTTGTTCCGTATAATTCAAGGGATTACGGAATCAATTAAAATAATCTTAGGTACAGGTATAGGCGGTGGCTTGAAATGTGCCTAGAAAACAATTTTCGCTGCACACATCTTGAAACTAACGATTTCTTTCATAGGAACATGCCAATTCAAACAATCAAGGTGGCCCCATGTGATAAGTGTGCGCAAAAAGGAGAAACATTTTGGAAATTCCAAAATTTGACAAACTATCAGATATAGACCTACATTAGAGGACAAAAAACTCTATTATGCTGATTACTTTCAATCACAGAATCACTCATTACTGAAATATCGCTGACCAAAGTTTAAAAAAATGATGAGTCAGCGTTTTTAAGCATTTTTTGTCTACTTTCTAAGTAGTTAGTTGGAACTCTTTTTTTTTTTCTAATAAAGCTTCTGTTGAGAGACTGTATCTAGGAGTAGGGCTTAAAATATTTCTATCGCATTAGTACCTTAAATTAGGCGCTCCAATGTGTGCATCAATGGAAAGTTGATTCCTCTCTGAATGGGAGTCAGCCAATTGTTGAAGCGAGTAAAATTAAAGTTTTCTCTGCGCATTAAAACATCCAATAGGAAGACAATAAACTTAGCTAATTATGTCTTCATTTTTGGCACAAATATTTAAGTTATAAGGCGCATGCAAAGCGTCTTTGTGCTACAAAATCATTGGTTAGTTGTTCGCTTTTCTAGTTGTGCTAAAAAAACATACTAAGGGCCTTCGCTCGAAACGTTAGACTACTTACACGTTATTTCGGCAGTACACCAACCTTTTTATATATTTGATTTCTATTTATTATATATGTATAATAAATAGATCTGGTTCTGGTCTGAAATGCAGGATATACACTGATGGAGAAGATACACTGGAGGTATAGGTATACTAAACAATATAATGCTTAATAACACGGTCAATTTTTGCTCTACATATTGGACAATTTAAACGTTTCCTTTGAAGTTCCATAGCACAACTTGTACAACAACAAACATGACCAGTATTACCATGAACAATGGTGGCATCTTTAGGTTTGTCAAGACATATAACACACTCCCCTGCGCTATCTACAGATGGTCCTGGATGACCTATTTGTTCTTCTGTATCTTCCACGGGGCATGCAATTGGATTTCCTTTAGTAGTTGTTGGTAACATCATTCCACCGCGGGTTAAAACTGGTACTAAATTACGAAAACACAAAATATATTAAATCCAATAACTCTGAGCTTAGATTGACTAAGGATAATAATCATATAGAGGGCAAAATTACTGGAATATGATTGGCTAATGAAGGCATTTTTCCTAAATTCAGGGCAAAATTACTTCTACCTGATTGGTGGAGACGCCAGTGGGAAACACTTAAGTTATGTTGTTTTACTTGTAAATCCAAGCTCTCCTGTTCTCTTAAGGTGATTCCTCAGTTTTGCATTGCGCACATTTACTGCGCACATCCAGTAATCAGTGTTTTTATGGCCATTATGCAACACTTTCAAAAAACTCCGACCACATTAAGGGAATTTAGTGCCAAATCTAACAATGGCCGCTTATGTACTGGTAGGGGTTCGGTGGTCTAGTGGTCAGGGCCACTGCCTCCCACCTCTGAGGTCAAGAGTTCGAACCCTGTGTTCGGACATTTGATCGCACGTGGAAAGAGTTGGTCAACACTCTGCCGAAAGTCGTGGGTTTTCTCCGGGTTCTCCGGTTTCCTCCCACAGGGAAGTTGACAGGGCGGGTTAGGATAAATAGTTAGGAAAACTAATGATGATAAAAACTGTAAAATAAATAATTACGGTTAATTGATTGGGGTACTGGGTACTAGGTACTGAATATAATAGAATAAATTGTCAATGTTGTAAAGCGCATTTGATCATATACATATGCTAATTTGCGCTATATAAATAGTAAACATTAAACATTATTAGGGAAGAGTTATTAAGGGACTAAATCAAGTTTTTTCCGAGAACGGTTACACAAGTCTAGCTAGGGCTCCCAGTGCAAGTAGGTTTGTAAACTACTTGATAATGCCAGTTTAAGGCCATAGTTCTTAAAGAAGGTCGGTGACCATAATTTTTTCCTTAATAATTATTTTCTTCTACCACTTTTACAGAAACGAAAGAAAGAAAAACAAAACAAAAGAAAGTGTTATAACAGAAACCTAGAGAAAAATTATTTCTACAACTTACAATATTTTACATTTTTTATGAATGTTTCTTCAAATAACATGTCAAAGAATATGGGAAACGACCTTTCTTTATCATAAACCCTGTTAGCTGTTTCTTTTTCCCTAAAATACCATGTTTTCTTGTATAAAATTACTAGTTGTAAATCTTTGTCAAAAGGTTCAAGAAAAAGTTGTGCAATGCGGTTATGCTCGTAAATTGGTCACAATGACGTCACCATACTGAGTAAGAGGTGACCTGCGATATGCCATATCTTCTAAACAAGGTCGGTGACCCCAACTTTTCTTTTTGGTTTTAATATAATATATTTTAATATAATAACTTTAAGACTGGGAAGTTTCAGCAAATTTTCATTTCGGAAAGAATTACTGAGGAATTACCTTAAGTCAATGTACTGTTTACTTTCAGTGGATTGTATGTTCACGTGCGTAGCTAACTTATTTATGAATAAATTTTGCCCTCTATATAATTCTGTATGATTAACAGGTAATCACATGGTTCCTCGTAAAATTAATGTTTAATTTTACTTGTGTTTTCAAAGTTAGACAAATTACAATTTTCAAAGTTTCACAATTTTGTGAAACTTTGAAAACACGCGTGAAATTAAACCTTAATTTTCCTCGGCCCCATGCCATTACCTATAAAAATTAAAGTCCAGAAGGCATCATAAAATAAAATTCATCTGTCAACTAACGGGTTTTGTCATCAGATGCGTTTAAAGTATTTATCCAAAGCTTGTAATATATGTAAATTACAAACTGTACATTTTGGGACCCATATTTTTAGTAAATCAGTTTTGGCACCCAGGGTATTTTACCACTATGCATACAGATGAAAATAATTCAATCAAGATGGTTTAGCAAAACCTCCAATTACTTTGCTTTTGATGTTGGATTCCTGTGTCCGAGGACTTCTAGTCTTTAGGGCATAAACAAATGCGAAAAACAACAACCAAACAATGAATGGATATTACAAATGGTCCGATGGGAAAAGAATGTTGCGAGATAAAATTCTTGCTATGCAGAAGCTAGCTGCAAAATTTAACAAACCTTACTCAACACTCATGTTTTGGTTGAGAACAAAATTATCTTTTTTTTTCTGCTCAGATTATTCCTTCTATGTTTGAGGGACAGAGCACTCCATTTTATGCAGATAATAAAGAATTATTGGATGAGGCTGAGCAGGATATCAGAATTATTCAGACTGAGGTCAGCGTTGTCTGCCGAAGCGAAGCTGAGGCAGATAACGCTGACCGAGGTCTGAATAATTCTGATATCCTGCGTAAGCCGAATTCAATAATTATTTTATTATTCATTGTACTATATTACATTTCTGTGGTGGTTGCCTGCTTGTAACAGAAAATGCCATCAAAGGTGTTTTTGAGGCACTTTTGTCGAGGTTGGCCGGCCGTCTAATATTCTCGTAAGTCAAAACAAAATAGTTTTTACAAAATTTCCCGCACTTTTGCAATTCATGCGAGATACCGCTGAAAAAATACGCGGGCACCGTATGGACATGACAAATAAATGTCGTATTTGTCATGTCCAAATTGTCCACATGACAAATACGAGATTTATTTTGTCTGCGCCGAAATACGAATAATTATATGTAGGCTCTCAACCAATGAGAATACGAGAATATAGTACAATGAATAATAATATTAATTATTAGTTTTTTGGGGTTTTTTGAAATGTTTCTAATAAGAACATCAGCCTTGATTTTGGATCATTTTTCTGAGTTATTTTTCTTTATATTTGAACAATTTCATTTATCTTTGAAAACGTTATCTTCTGCTATTGCACGTACTGGTTTTTAAATATTCTAACACTCTCTTTTGTATAAAGGTGTGTTGACACACTCTGATTACAAAGGCCGATGGTTTAGATGCATGTTGAGGACGAGAAGCTATCAGCGGAATGATTTGTGGGCTCATGATCCTTCCTCTTCTTCACCAAACGTTGCTCACGTAGTAAGCAATATATTATTAGCGTTGTAATAGCATTGTAAGCAATAAGATATTGGATTGTAATACATTATTGGATTGTATAACAGTCAATTACTAGTCCCACATGCTTAGTCTCTCTCACGAATCTACTAATCTAGCACCATAAAGAGGGGAGTGGTGAGGGCTAGGGTTGGGGAAAATACAGCCTGGGGGTTGGGGTTAGTGTTAGAAAACTCGCTATCCGGGGGGTTAGTGTTAGAAAACTCGTTAGGCGGGGATTAGGATCTTTGTTGTTTTGAATGAAACCGGAAGTAGCTCGTGGAGGCCATCTTGTTGGGACCACGTTATATAGTTGACCACGTTATAAGATGACACCCCTGAGGCCGTCAAAACGTCAGTCACCAACAATAGTTTTTCATCAACTTCACACATCTAAAAACGTCATTATGCCACTGAAATAGGCTATAAAATAAGGAACATTTCAGAGAAAAAGTGGTCACTTCAACACGTGGCTAATTTCCACGTGACTTGTTGGTGTGACGTCAAGGTGTTTACAAGTAGTGTAAAGATGGCAGAAATTAGCTACAAAACACGGTGGAAGATATTGCGTTTCTGGCGCTCCTAACAACGCTAGTTGCCGAATCGCTTGACATATTTTAAAATAATACGCTCTCTGAACTTCTCTGTTTATAAAACACCTTGACGTCATCAGTAGTTTCGAGCTAAATTCGGAACCAGTCTCTCTGACAGATTTGTTTAATAAATTGGTCGATTTTGAGACTTAAAAACGTTTTAAATGATTTTTTAGAAAAAAACAAATATGAAAGTGTGTTGTAAACATGCCACCAGGTGAAAAATGAGACATAGTTTGACGCTACTCAGGCTTAAATTTTTGAACGTAACTTTAAAAGTTACTTGTCCATGACCCAACGTTTCGACACTGGCCAATCGGGTTGATCGTTGTAAGGTTAGGATGCCTATTTATACCATCTGTTTGTCGGAGCACGCGTGCGTAACTAACCATGAGATTGCGTGGGAAAGTTACAAAATTATTACCACTAAGGCCAAAAAAAGTGTTTTTGCGTGTTTTTGTGTTTGTGGGCACTGCATGATCATGCGTATTTGAACATTTAATATTTATTCTGTAGTAGTTCTCATTTTATTCTATTAAACCTGCAAATGTGTTGATAGTTTAATATTAAAAGCATAAAAATCAATGTTTGTACTTTATATAGAAACTAGAAAAGTACTCACCATTTCTGCAAAAAGAGTTTCCTTGAAAAAAAATTGAAAAAAAAGCCGCGTCGCCGCGTCAATTCTGGACCGACCTACTGACCAGAAACATAATACTTTTTTGGCCTAACCCGCGGCACCGTCAGAGACGTTGTCTGGAGGCTTTGTATATCAATAGCGCCACGCCCCATTGAATCGCGATGACGGTGATCTACTACCAGAAGCTTATTTAAATGTTGTTAATAGAATAGATAACGTCATCATTCGTTCTAAGGGTATTATTCATCTGAGGGTATAAATAGGGATCCTAACATTACAACAATCACCCCTGATGAAGACACTAGATTGGCGTGTCGAAACGTTGGGTCATGGACAGTATAACTTTTAAAGTTACGTTCAAAAACTTTTTTAAGCCAGAGTAACGTCAAACTATGTCTGATCTCTATGGACGGCAAAAAAGAGCTGTAGCCTGCTTTTACTGTCACGTAACAGATCAAGGAGGATGCAAAAAAAGATGATTGAGAAAATGTTAGGCACAGTACACAACGGGCCAAGCCACCACCTGTCAAGACGGTCTTGGCACCGTAAATATTCAGGTATACGTGGGCCAATGTTGTTTACGTTTACAAAACACTTTTCACGAGCATCAAAAAAGTTAGCACGCGGACCCAAATCTGTCCTAAATCTGACCTGAAGAATAGAAGTATAGAGACTGTCTTACCGAACGTCTTACCATTTCCTGGTATTATTGCAAAGGCAGCACTTTCTTCTCAATTATTTTTGCGAGGTAGATAGATTTTGGAGGTCCGACCCAGGATTTGAACCTGTGTCTCCCAGCTTATAAACATGTGTGGTAACCACTAGACCACAACAGCTGGTTGCTTTTTTTCGATACATTGAAGTTCTCTTATTTCTCCTTTCCATCCATATTTATATATCCAGTTCTTTTCAGAACATAGCAGCTTTCATATTTATTCGAAATTTAAGAGTGCCATACTAAAAATGTTTGTAGTGCAGTTTTATTGCTAAAAGTAAGGTATCTCATAAAATGACAAACCTTGTTCTAACTCTATACCACTTGCACGGGGAACATCATAACCAACTGTAGATTAAAAAATTAATCAACCATAAATATTAAATTGAATGAATGAATGAACTTTATTTAAACACGGGGGTCTCTTCATAAAATATGCTCTTCCAGAGAGCCGTGTACAAGTTAAAAATTACATACTACAATTTACATTTAATATCATAAAAATTAATTATATACTATACTAAACTAATTATATACTAACTATACACTAAAATAATACAGCAAAGTACCATATTTAAATATTGTTAAAAGGTCAATTTACTTTTAAAAATTTCAATGTTTTCTAAAAGTAGCCTGTGTACAGCCTGATATGTACTTATATCAGGCTGTACACAGGCTATATGGCAACTGCTCCATTATAGGCCAGACTATTTTTAAGAAAATTTTTATTGGGTTTGGGAATACTTAAATTAACATGATTACCCCTAATATTGTGATCATGAGCTGTGTCCCTTCTAGAAATTAAAATTCCTCCGAGAGATAAGAAGGACCAGGTTACAGGTATGTGTTACTTTGAACATTAACACTGCCTTATTCAGTGACCACCGATCTTCTAGTTTTTGCCAGCCTAATTGTTCCGGTACTTCAGTTGATCTAATTTCGTAGCCAGATCGCGTAATTATTCTTCCTGCCCTATTTTGCAATTGACCTTCACTCTTTTCTGTTTGGCTGATAAACATCCAAAATTGAACCACCTCTTTATTCTATTGATATCTCTGGAAATAACCATAACTGTTGCCGAAAGCTGAAAATTCAAAATGCCACCAATTGCAGAGTTTTTTGATGAAATCCAATCAAACTTAGCGTGTGAGTGGATTTGGTGTGCCTGGCGCTTGTCGATTTTCAATTTTTAATCTTGCGTCATCAGACTTATACGACCCATTTTGACTGGGCCGGAAAGGAAAGATTTAAATAACTATACTCAACTTATCCTTCAACAAAATTGAGTGTAAACGCCACATATTATTTTGTTGGTCGTTTGGGAAGCACGGGTGGCGTGTGCTATTAGGGCGCTGCCACTCAGCGCTAAGTTCAGCCCCGGTCGAACGGGGTTAGTACTTGGATGGGTGACCATCTGGGAATAACCTCGTGTTGATTCACGAGTTTGGAACTCGTGTGAGTAGAGTTATTAATTGATCTCTCCCGTGCTTCGAGGGTTTTCCTCCGGGGTTTCCGGTTTTCCTCCCTCAGTGAAATCAACACTTAAATCTTAGCTGTGGTCAGACATGGGTTGTATGGTGGCAGCCTGCGGCGCCTTGACATACCTTCAACTTGGCCACGTTCGAGCTAAACAATTTGTAAAGACACACGTCTGTTGTGTCTGTTAATAAGACTATTATATTGCATGGATGAGGAGTTGATCAGAAAAGTCGCTGCAAATTTTGTTTTCCCAAGGCAGGCTACAACTTACCCGTACAAATATAACCCAGGCGGCCAGGCTCAGCACATATAGAACTAGCCTGCTCCGCAGGCAACTCTGTGGCTTCTTTTTGTGATCTGTGCGAGCAATGTTTTGGCTGGTATTGCAGGGAAGTATAGGGATTGTGAAGGGATTGATGACGAAGAGGGGACAGCAAGACTGGCGCATTTCTCTGGCTTGGCCAAAAGTGGCCAAAACATCCTTGGAAGCTATTTGACTTGGGAAAAAGAAGCTACAGAGTTGCCTGCGGAGGAGGCTGATATAGAGCAAGGTTCTATGATTACCATTGTTAAAAGGATTGCCATCATCTCTCAAGCAGTCTTCACATAAATCAAATTCACATTGTGAACAATGATAAGGTTGTTTATTATTTTCTGATGTAAAACTTTGATAACATTGATCACAACGCCATCCACCATTAAACCGACGGTAAACTAAGTTGCAATCAGCTTTATACAGTTGATGATTTGGATGTAACAACGACTGCCATGGCTTGCAACAATTATCACAAAGATCATACCTACAAGTTTTACAATGCCATGGATAACTATATAAAAAAGGGAAACATTACTAAGTTATACATAAAAATATAATAATAATCATAATAAAGATAATCATAATAATAATATGGCGGTGAGTAGGGAGGTCGTGTATAATGAAGCTCTCTAAAAGTATAGTCATTACGAGCTTATCGAAAGCAAGCCAAGCTGAAAGCGCCAGTGCAGTCTAAGAAAGTACTCGTGGGTACTTTGCAACTTGTTTGAGAAGACAAGAAGGCGACTAAAATTTGCATAATATATCACGCATGCAAACCAGCGATAATTCGAGTGATTTGATAGGTGTGGTGTTGGGGTTAGAAAACTCATGCTAGGTTAGGATTGGTGTTGTGTTCTAACCCTTGTTGCGTAGTTTGTTGTAATGTGTTGACGAAACTCGTAGAAAACAAATAAATTGATTTATTCCTCACAACTATATACAATATAAATCACTAAGCAATATCAATCCTCTTGGATAATTTTGCCCACCAATGTGCTTTATGGTCTTTTCCTCCTCAGCACGGTCTCTCCTTAAATTAACCATTATCCTTAATTTAAAAATCGCTCTGAATTAAGGATAATGGTTAATCTAATGGTATTGTACACACTCAACAACATTAGTTTACAGTCCTTTTCCCACGCTCGTGTCCACGACCGTAACTAAACATGTCATGGGAGGTGTAAACACAACATTTCCAAATGAAATATAATTCCCCCAAATCTTGCAATAATAATCACAATACTTTTCAAACTGCCAAAAAACCTGTACTAGTTGTTTACGTGAAAGAAACAAAGGAAATGTCAAAGTACGCTTTTGAGACCCGTGAGAACCTCGTAATATTCACATTCCCAGAGCCCACGTTTGTATGGCGGGTACTGGGAACGAGAATGGCTAAGAACAACGTTATTAGTGTCCAAGTATTAAATTTAACTGACAAGTTTTCTGTTACCAGTACATTTAATGTACATTTAAACAGTATATTTGGACATAATCTCTCTTAAAATAGTCTTAAAGAAAAGAAAACAGGTCCCAATTTTCTGAATAGACCTGCGAATTTTCCGAATATTGCAATTTTGTAAAGGTTGGGGAATACCCCTCGCTACGGCTCGTGTCTCGTCACAGTCATCATATCTATATCCGGCAAATAATGGAAGAGAAGCCAACTATCGTTTTCATGTCGTTGAAATTCTAAAATATGAATTATATGAAACCTGCTCGTTTTACATAAACATATATTATACTTTTTTGAGTTACAGAATTTTGAATTGTATTACTGCTGAGGTCAGCATTATTTTCAAAGGTGATGAAAACATACTTTTTTCATATAATTCGACATGTTGCTTTTGAAGCAAACTCTGATCATTTTTCAATTTATACAAACATGGCGCGTGGACCCCGGCGCGAGAAAAAAATTTGTGACGACATATGTAGGGGGTCCCGGAACATTTTTGAAGAGGCATTTTGAACTTAGTGTCTCTGAAATAGCGTTTCCTGCATTTTGAGAGTACTTTTGAGTAAAATCTAAAGCCCACCAATCACTTTTTTTGTAGTGTATCCATTATTTTAAAGAAAATATTAATAATAGCACCATTAATATAGAGGCAGTTTGCCGGATGGGCTGATGAGCCCCTCAGCCTATGGGCCCTGGTGAGCGGCACCGTTTGCACACCAGTGGTGCCGCCAGTCCGTGTTAATCAAGCAAATATTTGACATTTTATTTTCCCTATAACTGATTTACCAAACGTCCTATAGCTCAAACATTTTGGCTCTCAGAATATCTTTTTCTCGCTCTGTTTCCCTGCTCTAAAGTGAATTAGAAAAAAATGGTGACATCAGTGAAATGACGGTGGGGTTATTTCGGAAGTCTAATTTCATTTTCCACTTTACTTCCATTCTTCCAGTAAATTGTACAAACTGACTTTAACCACAATTCTTTGCGCGCGCAACAACATTATATCTTGTAGTAACATCTGGTAGTAATTCTGAATACGACTAAATTCTCAGACGTTGTGGGGTAAATTTAGATATATTAAAATATATCAACTTTATGGCTTTAATATTCCGTGTTTGTGTTGGGCACTTAAGATAACGACTAATCAAGGATTTGCTTGATTATCAATACCCTGAAAACAGGGAAATAACCCACACTGTAAACTGCTAACGTCGTATTAACCGAGAGCTCGGTCTTGACAGTACGGACCTCGCCCTAGCCCGATACGAAGTTGTCTATTGCGTCTTCTTCACCGGCATTTTCGTTGTTTTCGTCGTCCTAATTGCAGTTTTCAAGATAGTAAAACTCACTTTCTAAGTGTTCATCCTCAGATAGTGGTTCATTCATGACTTAGTTTTCATTTTGTTATTGTTATAAAAAGTTTATCGTCAAAACCCGTAATCCGGACCATTACTAACTGCTTATTGACCGAGCGCGAGGTCTGTAGAGTAAAATATCGGACTGAGGTTTTTAGTACGGACCGAGCGAGCGAGCGAGGTTCGTGCAAAAAACCGAGGTCCGATATTTCACTGTACAGACCGAACCAGCGAGATCAATAAGGAGGGACGGACCATTAGATATTTGAGGGGGTGGTTGCAGAAATCAAAAAAAATTCGAGCAAGCCTTTAACCTTAAAAAAAACAACGTGCGAGAGAAAAACTTGAAAAAAAAAATTCGTGCAAGCATCCATCCTATGAGTCCTGGACCCCTATTTGGAACTTCTGGATATAAAATCTGAAGAATACATAGAATGCTGTAACAATCCCGATGAACCCATGATGCGAAGGCTTCCTTTTAACATATATATTCCACAACCTTACTACCTTAGGGCGGCGAAACCTGCGAACGGGCATACGGGCTGTAGCCATGCAGGCCACTGCAGAGGAGGTTGCAAGAGACTGTCTTGATTTATTGCATATACAGTATACAGCATACTTCTGATTTGCATATGGGATTATACCTACGAGCGTGGAAGAACCTCTGGCACCAAAGCTTCCTTTTTATAAAGGTTAGGTAAATTACATATAACAACAAACAAATATTTATTCTCCATAACATTAAAAATTAGATTAAAAACAATCCCCATATAAATTACATATTCTTTTTGTTCCTTTGTATCTTTTTCAAACTTAATAGTCAATAGACAAAATCAAGCCATAAAATATTATCACAATTAATGCATATATTAAAATACTGTTAATATTATTGTATAATATTATTATTAATAATGCCTTTGAAATTTAGAACTGTTTGCTTGAATGTAAAATTTAAATATATTATAATGTATGGAATATATATATATATTCAACATGCTTCCTAAAATGGCCGGTTTACACTATCAAATTTTCTTTGATAGATAGTGTAACCCGTCCCTATTAAAAACTACAAATAAAAAAATTTCCTTCAAGCGTTCGACTAACGAAAAAAAAAGCGTGCACAACCTGTGCGTCCAAAAAAAAATTCCTGCAAGGAAAAAAGCTACAACCACCCCCTCAAATATCTAATGGTCCGTCCCTAAGCTGTTTATTATATGGCCTCAACGAGAAGTTTTTGACAGCAATTTGGTTGGCTTGAAGCATTTGTTGGCTTAAATTTACGCCATTAACTTTACGAACATCCATGAAAAATTTGCAGAGCAAATTATTCAATTCTTCGCGAGGTAGAAATTCCAACTTGAGATTTTTCTTGTTTATTTTTTCAAGGTAGCGATAAAACGTTTTTAAATCACTTGTAGTTTTCTTCACAGTATTTACACTCTGCTGTGCTTGTATGAAATTTTCGATCTCCTGCTGGCTATTTATCGAGCCTTCTTGGACTTCTTCTTTCAGAAAGCGAGTTCTATTATTCAGAAGAAGACAAAGGTCTTCTTCTGGATAATATAACTCGCTTTCTGAATGTTCACTATCACTCATGATGAGTGAAAAGTAAACTATGGACATTTAAACCTGATATGTTGAGGAGTTTGTGCCTTTTGAAGTTCTAGTGCCTTTTGAAGTTCTAGACCGCAAATTAACCAATGACATTACGTAATTCTACCGGAAGTAACACTGGCTATATAATAAGAGAAATTAACGACCGACTGTCAGAGCTTCTAGCTCAGCCAATCAGAGCGCGCAATTTAACTGGAAGTAACTTGTACCGTATAATACATATTAATAATAAAATTCTTACTAATTTCCTGGTCCATTGTTACAACCACAGGCATCACAACGCCAATCACCACTACTTTGATGGTAAACATTTCGAACATCTGTACGTATTAAACAATGTACATGAAGAGGACGCAAGATAGATCGAGTACAATTTTTGCACATGTTAAAATTACATGTTGGACAATGGTAACTGCGTGTTTCCCCTAAATCAACACTGCTCTTTTTACAAACATCACATCTCCATGAGTCACTGGAACCTTGTAATGGATTGGTAATATATAACTTGTGTTGATCATGAACAGGATGTTGATGGCCTTTATCGCAGACAATACACAGTACAAAGTTACACAGCTGACAATGGAATGCTGGTTTAAGTGAGAACATTAGTGACTGACAATTACTGCATAGTTGTTCAGAAACAGCAGTGGCATCACATTCATTTCTGCCAGAGTGAGAACGATGTAAAGGATGAGTACCAGTAGTAGCCATATTAGCAATCAACCTATACAACTAGAAAAAAGATATAAATATTACAATGAGTATATATATATATACAGTATATATAAACTATATAATATAAACAATTAGGTATGAATTACGGTAAAGCTAAAGTTGTACTAATTGATTAATCAAGATTTATAAAACAATAGTTATCAACAACTAAACTAAGTATAAATTGTAAAAGGAAGCTAAAAAACAGTGTTGAAGATGTTAAGAACTTATTATTTAGCTTGTAATGTACCCACTATAAGATACTGTAATTATGTAATTTATATTAGAGTTTGGGATTGGTTTATTAGGTCACATGATTATTAGGTCACATGATGTAACATGCGTTTACTTCTTTTGGACTGTTCTTCTACGCTACTGTAGTTCTGTTTTAATAAAGATGGGTTGAACTCGTTCGTGATGGGTTGAACTCGTTCGTATTTAGTTCATATTTTCAATAGGTTATGAGCCCAGAACGTTAGATCTACATGGTCAAATCGAACGAAGTTTTGTGTGAGACTTTCTCACTGAAAAATTGCATCGTCATCTGATGTAACGATGAACAACACGCTGAAGATTGCAAAACTGAACGGTTCGAATTATTAGTTCAGTGGATCAGCTGAAACTCCTGCTAGTACTGCTACCGCTGAAGTGCAAAGAAAGTTCATTTCTGATGCGAAGAAAGCGTGGAATGCATATATTTGCTTGGCCGTAGAACCTGAACAGCAAATTCATGTCAGAGATACGAAAACTGTACAAGAAGCATCCCCAGATGCCCTGAAAGGCCAGTTTGCAGTTTGCACGTGAATCGATTCTACAAAAGAAAGCAATATTATTCATGTCGATTTTATAGTGGTGGTAATATGTTGGAGCACATCAATCATTTGAGATCACTATATGATCAGTTGAAGGAAATTGGAGTCAGTATTGATGACAAAGAGCTGGCAACGACACTACTCGCTAGTTTGCCTGAAGAATTTAAGCCTTTGATTACTGCTCTTGACGCTGTTGGTGAAGATAATCTGTCCTATGAAAAGGTCAAAGGTATGCTCCTGAATGACGCTGATCGTAGTATCGATATCAAGAATACTGAAGATGCTTTTCTGCCAGACGATCGCAGGGACACTATGGTAAGAAAGGACAGCAAAATCGCAGTTCGGGCGGCACTGGAAATAATGACATGATGTTTGGTAAAAGTACCTTTAGTGGAATTTGTCATTACTGTCATGAAAGTGGACAATATGCAAAAGACTGTCCAAAACGAAATTCCAAAGAAAACTCACCAAGTGGTCATACGCGAGGAAATGACAAGAAGTCTGCTCATTGTGCTGAAAAAGGTAATCCTGATCCAATTATTGACGAGGAAGCGTTATTTACCTCTGATCTAGTAAATAATTCTGGCTGGATTATTGACTCTGGAGCAACGCAGCACATGACATTTAACAAAAAGCATTTGTCTGATTATGTGGAATTCAAGCAGCCATGCATTGTTAATCTTGGTGATAATCGTACCATTTTAGCATATGGAAAAGGCACGTACCGTATTCTCGCTGATGTTGAGGGAGATATTCAGCATATTGCTCTTCATGATGTTCTATACTTACCAGACCTTGAAAAAAACTTGTTGTCTGTTCAAGCAATGGCCAAATTGGGAGCATCTGTTGAATTTGATGTGGCTATTGGTGAAATGCAAGGGAAACTTTACATCTTGAAGATTGTTCCTGACTAACATGTCAATATTGCAAGAGAAAACTCTGGTACACAATTGTGGCATTGTCGTTTCGGTCATTTGGGGATGGACAATGTTACAAAGTTGATCAAAGGCAAGATGGTTGAAGGAATGAACTGTGTTACTAATGATGAAAGAAACTCAGTTTGCCAAGCTTGCATTATTTATGGGGAAGCAACATCGTACTGCATATCCTAAAGGAGGTTCAAGTTCAACACGTGCCATTGAAGCATTTGAAGTCGTTCATAGTGATGTCTGTGGACCTATGTCTGTCAGCTCTGTTGGAGGTTCTCAATATTTTGTCACTTTCATTGATGACTATTCAAGATACACTCATGTTTATTTCATCAAACACAAGCACGAAGTGTTGGAAAAGTTCAAAGAGTTTGTTAATTTAACAACAAACATCACTGGAAAGCGAGTCAAAACTTTGCGTTCTGACAATGGTGACGAATATTGCTCAAAGTCATTTGATACATACGTGAAAGAGAAAGGGATTCTCCATCAAACAACTGTTCCCTACAACCCAGCTCAAAATGGTGTTGCTGAGCGAATGAATCGCACAATTGTGGAAACAGCTCGATCGATGATGTCTCATTCAAAGATGCCAACTGAATTCTGGGCAGAAGCTGTTAATACTGCTGTATATCTACGAAATCGCAGTCCTACCACTTCGCTGAAAGGCATTACTCCCTATGAATGTTTGTTCAATCGAAAGCCTGATGCTTGAAACCTGAGAGTATTTGGATGCTTAGCATTTGCTCATATTCGGGAGAATCGACGCAAGAAATTTGAAGAAAAGTCCCGCAAAGCTGTATTTGTTGGTCATCCTGAAGGAACAAAGGGTTATAAACTCTATGATCTGTCTACTCGTCGTTTCATTCGCAGCAGAGATGTAGTATTTGCTGAAGAGGAGTTCCATGATTTTGATAGTGGATATTCATTGAAACCAGATTCACGTTTCTATTATCCAGTTGGTGACTCATAAGTAATCACACTTGGGATCTTGTTCCACTACCAAAAGGAAAGAATGTTGTTGGAAGTCGTTGGGTGTTTAAAGTGAAACGTGATGCTGATGGTTCTGTTGAAAGATTTAAAGCACGTCTCGTCGCTCAAGGATACTGACAGTCACAATGAGTTAATTATCAAGACGTTTTTTCTCCTGTAGTGCGTTACAGCTCAATTAGATCTTTGTTAGCTGTGGCAAACATTTGTGATTGGGAAATTCATCAAATGGATGTGAAGACAGCTTTCCTACAAGGTGATCTTGACGAAGAGATCTACATGAAGCAACCTCAAGGTTATGTGGACAAGGAAAGACCAAATCATATCTGCAAGTTGAAGAAAAGCATTTATGGCTTGAAGCAAGCTGCACGTTGCTGGAACATTACAATTGACAATTTTCTGAAGTCAAATGGTTACCAGAATAGCAGTGCAGATCCATGTTTGTGCATCAAGTCAGTGAAGCAGAAGAATGATAAGATTGATTTCATCATTCTAGCTCTTTATGTTGATATATCTTATTGTTCTCTAACAACATTGAAGAAGGAGAAGATGTCACTTGGTTAGAAGATTCAAAGTTGAAGATCAGGGTGAAGTGCATTATGTTCTTGGTATGTCAGTGAAACGAGACCGCAAGTCAAGAACACTCTCTATCAGTCAGCCAAAGTACCTAGAGGGAATTCTGAAGAGATTCAACATGAGAACTGCAAACCTGTTCTACACCACTGGAACAAGGAAGGAAATTTCAACAATTATCAGAGAGTGATAAGCCTATTGATGTTCAAGCCTATCAAATGGTCATTGGTTGTTTGACATATCCAACAACTGCTACACGTCCAGACCTTGCTGCTGCAGTTGGTATTCTTTCAAAGTTCATGTCAAAACCTGGAAAGGATCACTGGCAAGGTGAAAGGGGGTCATGAGATACATTCAAGGGACACTCAATTATGGTCTTGTATTTTCTGCAGATGATAACAGTCATGTGTTATCAGGATATTCTGATACGGACTGGGCAGGTGATTTAGATACTCGACGCTCAACCTCAGGATATGTATTCCAAATTCAAGGTAACACTGTTAGTTGGTGCAGCAAGAAACAAGCTTCTGTGTCAAAATCAACAACTGAAGCCGAATACATTGCACTTAGTGTGGCAAGTCAAGAACCTGTTTGGATGAGAAGATTACTTGCTGATGTTGGACTTAAACAAGAAGAACCATCAACTATTTTTGAGGATAATCAAGATGCAATTGAACTCTCAAAGAACCCCAAGTTCCATAATCGCACAAAACATATTGATATATCATTTCATTTTGTCAGAGAGCAAGTAAATCTTAAAGTAATTTCTGTTAAGTATTGTGCAACTGAAGAAATGTTAGCAGACATTATGACAAAAGGTCTTCCTAAGATTGCTTTTGAAAGATTCAGAGACCTTTTAAGAGTTAATGAGATTCATTGACATTCAGATATTTTTTAGTGTGTTCATTAAGTGGGAGTGTTAAGAACTTATTATTTAGCTTGTAATGTACCCACTATAAGATACTGTAATTATGCATGTAATTTATATTAGAGTTTGTGATTGGTTTATTAGGTCACATGATGTAACATGCGTTTACTTCTTTTGGACTGTTCTTCTTCTCTAATTCTGTTTTAATAAAGATGGGTTGAACTCGTTCGTATTTAGTTCATATTTTCAATAGGAGAGACTGCGATTGAAAAATAGTAAGGTTTGCGCTTTCCGCACGAAACAATCAAGTCGGTTCCCAAATATCAGCAGCGAAGTTTAAAGTAGTCCAATGACCCCAACTTTTGCTAGTAAGAGATTTGCTAATATTAAGAATAAAACACTGATTGTTCGGCTGTCGGTGGTTTTTATGAATTATTTATTAAAACACAGACAATAAAAACGGTTTACAAAGCTCGTATAAAGTTATCTCTCGGCCTCGAGGTCTTCGCTCTCTCCAGTCTTTTTGCTCGGTCACAATCCAGTCTTCGCTCGGTCAACAGTAAATAATTAACATAAATAAACTCTCTCTTCTCAACATTCCCCCTCCCCACACTGGCAAGTTCTTCCACAGTGTGACTTTTAGTTCTCTTAACGTTCAATGTTCAATGTTCAATGGCACGAGTTTGTGGATGGGTCTAATGAATGACCTCAGACCACACTGAACTTTTGCTACGCGGGTGTGTCCGTCTTTTCCAGGAAATGTCTTTACGATACGACCAAGGGGCCAACGTCCTCTCGGCAAATCAGGTTGAAGTACCAGGACCACATCGTCAAGTTTCAAATCGGACACAATTTCATTCCATTTAGGACGCGCTCGTAATAGTGGCAGGTATTCGGATATCCATCTTTTCCACACTCTTGAGATTAATTCTTGAACCTTTCTCCACCGCTTACTAGGGTTGAACGTTGTCAGTTCAGTTTCAGGAGCAAAGTCACCACCCATCTGCCCATGTAGAAAGTGGTTTGGAGTAAGAGGCGTGTCGTCGCGTGAATCAGCAGTCTGATACGTTAGTGGTCTTGAATTAATCAGACCTTCCACTCCACATAGGGCGGTAATTAATTCTTCGTCAGTAACTTCGCTATTTCCCAATACTCCATAGACAGCTCGTTTAGCGGCCTTCACCATAATTTCGTGTGCTCCACCCTTATCCACCGTAGTTTGCTGTATCTTCTTCTCGTCCAGCTGATTTCGGAGTTCTTTTAATTCGTTTGCAGCTCCAACGAAATTCGTTCCGTAATCACTCACCATCTCCTTGGGTACTCCTCTACGGCTTGTAAATCGAGTGAACGCATTCAAAAAGGCGTCGGTGTCTAACCCCCAGGCCAGTTCTAGATGGACAGCTCTTACGGATAGGCAGGTGAATACGCACAACCACCTATTCTGACGTCTAATTCCACGACCTTGTTTAGTGATAAACGGTCCTGCGAAATCAACGGCGGTCTGGTCAAACGGACGACAAGTAAAACGCAACCTGACGCTTGGTAACGGGGCCATGACTTGTTTAGCGCATTTATTTTTTCTCCTTTTACATTCATTGCAGGCTTTTTCCCCTTCTTGTATTTCTTCTCTCGCAGCTACGATCCAGTATCGTTGATTGAGTTGGGCTAAGATGAAATTGGTTCCACCGTTGTGGTTGGCCTGTTCATGGTAATGTCTCACGATTAGTTTCGTTACCCAGTGCCCTCGAGGCAATATTATGGGAAACCTGGTGTCGAAAGGCAAATATTCGGCGAACTTTAGACGACTATAGGTTCGGATGAGACGGTTCTCTTCTATACGAGGGTTTAACTTGATCAGCTGGCTACTCACCGACAGGGGACGGCCTTTTGCCAACGCTTTGTACTCTTCTGGGTAAGCTTCCTTCTGAGCCGTTTTTATAATTTCTTCTTGGGCGTCTTTTACTTCTTGCGGATGTAACTCTAAACTGGTTATTTTGTGAAGCCCACTGCGTTGCATGTTATGCAACACTCTGCTCACTCTGGCGTAGATGTGGACTAATCTTGTCCAACTAGAGAATCGTCGAGGATCCAATCTCCATTCAGGAATACTCTTTGACTTTTCTTTGACCGGTACGACTTTTGGCTGATAAACCAACAATGATGTTGTTGGCCCGTTTGACATCTTGCTTCTTGGCTTTGTTTCTTTTAACTCCCGCTGAACTGGTTGGGTTTTCATCTTTGGCCATTCATCCCGGTCCTTTTTTATCCAATTCGGCCCTTGCCACCAAAACGGATTTTCCTTCAGCTGATTCGGACTGGCGCCTCTAGTACACAGGTCCGCTGGGACGGTTCTGAGCACATCTGCACTTCCCCAACTCGGTTGGCTACGAATGAGCAAAAGTCTTTTCCCCTTCCGCGGATCCACCATAGGACATCCATGCTGTCAGAGTAGAATGTTACTTCTTTCATGGTCAACTCCAAAGCCTTGACGATTGTCTTTGTCAAACGTAATCCCAAAATGGCGGCCATGAGTTCCAACCTTGGTACAGTAATCGGAGTTAAAGGAGCGACTTTGGTTTTGGATGCAATCAACCTGCTTGTTACTGTTCCATCCTCGTATCTATGTCGAAGGTAAGCTACTGCTCCATATGCATCTTGTGATGCATCAACGAACGTTATCACTTCGGTCGATTCAGTTGGCTTGGATTCACATAGGCTTCGTGGTATTTTAACTTCCCCAAGGGTTGACAATTGAGCAAACCAACTGTTGATTTTGTTGGAGATTTCGTCAATCACAGGTTCGTCCCATCCGTATCCTCGAGACCACAGTTTCTGGAGGAGAATCTTGGCTATCACCACAAATGGACTGGCGAATCCGAGTGGGTCGAACACTGTGGCTATTTTCTTTAAGACGTTGCGTTTGGTAATCTTTAACGCAGAAGGCGGAGGTACCAAGCTTCTTGAGGAGACTCTACATGTTGAGGAATCTTATGGAGGTAGCCCTTCTGGATATAATCCTGGATGGTCTTCTGGTACTCGGTTGCAACGAACTGATTCCTTTTCAAATTTCTTTCAACGCTGTAGAGTCGAGAAGTTGCTACTTGACGATTGTGCGGGAGCTTTGGCTTGTCTTCTTTCCAAGGAACGGAGATTCTATACCTTCCGCCCTCATATCGTAAGGATTTTTTCACAATACCCAATGCAGTGCTTTCATCTTCCGTCAAGACCGTGGCTTCTCTCGTTTCTGTTCCAAAATTCTCGATCTCCCAGAATCGCTTCAGACTTTGGTCGATGTCGCAACATGTTTCATCCGGAGGGGCGGTCGCTTGCTTAGACAGAAAGGCGCGAATTGTGTGTGACCTGGCCGACGATTCCTTGTCCGATGTTCCAATGCATGTCCATCCAAGCGGCCCGCGTCGAGCTACAGGTCCCCCATTCGCTGCTTGAATGTCCACCATTGAATAATGCAGGTCGGCGTTGTCCACTCCGATGAGCAAATCCACTATCCCTTCTTAAGTCGCATTGTTGCAAGTGAGGCCATCTCTTGGCGTGTTCTTTCCAGTCTCTCACACGATATGAACCGGTGACCTTTCTTGGGCACGTTTTGACTTTAATCGCTTTTCTGAACTGCCCATTCACACTTTCTATTTCCACGGTTACTGGCATCGATCTGAATGTTTCCACTGCGTCATTTAGAACGTGCACTTTAACCTTCTCGTATGGCTCTTGTATTCCCAGCACGCCTGCTACTTCTTCATTAAGGAAGGTCTCATTCGAAGCATCATCAAGAATGGCGTTTACTTTCACTTTCTTGCTGTTGGCCTTGATCCATACTGCGATAGTCCTTAATGAATAAGTCTCATCAGCTGGTTGGTCGTTGGTTGTCATACTCACTCTTGAGTCAGCCTTTTCTACCCCCTCCCGTGAGGAGACGCTCGGGTCGGTACCTTCTCTTGGAGAAGGTTGTCTTTGGCGGAGTCGTTTTTCTGTGAATTTAGAATCATGAAGTAACTGGTGGTGGGTGAGGAGACAGCCATCAATGCCACATTTCTTTGACCTTTTACAATCTCTGCCTTCGTGGTCATTGCCAAGGCAGCGAAAACATAATCTTCTCTCTTTCGCTAGTCGCCACCGTTCATCCACAGACATTTCTTGGTATTGGTCGCACTTCCAAACTCTGTGGACTTTCACCACAGCCACTGCATGATCGGTTTTTGAAGCCGGTGATTCTTTGCCATCTGCACGCGATGTAAACGCCGTTCTTCGTTTGTTTCTCTCGTACTTATGCTGTGGATCGTGGTCCCCACCTCCTAGAGAGCTACGTTGTACGCCGTGGGACATCTCTAGCGCTTCTACCTTGAATTTAGCTTCTTCTTTCAGCCAATCTCTGAAGTTAATGACGGATTGTAGGTGTACCTTTCGATATGTCGATCAGGCAACTTTTTAACTAGCATAATATGGAGAGAACCTGCTCCTAATTCACCGTCGCGGTTTTCCGCTTGCAGCTTTACCACCGTTACTCTTACAAGATCGATAAATCTTTCGAAAGCTTCCACATCATTACCACGCATTACTGGCCATCTTTCTAGCTCTTCCATGTAAGCCCTTAACTGTCTTCGACGTCCACCAAACTTCGACTGGATGATTTCTTTTGCCTCTTGATACTCGGGCTCTGAGACTCCTAGGCCTCTGATAGCCTCTCTGGCTCTCCCGGTTAGACTTTGTCGCAACCTCACCATCTTTATGTTGACAGGCTCCTTTGAAGAATCCACCAAGCTCTGAAAGAGGCCCCAAAAGGCCTCAAACTGTGTCTTATCTCCATCGTAGGTCGGGACGGTCAACGGTTTCAAGTGCCGATTGAAGGATGAGCTCTACATTTGAGGGTAGCTGGTTTAAACTGCCACTCTCTGGGCCAGGCGATTCACTGGCTAGTGTCGCGGAAATTTGAGGAGTCGGTGTCGTCGGCTGAGCAGTTGTCATCCCCACTGTACTAACATTTGTCCCAATGGATTGGGATTCTGTAATCTCTAACTTTTCTTGTGCCTGTTCAATAATTTGCTGTATTTCCTGCTGTAAAGTGTCCGATTCCTTCATGGTTTCTTTATATAACTCCTTGTCATGTATTTGTAGAAGTAACGTACTCAGTTCGTCTAAAATGAGCTGGGTCTCTTCTAAGAGTGTCCACATTTCTTGCACACAATATTCGATTTCATCAGGTACAGGCTCTTTTGATAAACACAATTTTCGCAGTCGATGTTTCGTTTTTGTTAATCTGGTTTTTCCGATTCTCTTTTGCTTTCGTAATTGGAGAAGAGTTTCACCAAACTGTTTCGACATACCTTCATGACTAGACTCTGTGGGAGTATTGTTCTTGTCGGATTCGCTGTCGCCGTCGATACTTTCGACCGGCATAATCTGTTCGCTTTCGGAATTAACTGTTGTCATATTAACGACAAAGGGACTATATTCTACAACTTTCGGTAAATTACTTAGAAATGAAAAGTCTGACCTTGGTTTTCGAGTTCGCTTGTCATCGATAGACTTTTAATTCAAGTACTACGGTCCAACGGTTCACGAACGTCTTTTAATAGTACGCTGTATAAAACAAACAAACGGTAACTGTACGCTGATTTGACAGCAAACGATTCCAAGCTGTCTTCCTTCGGTGGATATTCGGTTGTCCAATGTCCTGGCAGGATCGCCAATGTTCGGCTGTCGGTGGTTTTTATGAATTATTTATTAAAACACAGACAATAAAAACGGTTTACAAAGCTCGTATAAAGTTATCTCTCGGCCTCGAGGTCTTCGCTCTCTCCAGTCTTTTTGCTCGTTCACAATCCAGTCTTCGCTCGGTCAACAGTAAATAATTAACATAAATAAACTCTCTCTTCTCAACACTGATCTTTTAACTGAAGGCCCGTCTTCAGAGTGAAATGTGTGTTGGTTCGTCTAAAAACAAACCATGTGTGTTTTGATAGAGAACAAGAGGGAGGAGAGTGAACAAAATTTAAATAACCTAGTACTAGAAAGTTTTCCTTCACCATAAATCCTTAGAACATGTAGTTTAATCAAGTGAAACGCCAAATATTACTTGTAATATAACAAAGAATTAGCAAGCAGTGCGTACATGTGTCTACTGGAAGTTGACATGTCTACTGGAGCCTGTGAATTGACTTGTAGAATGTGTCCATTGGACAATGCAACTTGAAATATGAGACAAAAGTCACCACACATTTTTTTGTTTAAAAGGTGTATTATTGAGAAATATTTTACATGAAGATTGTAGTGAATATGCATCATAGAAGAAATTAAAAGAACGTTTTGTGTTCATACTGAATAAGAATGTTACATATTTTGTCTTGACAAATACAACTTTAATACAGTATATCATTGCCTAACAATTTTTTTATTACGTTGTTCGGCAATTGTACACTTCTGCAAGTCCAACAGTAAGTATAACAGTTTATGATATTGTGTATCCAGAATTTTGGTTGTTTAGACAGGTTAACTGGCCTGGGTAGCTTGTGATAAACAACTAGAAATCTGTATTTACTTGCATGTAGCACTGTTCTTTCATACATTATCCTTTGCCTCACATATGTTGGTAAACTGTCTTCATACAATATATTCGCATACCAAATGCAAATTTTTCCAATGTAAGGATTATTTTGAAATTGTTAAATAAGTACCTTTTAGATCAAAGTACGTAACTTCAATAGCCAGAATATAGTAGTTTAAGGTTGTAAAAATGCTCTTAAAGCGTATTAATTGCACTGTCAAAGTTGCTAACTTTGAGATATGCATGTGACGTCACAACCAGGATAAAGCGAAATTTTTATCTGGCCATCCTCGTGTCTTTTAAACTTGAAACTCGATTTTTGTCTATTATTTCCTTTTTCAGTTGAACCACACCATTTTAAAAAGCATTCCGCGGAAACTCGGCTACCCACATAGTAGTTTCATTTGGTTTACCCCGGTATGACGTCCCCAGTTAATTAGGCAAAGTATTACAACAAGATGGCGGATGGCAGGATTGTCTTTGCTCAAAATTAGTACTGTTGTTTTGTACAAGAGTAGTTTTGTTTACTTGGATTACCTTCGTAAGCCTGTTTGTTAATTAGAAAGTCAAATATTTGAAATAATGATTTTTGTTGCCAATGTCCTTTAACTTGCAGTTCTACAATTAAGTTGCAGTGATTGTCAGTTCATGTTTCCATTTAATTTCTTGGGTATTTTCACCAGAGCAGCTGATAATTTCAATATATTACAATGTTATATATTACAATGCCTTCGTGGATGTCTAGAGACCGTACCTGTATATCATCGTACAAATCAGTAATAAAATCGGTACATCAAACGAACACTTTAGATCTAAATTTCTTTATTGTAAGGAAAAGTAGAATCTTAGGTACAAGGCCAACATCACATATTAACTACAGTATCCCTACATGAAAGATTGGGGGAGCATGGAGTAGAGGCCAGGAGTTTATGAATTCTCACAATTGCAGCACTGTAAGCTTGGGCAATTGTATTATTCGTTTTCAGACAAATGCTCAACACGTCGTGACATAGTCGACTATAGCCTTCTTCACAGGAATCACTAGGGATAGACGCTTGGAGGACTGGGGCAGGAAATGAAGGGAACAAACCGCGATTTTTCTCTCCCCAATCCCCCCAGAGTTGGCTAACTCCCACTCTGCCACTCAAGTCGCTACAGTTCCAATAAACACAAAAATGGCCAGAATTATGTGTTATTTGCTGAAGTTTGAGGCTGATAATTCTTGCTATCAGGCAAAAACTTAGTGCAATAATTGTTTATTTAGGCATTAAATGAGAAATCTAAATCACAGAACAAAATAACTACTGGTAAGCTGGATAATAATTTACAATTAAACAACACACAAAATATCACTTTACAATTGTGTCAAAATTCAAAAACGATTTAACACAGAAATAAAACGTTCTACAGGTATTCGATAAATATAAAAGAGTTTTCTTGTTAAATTTGTTTCATAGTTTCTGCCTGCCATAGTTTTGAATTTTTAATGCCATATTTTATAAAATATTAATGGCATGGTCATTTTCATGTGCAGGGTTCTCCCTATTTATAAGAGCAATAGGTAAAAGAGTTTTCTTAACAGGTAATACCGTCTTCACGACGCAATAAGGCCTTACCCCCTATGGGGATCTGGGTGAGTGATGACCCTAAACTGTGTAAAGTTACCATTTTCCCCTCGCAAGCGAGGTCGCGCCGAGAGAAGCGAGGGTGCGATAATCTCGCCACTCCTATATAAGGAAGTAAAAAGTCGTTTTGGGTGATTCGTTTGAATCGGACAAAATGGCGATTTGTGATCTTACGAACTACACCAAAGGGGATTTACTATAACCCGGGCGATGATGGAGCATGAGCATGAAATCTTGTTGGTCAGCAGTCACATTAACTGGATAACATCAAGGGAATCGAGGTAGGAGGGTTAGGAAGACACTTAAGGCGGGGGGTTAGGGTTAGAAAACTCATTAGGTGGGGGGTTAAGGTTAGGATCTAAGTTGTTTTGGGGTTAGCGGTTATTTTATGGTTAAGTGACAAAATTCTGACGATTATATACCTCGATTCCCTTGATGCTATCCAGTCAATGTGACTGCTGACCAACAAGATTTCATGCTCATCCTCGATCATCGCCCGGGTTATGTACTACGAAGGGTATACATGTTTGCGTAATATAATAGACACATATGTTATGTATTTAGACTCGGTAACTCCAAATCTATTTTCAGAATTGAGTAAATATTGGCCAAGATAACGATCTTCTACGTACGACGAAACAGCTTTCGCGATTTGTTAATACGCCGTGGATACAGCTGTCCGACACCGGGCTAAATTCTCCTGTTCAAACATCACTATATAAACATATAAATGCAATTGCGACAAAATAACCCTAAAAAAACCTAACCCTAAATTTCAAATTTTTTAACCCTAAATCCCTAACCCTAAATATCCCTAAAATTGTCGGACCAGTATCCACTTCCTTGATAACATTTACAGACTACAATTACACGCGGATACGTATTTCTAGTTGTACATCTGCCCTGGGAATGAGTCATTTTCCTGCACAATTTTCATGAGCTGGCCCCAAAATGGCAGTTGTTATTTGATTTCTATTGCCCTTTTACAAACTTTCCAGTATTCCAAAATATTTTGAAATCTAGAAACTCAGCAATGTAATTTTCAGCATTCAGAGCATCAAATTAAGTACATGTACAAAGTAACTGTATTCATTTTGAAGCATAGATACATATCTTGGCAATGCTTAGACAATATTATCAGCATTTTTTACACAACCATACTGTATTTTACTACCCTTAAAAATGTAGAATAACTCTAGGCTGCTCCATGGTGGTAATCAGTGGTGCTGGAGATTTTTCTGGTTACTGTGCTTGTGGCACTGTTTGCAGTAAGTCCTTGTCAAACCTAATGTAATGATTGAGGCAGAGTGAGTGTCCATTTTAATTCCTATCAAACATAATAATTCATGTGTCAAACAATTACTACATTATATAATTTGTCTACCATGCTTGGACGAACTACGTATGGCTTGCCTGTTTACATGATGAAGCAGATTGACAGATGAAGCAGATTGACAGATGAAGCAGATTGACAATCACAATTGAAGTCATTCGTTTTCATACACATTACCTGATTAAGCTCATCTCGAGTCAAAACATGTTTATGTGAAGTAGATCAGAAAATTCCAAGTGGATTCACGATTACATCTCAAATCAATCCACTCAATGCCATGGACTGACTACACCTTTGCCAGGTCAAATATGATATTCAGATTTTCCAATTAAATTTCAGACGTTTTCAAATGATATTCAGAAATTTACATGTGAATTTCAAATATTTACAAATGAAATTAGGATTGTTTTAATTACGAATAGCACAGGGGACATCAGTGTTGCCATCTCAACATTTGTCTGCATTTTTCATCAATTCTCAGTCCCAAAGAATGTAGAAAAATTCCTTTTTAAATCCCTTGAGAGTCGATTTTCGTTTGTTTGTCCACATTTTAGGTTTATAACAGCAACTGTAATCTTCACGATCATTACAACAACTTAGTTCATGCAGTGAAACATGTATATATTCTCAGTTTGATGTTTTTGACTAACTCATGATATAATTTTGAAGTGAATGAGCCTTCATGTGTGTGATATATGTCCATATTTGTACTTTGTTTGAAGAATTTGCACACATTGTTTTGTTATGGTTATGGTGTTATTGGTTATTTGTTTGGTTTTTGTTGTATTGCAGAATTGATATGTAATAAAATGAGAAGTTCTGAAATTGATTTGTACTATTCTGAAATGCAGTTTGGAACTACAGTACCTGTAGCTGAAATTACTACAACTACCACTGCACGTTTTATGTCGCTTTTCCCAGATTACTGGGGTTAGACTACAGTACTGTATATGCTTAAACAATTATAGTGAATAGCTTACAGCCGAAAAGAAGACAAATTGGGTGAACAATGGCAACAGTTCAGTTTTTAATGGTTCAGTGGGGTTGTCAGGATCACATGAAGTATCTACCTTCTATTATATGTATTTTTACTTGTTTCACTGGTTCGGTGGTTTCGTTTCGTTTGTTTCCTTTCGGTGGTTTCCTTTCGGTGGTTTAGTTTCGGCGTATTATTTACATTTGGAACGAAGCCAACCAAGGCCCAATCATCAGAGAGCGAAACGTAAGCGATTTTATATAAGTAAACAAGACACCCGCTAAGCGTAAAAAAAGTCACTTCCCGTGTTTCACTCTCTATATACACGGTTTTTATACACGATTTAGGCAGCCATACATATATAATTCCTCGTATTGCCGGTATTAGCAGGTGATGATGACGTGTTGTATAAAAAGGTTGGTGTACTGCCGAAATAGCGTGTAATTTGCCCAACTTTTCGAGCGAATGCCATTCGTCAGAGACAGAGAGTGAAACGAAGGCCCTTCGTCAGAGAGTAAAACGAAGGTCCTTCGCTCGAAACGTTTGACTACTTACACGCTATTTCGGCAGTACACCAATCTTTTTAGATATTGGATTTGTGTTTCAGCCTACACTGCCTTTAGTACGCAGCAGACTGTTAGCGCGTACAACACGTTTTAACACTGCAAACAGTTGAATCTCAGACCGAGTTTAAACAAGTGTTTTGAAACAAAAGTAATAAAAGATAACAGGGGATGTATAATCTTCAGTCTTCACACACTAGTTTGAAATATTACATTTACATCGTATATAAAGTCTGACCAAGTGACAAAGATAAGAAATATTAATAATCAATATGATTATGACGCCCCTACGTTTCACCTCCAAATCAAAGTCGTTTCGCCTCCAATGCAAAGTCGTAGTTTCATACTAAGTGATTTCATTCAACATCTGAACAACAAAATATGTTGAACGATGTTGAACGTGACCGTGGACCGTGGTGTCGACTCATTCACCGTTGCGTGAAAATTTGCCATCACAAACAAAATTCGCTATTAAGTTCTCAAGATATTCCTAATTCCTTCAATGTAAAATAGACTCGAAAATAGAGACTGTACTTACTTTTTACGCAACTTCCTCAAAATGTATACTTTGTGCACACGTAGCCAAGTCTTTCGTAAAAATCCCAATAAAGAAATAAAGGTCTGAAAATATCCCAAGATTCCCTATTTTTTACCAAAAAATCCCAAGGTTCACCTCACTTCCTGACTGCCTCGTCCCCAGTCGCTCGCGTAAAATTACGAGAGCCGCGCGGAAATTTGAGATGAAGGCGCGCGAGGAACGACGGGAAGGGTTTTTCATTTATCGCCTTCCCATCAACCATTGCTTTTTATCACCTTCCCATCAACCATTGCTTTTTATCACCTTCCCATCAACCATTGCTGGCACTCTATTGCCAGCCAGTGAACTCTATATAAGGACGTTCACTGTGCCAGCCTGCGCCTGCCCACTCCCGATTAAGAGCCTGCGGAGGAGGCAGGTTTGAATACTCTCTCCGACAGAAAATCTATTTCTTTAATTAAACATAAGTACAAATTCACACGCCTTTAAGGGTATTGAAATTGAAATCAGCTTTTTAAAACCGAAACTGTTTGCTCTGGGAAAATCCCAAGAAAAATCCCAATGTCGAATCCCTGAGAAAGAATCCCAAAAAATCCCAAGATCTTGGGATAAAATCCTCTCTCCTCGGCAAAGGCTTATATATTTTATTACAAAAGGCGCGCGTAGCTGGAGGAAAATCGCTTCCCCATTTTGCCTGCCTAATAAAAATAAGCAGAGAGGAGAAAGGGATAAAATCCCAAGGTTGGCAAGCCCTTCGCAGGAAGATGTTTCGGGTTAGCCAATCAGATTGCTTCCCATGGCAAGTGATCCCAAAAAAAATTTCTGCCCGCCATAGTCATTCTCTCATTTCGTATGATGTATATCATCATACGATTGGACTATACATCATAGAGCTGCTAACCCTAACCCCCGGCAAAATCTCCCCCATCCCTAACCCCCACGCAACCACTCGCTATCTAAGGAAGCATGTGGGATAGCAATTGACTGTTATACGCATGTGCGACTCTCACGATCAACCCCAACCCAGTGAACTCTATAAGGACTTCACTGCCCCAACCTCGTACCCAGGGTCTTATCTCCGCTCCCCGCCATGAAATACATCATTTATACGGACGGGAGTGTGGCGAAACACCGAATCCGCGTTACTACAGTACAGCGGTTTAACACAAAAATGTTGATGAATAATGACTTTTTAATTGGTTTTATAATGACTTTGGAATAGAGTCGAAATATTACCACCATATATTTTGTCTTGTCTTGTTTTGTTTTTAAATATAAACGTACTTGTACTTTAAGATCATCTAACCGAAATCTGCTACTTGAGCCAAAATCCAAAACGGAAAACATTCTCAGTTGCCGCACCAAAACTGTGGAATTCATTACCACAGGAAATCAGAAGCATTGATATTTTAAGTAGTTTTAAGTCAGCACTTAGTTTTTTGTTCATAGTGGTAATATATGTAGTAGGCTTTAATGAAACTGTAATTAGTTTTATAAGTAACATTAAGAATATATTGTTGTAAGAGCATTGAGACAATTGTATAATGCTCCTAATACGTCTTTATTATTATTATTATTATTATTATTATTATTATTATTATTATTATTATTATTATTATTATTATTATCGGCTGAAATTAAACATCGGCTGAATGGTATAATGCTAATGAATATTTTAAGTCAACACTGAATTTTAACAATGAATTATCGGATGTTAATGTCGAAATAGACCTCTTACAAGACCAAATTTATAACTATTTTAAGTCAGCTTTCGGAACGTGCGGCAATGATGAGGAAAACCTAAATGGTTGGTCGGAATTTCAATGCAAATATAACCATCTTTCTCGACGCCAACTCAAATATCATCTAAATGAACTGAAGAACCTACACTGCGATGAGGCAACGAATGAAATCCGATACATCAGTAAACTGCTGAGATTAAAATACAGTAAAAGAACATACCGCATACTTTCTGAAAAAACCCACGACGACCGTATTCAAGAAAATTTCTGGAAATATTGTAAGGAAATATTTGAGGACGAGAATACTGTCCTTCCTGACTTTGACGAACAAACCTGCACTAACTTTTTCCGATCACAGTTAAAATCAAATACTGGCCATAGAAACTTTGATATACCTCAATGGATGAAAAAATTAGATGAACCTTCTAACCCTTTCAATATTTCACCACCATCCTATCAAGAAATTTCAAATATAATTAAAAGAATGAAGTCTGGCTCTTCCGCTTGTCCATATGACCAAATCAGCATATTGATATTAAAACGGTGTCCAATTCTCCGAACTGCTCTACATCGTATCTTAACGCATTGCTGGGAACGGAAATTTGTTCCCAAAATTTGGAAATATGGTTTCACGATTTTAATCCATAAGAAAGATAGTCCACAAATCCCATCAAACTTTCGACCGATAACTCTACAACCAGTCCTTGGTAAAATATATTCATCATTAATCCGAAATCGTTTATACTCATTTATGACGAACAACAACTACATAGAAACTAAAATTCAGAAGGGATTCTGGGAAGGTGTGTCTGGCACGATCGAGCACACAGAGTTGCTCACGCATATTATAAATCATGCAAGAAATAACCAACGACATCTTGTAGTCACTCTTCTAGATTTAAAAAATGCGTTTGGCGAAGTTGACCATCTCCTTCTTAAGACTGTGTTAGACTACCACCATGTTCCCAATGATGTGATAAATCTTGTCCAGAATCTGTACGATAACTATACCATTTCCATTGGAACAAAAACGTTTATTACCAACCCAATCAGAGTAGGGAAAGGAGTTCTACAAGGTGATTGTCTCTCTCCGCTCCTGTTCAATATGTGTATAAATACTCTTATAAAATGTATAGAAGACGAACGCGTTAGATCAATTGGATATTGTTATTGCGACTATTTGCAACCTAGACACTGGTTCCAATTTGCAGATGACACTGCAATGGTTACCACATCGGAGGAAGATAACCAAGCACTGCTTAATGTCTTCACTAAATGGTGTCATTGGTCCGGATTTCACATTAGGGTTGACAAATGCTCCACATTCGGAATTAAACACAACGGGAAAAAAGCAACGCAATTCAAACCATATTTAAAAGTAAATAATCAAATGATTCCAGCTGTTGAAATAAATGAATCATTTAAGTACCTAGGAAAGAAATTTAATTACAAAATGGAAACGGATGGAATTGAAAAAGAATTAGAACTGGAACTAACGGACTACTTAGATAAAATTCACAGATTGCCTCTCCACCCAAGAAATAAAATACTGATTACTACCAAATATGTGTATAGTAAACTGCGTTGGCGTTTATCTATATATAAGCTCTCGGAGACTTGGGTCGTCCAACACCTGGATGACAAGATTATAAACTATGTCAAGCGTTGGCTACATTTCCATCAAGGGGCAAACCTTACACATTTAAAACTTGCTATAAGCAAATTTGGTTTTGGTCTTCAGCTGGTTTCCGACGTTTTTAAATTCTGCAAGCTTTCCATCAGACAAATCCTTTCAAAATCCATCAACAATGAAATTAAAACCCTCTTTAACCTCACAAAATTGAATTATGTGCGAACAGACGCTATAATTACTAGCAACAATGTCAATCCTAAAGCAATTCTTACACGACAAATCGAAAACAACGTAGTGGAACATCTCTCAACCCTAAAGGAACAGAACACGATTATGAAGCACATCAAACAAGTATCTACATCCAAATTGATAACGATGTGGCATAACATCTGTAGCCAAATGCCGAAGAATATATTCATTTTTGTAAGACGAGCTTTGATATTTAGTCTGCCAAATAATTCAAACCTTTATCGATGGAGGAAAATAGAGTCTGCATCCTGTATTTTGTGCACTTCCAACAAACAAACACAACTCCATATGCTGTCTAACTGTCCTGTATCCGTAGCTGAAGGCCGATATACCTGGCGACATGACTCTATACTTTATACATTGCTTCAATATTTATGTCAACTAAAGAATTATGGATTCAATATTTATGGCGATCTTGAGGGTTATTGCAAGACTAGTGAACTTTTTCACTCCTTCCGTCCCGACATCGTGTTGGTAAAAGATGACACCATCTACATTTTAGAATTGACGTGCTGCTTTGAAACCAATACCGAAAAGAGTAGAAACTTTAAAATGAATAAGTACATAGATATTAAGAATGATTGCACGAGAAGATTTAGACATTGTAAAAAGATCTTTATTGAAATAACATCACTTGGTCTAGTCACAACTCATATCGAAAACTTGAACAGTATTTTTAAAGAAACTGATATTAACTATAAGAGGATGATCGCGAAGTGCATGGAAGTTGCTATGAGAGCTTCATTTTATATCTATATACGCCGTAATAAACACTGGACATATCCGCCTTTGTTAAAGTTTTATTAGCAACGTTTTATTGTTTTATTTAGTCAGTAAAGTTTTATTGTAAATATAGTATAACTTCTTAAATATGTTGCCTGTTTATCTCTGTGGATTGCCCTACGTTTACGTATGGAGAGAAACACAGAGTTGATTTATTCTTAAGATTATTTTGTAATATTGCTTCAATCGATTTTCTGAAATAAAGTTTCCATTATTATTATTATCATTATTATTATTATTTTTAACTTGAATGTTCGTCAGCACATGGCTGACATTCCTAATTTAGCCCCCACCTCTATTTGTCTGAAAATTAATTTTTTCGCAAAAATGGCTTGTCATAAAATTTAAATTAAACCTATCTTCAAAGTTCGGAATCACAATGGGCCAAGATGGAGCATCGTCCTTGTGTCAACAATTAAACATTGGAAAACTATGTACATGTTAGCCTGTGTGCAGCCTGAATATACACCTGTAATATAGTCTGTGAAAACTCGCACGGTAGCTTGTCGACCCCCCGCTGAGCTACTCAGATCTGAGTAGTAGATTTTGAGTGGTTTAATACTCATATGATTCATAATTGTTTATTTGATTGGATTATTTGATCTCACAAGAATTCCCAGCGAACCAATTGTAACTGGAATAAGTCAAGGTATGGATTTGACCACTGTGTACACAGGCTATGTACATGTAGGCTGTGAGCTATGTTTTGGCTGGGATTGCAGGGAAGTATAGGGATTGTGAAGGGATTGATTGACGAAGAGGGGACAGCCAAGCCTTGGAAGCTATTTGATGAAGGGATAATTAACACTTTTTGGCCGACGACATATAGGCGACATAGTTGTATAATTGCTATTTATTTACATTCCAACCCTCCATTATTACGGAAGTCTCTCGAAATACCTGACGAGCAATCATTTCCCTAAAATTGTTTTGGTTAGGTTTAGGGATTTAGAGCTTAGGATTAGGATTAGGAATACTATAGGATTATGGTTCTTTGGGGTTTAGGGTTAGGATTAGGCTTGGGGTTAGTATTTGGGTCTCTCGTAACATGAAATTATTTGTGCATATATTATACATATTGGACATGAACAATTACTACCCAAATTGTTGTCTTCAATAATTTACATATACGTAAACGGAAATTCTGGGTGTGAACCGCTGACAAAAAATTAGCTTGGGTTGTTGAGGTTCCGTTTCCGCCGCCCTCACGTTCAGCCAGGTAAACATACGGCCCAAACCCACCTTTCTGTTTTTGTCTGGTCTTTATTTTTCGTTAGGTTAGGGTTAGCTACGGTTTATTCCTCTTGTTTCTGTTAACTAGAACAATGTATTTGCTCGTCGTCAGGGCAATATATTTGCTCTTCCTGATATGGAATATAATGATATATATGTACTATGAATTATAATATAAGGAGGAGGAAAATATACATTGCTCACAGGGACGAGAGGTCCTTAACCCCAAATAACCCTAACCCCAAATAACCCTAATACTAACCCTAATACTAACCCCAACCCTAATACTAACCCTGATACTAACCCCAACCCTAATACTAACCCTGATACTAACCCCAACCCTAATACTAACCCTGATACTAACCCCAACCCTAATACTAACCCTGATACTAACCCCAACCCTAATCCTAATACTAACCCCAACCCTAATCCTAATACTAACCCCAACCCTAATACTAACCCTAATACTAACCCCAACCCTAATACTAACCCTGATACTAACCCCAACCCTAATACTAACCTTGATACTAACCCCAACCCTAATACTAACCCTGATACTAACCCCAACCCTAATACTAACCCTGATACTAACCCTACTACTAACCCTGATACTAACCCCAACCCTAATACTAACCCCAACCCTAATAATAACCCTAATACTAACCCCAACCCCGGTAACATGAAATTATTTGTGCATATTGGACATGAACTTATTACCACAATTTTGTAAGTATAGGTTGTTATATACCGTGACCGAGGTGTTTAAGCGATATATCAACCCGAGGACGAAGCCCAAGGATTGATACATCGCTTAAAGTGGCTATGAAACGAAAATTAAGTTTTATTTATTGAAATGAACTCTTAAAATTATTAGGAATGGTAATTTAGAGCTCTTTCACATCTGACGTCGTTCTTGAGATATTTAGACTTTTGTCAGTGATAATGCAAATGAATAATCTATCACAGGTTTAGACCTTTGTAATATGCAAATGATATTACAAAGATCTAAATATCTCAAGAACGACGTGAGATGTGAAAGAGTTCTAAATTACCATTCCTCATCATTTTCGGAGTTCATTCAAATAACTAAAACTTAATTTGTGTTTCATAGGCACTTTAAACACCGAGGTCTAAGGTATATAACCGCCTTATATCACCATTGGTGAAGTTTAGTATTTATGAGGTTGATAAGTACTTATCAACCTCATGAATAATTGTATGAGGTTGATAAGTACTTATCAACCTCATGAATAATTGTATGAGGTTGATAAGTACTTATCAAAAGTACTTATCAACCTCATGAATAATTTTATGAGGTTGATATCAGATATAATGGCCACTAGAGAACAAAGGAAACTGAACCAACGGTGATATAATTATGTATTACATCCCTAGAGACAGGCCCGCCCAGAGGGGAGGGAAACTGGGGCAATTTGCCCCGGGCCCCCAACTCGAGAGGGGCCCAATTATATATTTGGTCCCGGGCCCACTTTAGTTTCTGTGCGGGCCTGCCTAGAGATCATAAATGAAACTAGAAGGACACTGGGGCCAGGATTTTGTAACCAATAGAAGGCCGCCATTTTGGACAAATTGGAGTGCAAACTTCTTCGCGGTCCAAAACAAGGAATCGTAAATTGTACAATGTTTTCGTTTCTTTTCCACTATTTATCTATTTGCGTTGCAGGTCTACGCACCTGCCCCAAACGGAACGGCTGCAGCAACGCAGGCTACGGGATTGACCGAAGATTGGATGCCTCATCTAGTTAAATTTATGATCTCTGGGACCTCTCGATCCTAAAATCGAGCGTTCTGATTGATTTTTATGAACAAGAAACAACAACGTTATAATTTCAAATGAACACAAATTTATTTATATAGTGGTTCACAAAGACAGTCGAGCATAAAAAGTCAGGGTGGACATTACGTTTGAAACCTGAATATATGCACTAAGAAACTGGCACAACGGCCGCTATATAGCCAACGGCTACAGCTGACAGACACAGCTCTGATGTTTCTTGTTCTTGACATGAAGTCAAACATCAATGAATTAGTTTAATTTGGCCAATCTGCACTAATTACCATTCAGACAAACTTAATTTTCGTTCCATATTCACTTTAAATTCGAGGAGATATATTGAGTGCTGTAATGGCTGTTTACATGAATGATTCAGGAATAAGCTGTTTCATTCCAGAATGAACTTATACTGGATGAACTGTTGAAATCCCTTTACCAGTTTACTTGATAATTCCGGAATGCGATGTAGTTCATTCTGGAATGATTTCATACTGGTATCATGTAAAGTGGCACGAGATTCCATTCTGGAATGATATGATGGGCATACCTATTATAACCAATCTGTAATTAGTATTACCGGAATCACAATTCGTATGTAAATTACGATATCATGACTCATTCTGTATCATGTAAACAGATCACGTCACTCTTAGTATGTCACTCTGACACTGCAGAATAATCATTTCAGCAGTATATTAGAGTATTTTGGTATAGTCATGGCGGAGAGATGAGAGTTGTTTCTTAATATTCACTTAAACTGCACTGACACTACAATCATTTTAACAGTACTGAAGTGTTTTGGTAATCATCAATCACGCTTCAAGTATCAAATATGGTAGTCCAACCATGACTTCTTTAAAATGATAACATTTCTTTTTATTAACCTTCGTCGTCCTACATGTTAAGTTCCCTATTTATAACACTTTTGCGCAGTGATATATATATATATATACTGTCGTAATTGTTATTTATTTTAAAAATATTTGATGACACAGACATTCCATCCCTCCCGATTATTTTGGGAGTCTCCCGAAAGTTCATGTAATCTCCCGATCTCCCAATTTTTTTATCAAATTGATATTTCTCACAATATATAACTAGTAGACTGCAGGATCACCATTCCGGTGATATATCCAGCAGTCTATTTATATATAGAGGTGAGTGGTGATCCTGCAGTCTAGTTATATATAGAGGTGAGTGGTGATCCCGCAGTCTAGTTATATATAGAGGTGAGTGGTGATCCTGCAGTCTAGTTATATATAGAGGTGAGTGGTGATCCCGCAGTCTAGTTATATATAGAGGTCAGTGGTGATACTGCAGTCTAGTTATATATAGAGGTCAGTGGTGATCCTGCAGTCTAGTTATATATAGAGGTCAGTGGTGATCCCGCAGTCTAGTTATATATAGAGGTCAGTGGTGATCCTGTAGTCTAGTTATATATAGAGGTCAGTGGTGATCCCATAGTCTAGTTATATATAGAGGTCAGTGGTGATCCTGCAGTCTAGTTATATATAGAGGTCAGTGGTGATCGTGTAGTCTAGTTATATATAGAGGTTAGTGGTGATCCTGCAATCTAGTTATATATAGAGGTCAGTGGTGATCGTGTAGTCTAGTTATATATAGAGGTCAGTGGTGATCCTGCAGTCTAGTTATATATAGAGGTCAGTGGTGATCCTGTAGTCTAGTTATATATAGAGGTCAGTGGTGATCCTGCAGTCTAGTTATATATAGAGGTCAGTGGTGATCCTGTAGTCTAGTTATATATAGAGGTCAGTGGTGATCCTGCAGTCTAGTTATATATAGAGGTCAGTGGTGATCCTGCAGTCTTGTTATATATAGAGGTCAGTGGTGATACTGCAGTCCAGTTATATATAGAGGTCAGTGGTGATCCTGCAGTCTAGTTATATATATAGGTCAGTGGTGATCCTGCAGTCTAGTTATATATATAGGTCAGTGGTGATCCTGTAGTCTAGTTATATATAGAGGTCAGTGGTGATCCCATAGTCTAGTTATATATAGAGGTGAGTGGTGATCCTGCAGTCTAGTTATATATATAGGTCAGTGGTGATCCTGCAGTCTAGTTATATAGAGGTGAGTGGTGATCCTGCAGTCTAGTTATATATAGAGGTCAGTGGTGATACTGCAGTCTAGTTATATATAGAGGTCAGTGGTGATCCTGCAGTCTAGTTATATATAGAGGTGAGTGGTGATCCTGCAGTCTAGTTATATATAGAGGTCAGTGGTGATACTGCAGTATAGTTATATAGAGGTGAGTGGTGATACTGCAGTCTAGTTATATATAGAGGTCAGTGGTGATACTGTAGTCTAGTTATATATAGAGGTCAGTGGTGATACTGCAGTCTAGTTATATATAGAGGTCAGTGGTGATCCTGCAGTCTAGTTATATATAGAGGTGAGTGGTGATCCTGCAGTCTAGTTATATATAGAGGTGAGTGGTGATCGTGCAGTCTAGTTATATATAGAGGTGAGTGGTGATCGTGCAGTCTAGTTATATATAGAGGTCAGTGGTGATCACACAGTCTAGTTATATATAGAGGTCAGTGGTGATCACACAGTCTAGTTATATATAGAGGTCAGTGGTGATCACACAGTCTAGTTATATATAGAGGTCAGTGGTGATCGTACAGTCTAGTTATATATAGAGGTCAGTGGTGATCCAGCAGTCTAGTTATATATAGAGGTCAGTGGTGATCCTGCAGTCTAGTTATATATAGAGGTCAGTGGTGATCCTGTAGTCTAGTTATATATAGAGGTCAGTGGTGATCCTGCAGTCTAGTTATATATAGAGGTCAGTGGTGATACTGTAGTCTAGTTATATATAGAGGTCAGTGGTGATCCCATAGTCTAGTTATATATAGAGGTGAGTGGTGATCCTGCAGTCTAGATATATAGAGGTGAGTGGTGATCCTGCAGTCTAGTTATATAGAGGTCAGTGGTGATCACACAGTCTAGTTATATATAGTGGTGAGTGGTGATCCTGCAGTCTAGTTATATAGAGGTCAGTGGTGATCCTGCAGTCTAGGTAATATTTAAAACACGAGAAGCAGTGTTTTATCAGATTTAAAACACGAGGGCGTAGCCCGAGTGTTTTAGATCTGATAAAACACGCACTACGAGTGTTTTGAATAGCTTCAAAAACGATTGTCATAGTGATGATAATAAAATTAAATATATGACGTCCATGGTCCCATGGAGGATTGAAAGTTCTACCGTGATTGGTTGATCTATTCATGCTCGTAGGCGTGACGGCCTGCATGGATGATTTTATAGCGCAGAACAAAACAAAAGTTTGATGTGGTAACGATGTGCAAATATATTTCGGCTTCAACAGATTCTTCTAAGAGGTGTTGAGATATTTTGCTGTGCTTCTAAAAGGCACAACATGCTGCGGCCTTCGAAAAGAAAGTTTCGAGAAGCGAGAAGTGCGGAGGGGGAGAAAAAGTTATTGGCTGAAAGTGTTCCTAAATCTACGCGAGATACGACTAAATGGGCACTTAAATTGTTTGAAGAATGGCAAGTGGGAAGGAAAAATAAAGAGCCGAGTGCAGAGAGCTGTTCGTTTTCCTTTGATAGAGAAAAAGTAGAAAATTTGGACACAAATATTGTTAAAATGTCGGGTGAGTCACTCAATTTCTGGCTGACTAAGTTTATAGAGGAGGTGTGCAAAACAAGTGGACAAAGATACCCGCCGAGAACACTTTACAGCATCACTTGTGGCTTACAACGTCATTTGCAAGTAGAAAATGGTAGTGGAGCTATTTCGCTGCTTGCGAAGAATGAAGGGAGGTAAGAACCCTGTGAGAATTTAGAAATGAGAGGTGAGTGGTGATCCTGCAGTCTAGTTATATAGAGAGAGGTCAGTGGTGATCCCGCAGTCTATAGTTATAGTATTTTCGACATATTGAAGTTCTCTTATTTCTGGCCTTTACATATTATAGCCATGCATATGGAAACATAAAAACTGTTTTCGAGCTTTTTTCGTAGGTATTACAATAAAAATAAAGAAATATAATTTCTTAAGTATTGATACATGAGAGAAAAAACAATTAAGACTAAGCTAGCGAGGTAAAAAAATTAAACAAACTGGGTGAACTCTATAAAGACGAATAAATACTAACTAGGCTAAAACGTAAATCCACAAATGATGCCGGGAATAAATGTTAATTTATTCATATCATCACAAACTCTCGTATAATGTCTGTGAATGGAGATATAAAAAAGAAAAATAAGAGATATGTCGAAAAATACTTTAGTAAAAGTACTTAGGATAATTTCCATTCGCTTCAGACGACCTGTCCTTTTTAATATCAGATAGAAAATCAACGCGTGAGATCATTCAAAGTATATACTGGAATAATAAAATTATTATATGAAGAGTATTATTAGAATGATCTTCAACACTGATATACAGTTATCAATTTCAGATGATGAACTCCAATCCATATAGATTAATAACTAAACCATAAAAATTGGATAATTTAAGATCATGCCTATATTGAAGCTATCAAAATCAAAACAAAATCAATAATTGCTATTTTTGATTAAATATTTCTGATGCTTATGTCATTTCGGAAAAGATTGGTAAATATGTTCATCTTGGTCGTTTCCACGATTCTGTAAATCTTGGTATTGACTGCTGTTGTCTTCATGATTTTTACCCATTGAGGATAATGGAACTTCGTAGGGAGTATCATGAACACTGAAAGATTTATTATCGACGCTTGTAACAACTTTGACTTTTGTTGTTGGTGTGTGAGCACGTGGTCGACATACAGTTACGTATACAAGTATACCAATAAGAACAGCGATTATGACTACCAGAATAGCGATGACGATATAAAGAATTACACTTTTCGAGCTTTCTCCACAGTTATTACAACATTTTTCTGTGTATAAAAATAAAACCAAATTATTTATCATTGACACAAAGAAATATAACAAAAAACTATTGACGAATAATTTAAATCTGTCTTTTGTAAAAACTAATATAAAAAATTGAGTTAACTCTGCAAGGAAAAATAATTAAAATACCTGAGGTTGTTTGAGTTGGATTTGTTCGAGTTGCCGTACTCCATCCGGTGGAAAAGTAATCATCCTAAGGCATAAAAAGTACATTTTTACTAAAACAGATGCTGAAGTTGTTCCTCATTGGTTGGCAAAAAAGCCTTGTTGTGCGCCATGTAAGTGAATTCGCTCCGAGTGACCCATAATCCTGTATATATAGTATCGCTTTGATTTTGATGGAGTAGGTTTGGCATATTAATAGCGCCCACCCCATTGAATCGCGATGACGGTGGTTTATTACCAGAAGTTTATTATTTGCATCTTCTTAATAAATAACGTCATTATCGGTTCTATGAGGGTATAAATAAGAATCCTCACTTTACAACGACCACCCCTGATGAAGACACTAGATTGGAGTGTCAAAACGTCGTGTTATGAACAGTAACTTTTAAAGTTACGTTCAAAAAAGTTTTTAAAGCCAGAGTAGCGCCAAATTATGTCTGAAAAATGTTCTCATTACTTGAAGTCGTTTATTCTTACAGTATCTCAAATATTAAAGCTTGTCAATGTTTTCACTGGTTCTTATAAACCTAGTGCTATGTTAATTTAAGGTAGCAATTGGGTTATCCAGCATCGCGTCGTAAAAAACCTTGCATCGCACCCCTATTAATGCGATCACAACTTGTTATACATCAATTTAATGCAAATTGATCATAGAAAACAGTGTTAAAACCTAATTTTATTGGGGGTCATGAATTGTTCAATTGTTTTATTTACTGAAAGAAAAAATAAGTGTGTTGGGTTCGTCTGGTTAAAGTCCTTTGGAATTTAATTTATGGTTTTCCAGTTTATACCGTTGTAACCTCCGATAAATGACCAGCAAAATACGTTGCGTGTTTTCGTTTTTATCGCGTTTTGAATTTAAAAGATATGAAATATGTTGTGACTCCCATGAAAATCATTATTAAAAATTGAACGAAACAGAATTTCAAAAATCGCCGACACGTTTTTGCTGGTCATTTATCGGAGGTTACAACGGTATAAACTGGAAAACCATAAATTAAATTCCAAAGGACTTTAACCAGACGAACCCAACACACTTATTTTTTCTTTCAGTAAATAAAACAATTGAACAATTCACCCCCAATCAAATTAGGTTTTAACACTGTTTTCTATGATTAATTTGCATTAAATTGATGTATAACAAGTTGTGATCGCATTAATAGGCGTGAGATGCAAGGTTTTTTACGACGCGATGCTGGATAACCCAATTGCTACCTTAATAAAAGTTCTTATAATAATTAAAAATCTATTCATGACCTTAAAACTGTTAGAGAAAACCAGACAAAACTGGTGCACATACAACTGTATCATCCAAGTGCATATTTCATGTAGTCTTACCTGATCTTTATAAACTCTTTGATAGACACTATAACTTGTCCCAGGTTCAAGAGGACCATTATAATAAACAACAGAAGTAGATCTACGGCGTCGCCTCATTAAAAGACTGGATGTTTTCCCATCACCAAGTTTAAATTCTTTCTTCAGCTTATTTGACATTTCAAATACGGCAGCAATATATGGTTTGGGTTGAGGTGAATTTTTGGCTTCAGCATAGCTAAGTAGATCACTTTCGGTGTAACCATCTGGGGATGAGCTGGGAGTTTTACCGTTAGATAACTTTAAAGCAATGACTTGAATATAGCTAAAAATAAACAAGAAACACTACCTTAACTTTAAGATGGCTCGAAATAGTTATTAAAAATTAAGGCGTGTTGTAGAAGGGGTCATCCTAAAGCGTCCCATTTTCCAAAATGGGCAGTGTTAGACATAAAAAGTCAGTTCTAAAATTGAATAAAGTATGATATCTATGAAAAAAATATAACGGCGCAAGGCCTTCAAAATATTCTGTCCACTAACAGGTACTTTGGGCAACTGATGAACAGCCATTTTCTAAATATTTTCTTCATCACGTTCCCCCATAGTCTATAATCCTCCACAATATAGGGATTTTCATACGCTACCGAGAAACGTTCTGATGTTATTAGTACCCAGTCTTACTAGTGATAATATTTCACGTGGCCCAGAGCAATCTCGTGCCCAGAGGCGTAGGAACGAATTTAAAGTTGGGGGGGGGGGGGGGGGCTGAAGTCGACAAGCAGGTAATCAGTGACCGCATTTTAAGGGGGGTGCGGCCTCCCCCTGAAAATTTTGAAATATAGAAGCTTGGAAAGACAATTTGCAGCAATTTGAGAAAACTTTTTCATCTAATTCTACAGCGAGCATAGTTCAAATGAATCCAAGAGTTGCCTGCTGCCTCTTACCAGGTGACATCATTTTTTGCGCCTAGTACTGACAGAAGGGTCTGGGAACCAATCTAACACTCGCATGGCAAGGGTTTAGGAGTTGGCTAACACTTCAGGCTACACCCGTTTGTAAAATCTCGTGTAGATGAAGCCTGTAGGTAGATTACCTTAAGTAGCTTGTGTCCTATTCTATATAGTCCTATTAATACACTTGGGAAAAAACATTAAGTTTCCTACGCCTATGACGTGGCCACAATGATGCTCATTTTGATCAGATTTTAGGGTGATGTTGAACGGGAGCAGTTCTAAATTTTCCTTAGGATGATCCCTGCTACTTTTATATGTTTATATACCCAGTTTATATACCCAGTAACATTGGGTCCGTGCTATAGCGACACAGCTTCACGCGCGAATGTTTTTACAGCAACAATTTCTTGTTTTATTTCATTTAAAGGTCGTGTTAAGGCCTATCTACACGATACAACTGTCGTATACGATTGTCATCTTGGTGCAGTATATGATTCATTGCCAAGCGCGTAAAGGCGTTTAAAAGGCGTGTAAATGACGTTTATAAAATAACCGGAAGTAAATGCGTGATTACACGCGCTCTGATTGGCTACTGAGCCTGCTTTATAATTCAGTAAAATATAAGTCAGTTGTCGCCATCTTCCGACTAGATTTTGTCGTTTTTGACGAATTTCACGTCGTTTTAATTACAAAAAGACGTCAGGAAATACCTGGCAACACCACATAGCAACGTTTTTTAACTGGTAAATCTTCATTTTTCTTTACTTTGCTGATGATATAATGATGTTATTTTATAAAAGAAATAAAAAACTTTGTCGCTATGATAATATTAAATCATTATAATGACACTCGAGAAGCTATCAACACACTCGGCTATCGTTTTTTATTTCTTAATTAAAAGGCGTGTAAAGTAAAAGTTGTGTAAAAAGCGTTTAAAAGGCGTTTAAAAGGCGTATAAAGTAAAATGCGGGTAAAAGGCGTGTAAAATGCGTTTAAAAGGCGTTTAAAAGGCGTGTAAAGTAAAAAGCGTTTTGCAACATTCATCATGGGTTGATGCTATAATAATTTTACATTTCGGTTGCTCATATATTCGGTTGCTCACAGCTCGTATATCATACTCGTCCCGCAATTTTCGAAAAGCTCAGCGGTATTAAGGCATGGCTCTTGACTTCGATACTGAAATTTTCTATTTTCTAAAGATTTTGTCCAAATTAAGTCAAACTTATAAAACATATTTATCATATAGTAGGAACTACTTAAACAGCGCAATTTGATGCAAAATTTAATTACGTTTATCATGTTAAGTTGAATGGTAGGAATTACTTCGCATAAACAAACATATTAGAGAAATTGTAATTAGTGGAAAAATCATTCGCTAAAAGTTTCCATTTACGGTAAAGCTATACAATCTGGCAACTTAGTTTGATAAACTAGATCAATATTTGCATCAAATTACGCTGTTTAATTGTTTAAATTATATATATTTGCGTGCTTCAAGAACGTTTTATGTTTTCATCCAAAATGGCCGCCAATGAGTCACGTGACCTTGTTGTCATGGAAACAAAACCGTAAATTAGTTCCTACTGTATGATAAATATGTTTGGCAAGTTTGACTTAGTTTGGACAAAATCTCTGGTAGGAAATTTCAGTTTCGAAGTCAAGAGCCATGCCTTAATACCACTGAGAGGTATCAACCGCCATGTAATTAATTAAACTAAACTAAACTACATGTAGCTGTTTTACCATTATAAATATATCTCATGAAGACCACCCAGTGCATGTGCTCGTTAAAATGATCAAAATTTTGCTTCATTTAAAGTACCCCTAACCTCAAAAATTTTTATTGTCTTATTTGGAAGAACTTTTAAAATGATAAAGTAACTTCTTTTGAAGATTTTCGTTTCTTTGCTTTCTTTTTGAGATATATCAGTTTGTTTGATATGAAAATGTCCGGAATTTACGTCACAACATGCATAACGACTTATTGGAGAAATGTGTATATCTCTTTCATTCTCGAACGAAATCATGTAAAATCGAGAAGTTTGGTGTTGTGGGAGAAACACGCACACGTGTTATTCACACTTTAGTGTTTTTATTTGATGAACGCAAATATATATAACATTCTCTGATAAGTCATTATGCATGTGTGACGTAAATTCCGTACATTTGCATATCAAACAAACTGATATATCTAAAAAAGAAAGTGAAGAAACGAAAATCTTCAAAAGAAGTTACTTTATCATTTTAAAAGTTCTTCCAAATAAGACAATAAAAAATGTTGAGGTTAGCGGCACTTTAACTGATTATACTCACCTATAGTTTCCACTTGGAATTTCTAATATGAATGTCAAAGTGTTTGATGTTTTACTGACAGACGCTTCTAGAGGTTCTAGATAATTCAAAAAATATCGATAATTTTCTTTAACAATAACATTAGGATTTTTAGTAGAAAATGACTTTTTTGTATGAATTGTTTTCTCACAATTATTACGAAAAAAAGATATACAGTAGAACCCCGCTAACTCGAACTCTGAAGAGAAACAAAAATCAGTTCGAGTTAGCGCGGGTTCGAGTTATCGGGGTCGGTGAAAAATTTATTTATTTTTGTTAATTATTAATAATAATGACGATATATAGCGTGAACATACTGTAGTTTTATGATCTACTTCTGTGATAAACATCGCTCAATTTGCGTATGGTAACAAGAAATTCCAAAGATTATGACTTCGAGCAAAGTGTAACTTTAACATTTGGGTACATGTTTTTGCAATATAAACGAAGTTTGTAGAAGTTTGTATAAACATATCAGTTTTTCGAAAACATCTTGGTCACATATTTTTTATCATCAATCCCTATTTCTTGACCACTAGCCAATCAGATTGCAGCATTTACTTTAGACTATTAATTTGAGTGTTTTCTACTAATACGTGTTAGTATAAATACACAGGTGATTATAGAAAATCGAGCACGCTGATTGGTCAAGCTACTTCGGATTATTTCACGATAATCACCTACAGCGTTTAGGAAAAATGACCACCAGCCGATTTGTCAGTGTGACAGATGAAGAAATAACCAATTTTAAAGAAAATACTATTCCAAAAAGATCACCTGTGTATTTATAGTAAAACAATTACTAACTTCAGTGTTGGTGAATAGTGTGGATATTAAATATCCACACTATTCACCTCCACTTCGGTGAATAATTGTTAAATAACATACAGTAGGATTACATCCTACTGGATTTTACATTGCAGTGCATATTACTGCATTGACACTATTGTGGAAAAAACTGTCTTATTAACTAAGTTATTTATTTTCAACACTTACGTGCATTAGTAAACCTTTTTTTACTTTCACTGTAATTTCCACTCCCAGCCTTTGTGCTAGCGAGAACTCTCACAAAATATTTTGTAAAATCGTTGAGTTTAAGAATTAGCAAACTCTTCTTGACGATTGTGAGCTTTTGAAAACATAATCTATCTTTGACATATGAAATACAAACTGTGTAGTTTGTTATAATACCATTTTGTTTATCTTTATCAGGTTCTTTCCACGAAATAAGAAGAGAAGAGGAACTTTGCGCAATGACTGTAACATCTCTTGGAGAACCACTGGGAGCTGAAAAATAAATTTTCAAAGTAATTTATATATATTTATAAAATAATTGGAAGTAAATGAGCGATGACACGCGCTATGATTGGCCATGTATGATATACGCAGTGATGAAAGTCAACCACAAGCCAGTCAAATTTCAGCTCGATACTGGTGCTTCAGTAAATCTCATCAACCAAAATGATGTTGGAAAAGCTGTTATCAGACCTTCGTCAAAAACACTACTCATGTGGAACAAAGCAGCGATGAAGCCAATTGGTGAGTGCAAATTATTACTATACAACCCAAAGACTAAACAACACTACTCAGTCAACTTCATCGTCACCGACACAAGAATCTGACACCAATTCTGGGTTCTAAAGCGATTCAGAAAATGCATCTTATTACTGTGAATACCAAGAAGTTTTACCAAGTGGCATCCATCAAAGCAGATGATACCATCGTCAAACAATATGTCTCACCAACGCATTCAGTACTCAAGCCAGAGTACTGAAGAAATGGTTGCAAATGGAATCATTGCTCCTGTAGAACAACCCACTGACTGCAGGGTAAACAACATTGTAGTGACAAGAAAGAAAAGTGGTGACCTAAGAATTTGCATAGACCTCACACCCTTAAACAAAACATTGAAAAGAGAAAGATACCAACTACCCATCCTGAATGACATTCTTCCAGAGTTATCAAAAGCCAAGGTGTTCTCGATACTCAGGATACTGGCATGTATCACTGGATGAGGAAAGTAGTCTTCTCACCACATTTTCAACACCGTTTGGAAGGTTCAGATGGCTGCGACTCCCCTTTGGCACAAGCGTTTCCTCCGAAATTTACAGAAAAGGCTATATCAAACGATTGGTGACATTGGGGTGTACTATCAATTGCCGACGACATTTTGGTAATTGCAGTTGGTGACTCCATGGAGCAAGCAATCCAAGATTATGATCAGAAGCTAACAAACCTGCTGCAGCGATGCCAAAAGACAGGTATACAACTAAACAAGACAAAATTCAACCTACGTTCCAAACAAGTCCAATTCATGGGTCATTTGTTGACAACTGAGGGTATGAAACTTGATCCACAGAAAGTCCAACCCGCAGTCAAGGAAATGCCAAAGCCCACTGACATCCAAGGGATACAACGAGTTTGTGGATTCGTCAATTACCTAGCTTCTTTTCTACCCAACCTGGCTGATGTTCTACAACCAATACGACAGTTGACCCACAAAGATGTGCCATGTAATTGGACTGACACGCAAGATCGTGGCAGCCCTAATGCAAGGAAAGCCAGTTGCCTTTACCAATCGGGCCTTAACGAATACCGAAGAACGATATGCCCAGATTGAAAAGGAGACACTGGCAATCGTATTTGCATTGGAAAAGTTCAACCAATATACGTACAGTATGGTCGTCCAGTCATAGTTCACTCCGACCACAAGCCCATCCAAACCTCTCAGGCCATCCTATCCAAACCTCTCGTGAAAGCTCCACACAGACTTCAAGGAATGCTAATGAGATTACAAAATATAACTATTAGTGTCAAATACCTGAAAGGCAAATCAATGTTCATGGCTGACACACTGTCCCGTGCCTTTCTTCCCACCTCTACGTCCAAGGGACCTCAAGACGATGTTGAATATGTTCACATGACGCAGTTCTTGCCAATAATGGACCGACGACTGGCACTCATCAAGCAAGCCACAGAAGCAGACACCGATCTACAAGCGAAAGTGATCAGTATGGAAGGCTGGCCAAACGATAAACAATCAGTTCCACCTGAAGTAACCCCCTACTTCTCTTTTAATGATGAACTTACCATCGTAGACAGACGGAATAATATTTAGAGAGAGAGTGGTAATCCCCAGCGGCATGAGGAAAACCATAAAAGAGAAGATCCACTCATCACATCCAATTGACACAAACGGTTGCTTACGCCGTGCTCGACAATGCCTATACTGGCCAAACATGACAAACGACATCAAAGACTTCATCGCCTCTTGTAACATCTGTAGAGAGCTGGAAACTGCTAACCAAAGAGAGACCCTGATGTCACACGACCTGCCTGCAGATCGAGCCTGGGCTAAAGTCGCTACAGATCTGTTCTCACTGCATGGTAAAGAATATCTTATCACTGCAGACTATTTTTCGAACTTCTTCGAAATTTACAGACTGCACGAAACCACATCTGAAAGGATCATCACAAATCTAAAGAACCACTTCGCAAGATACAGGTTACCTGAAGTAGTGGTCAGCGAAAAGGACCACAGTACAGTTCAAAAGAATTCGCCACATTTGCGCAGCAATGGGACTTTAAACACAGAACAATCAGCCCAGCAAACAGCCAGCTAGGCCAATGGGAAAGTTGAAGCAGCAGTGAAGACGGCAAAACGACTCATCAAAAAGGCCAAAATGTCAGGAGGAGACCCATACATGTCCATTCTAGATCATCAAAACACCCCATCAGAGAGCCTCGAAACCAGCCCAGCCCAAAGATCCTTTGGCAGACGCACACGAACTCTCTTACCCACCACATACAAGCTACTAAATCCCACTAACCTCGACGGTCAAGCTACCAAAAGAGAAATCGAAAAACGACAGGCGAAACAACAGTACCACTACAATAACTTGTCGGCAGCAAGAGACTTATGCTGTTTAGAAGAGGGAGATGTGGTACGTATAGAACCTCTGGTTAAAGGACAGGAAACGTGGAAGAAGGGAATGATCACCAAACGACTAGATGGGAGATCCTGCGAGGTTGAAACTGAGAATCGGACATACAGGAGAAATAGAGTACATCTTAAGAAAACCATTGAACAACCACCAAAGACGAACCGTACGAATAAACAGAAGCCTGAATCTGAAACCTCTACATCATCCAATGAATATGGAATCCAACTTAAGGAAACAACTAGAGAGCTACAACAACCCACTATGATAGCACCCTCAACAAACCTTTCTGAAGCCATTTGTAAATCACCTACTCCTGAACACCGTAAAAACATTGGAGCAGAACAAGTTGTGCCTAGTACTGTATACCGATCACCACGCGCTCGGGTAGGCAGGTGCGACCTCCAAAAAGATTTATAGACGGCGGTGATTAAAATTTTTGGAAGAACTGAACCCACCAGTCTTCTCGTTCGGCGGGAGGATGTTACGTCAGTCTCGTCAGAGACCATCTCATTTACATATCAAACAAACTGAAATATTTCAAAAACGAAGTTTTTGAAACGGAAAAGTTGTAAAAGGTGTTACTCTATCATTTTACGAGTTCTTTCATATTGGATAAACTTAATTTTTGTTCAAGCAACACGCGTACTTTTATAGTATTCAAGCCTTTCTATTTTGTTCACATATTCCTACACAAACGTAAGTTTATTGTCATTTTCTTTACTGTATATTTTCGTCTCTTAATAACTCTGTATTATATTTAGTAGTTCTTTACCGTTATTATCTTTAGTTTGACGGTATTTTGATCATTGGTTCGGATAATAAAGAAGTCTTTAAACTATCCCGACGCCGTTCTTTGTGCTGTAGGAATTTATCAATAAAGTTTCACGGTCTCCACAGCTCCTTCGCTCTGAGGTGGGTAGAGAATTTTCACTGATTAAAAAATGTCATATATCTCAGTGATTGCTAAGATTACAACGTTCATTATCATGAGGAGTTATACGCACATTTTCAAGTAAATTTGTGGAACAAACTTGAAGATGTGACTAGTATTCTAACGAGTGAAAATTGTCTACCCTGCACCTGACGTCATGCAGTCTCGTCAGAGATCATCTCATTTACATATCAAACAAACTGAAATATTTAAAAAACGAAGTAAAATACGGAAAAGTTGTAAAAGGTGTTACTCTATCATTTTACGAGTTCTTTCATATTAGACAAACTTTTTTTGTTGCCAATGTGCTTTAAAAAATATGTTCGTCACTACTTAGAGTTCAACTCTTCTTTTATGATGTCTTTGCGGAAAGTCAAGGTGTCATCTTCTTTATTTTGGTCTAGAATCGGATTTTGTGGCGAGAAAGGTTTGCTCTTTTATTTCGTCCACAGGTTTGCTCTTCCAATCTCGTCCACAGAGCCTGCGTTCACCCTGAACGTATTTTTAGTAGAAGTGCGCATGCTCACGTTGCTGGAAACGAGATCAACAAAAAAAATGGAGGACGATGTGGATGCGAGCCAAGAAGAATGCGTTTGTTTTCACGATGCTCTAGATTATGGACTGAAGATTATTGGAAAGGGCTGACTATATAGATCTACGGGATGGTTCTTAAGAATTATATTTGAATTACAACATCTACAACTAGAAATTTTGGCAGATACCGGCCTTCTTGGTGAACGATCCGCCATTTTTTCAAAATTGTTTATTTCTGGTGGCCAGAGCCTCTCGTTCCTCGCGCAGTCCAGGAGGAATGCAGGCTCTGAGGACGAGACTTGCAACCAGCCAAAAAAGAAATAGAAGAAGAAACGTGACCTAGTGATAGAACCCTAGCTCTATAGCAAGAATGTCAAGACTAACATAGGACATTATTTCTTGAACCTCATCGACAAACACTTTCCCCAATCTAACAAACACCACAAGATTTTTAACCGCAACACCGTCAAAGTGAGCTACAGTTGTATGGACAACATGAAGAATATAATTAACAAACACAACCACCGAATCCTCAACAGCAAAACGAAGAAAGACCCGAAAGAAAGCCCCATATGCACTTGCCGGAAAAAGGACGAATGCTCCATCACCGGAAACTGCATGGCCAAGATCGTGATCTACAAAGCCGAAGTAACTACAACAGACGAGCAAACGACAAAATGACAGCTTATAACGAATTTAAAAGGAGATACAGCAACCATGAGCTGAAATCTTTCATGATAAAACATATCGGAACGAAACTGAACTTTCAAAACACATTTGGGAATTAAAAGAATAAAACGAAATTCCAGACTGAAATGGTCCATCGTGAAGCACGCGGCACGCCGCTGCCTACCGAAACGCAGCAAGGAGATGCCACCTCTCGTTATCATGAAAGCTGATAAAACTAACTACTAAATAAAAGAGCAAAACTTTAATTCTCGAAGTACCGCCACAAATACCAATTCTATATTTGGAGAACATATGCCTGAAAAATAGACCAAATGACACCTTGGCTTTTCGCAAAGACATTATAAAGGAAAAGTTGAAAAGGATCTTCAGTTGCCTGATGATTGCCTTGTGCATGAAACTCTGTGTAGTGACGAACACCCTATCATCCGGTATTGAACACAACTTTATTGACGCCAATTTCCTACAAAATTCAGTCTTCTTACCATCTTCATCAGTAGTGAATTTTACACTTCTTTCTTTACCAAAACCATGAACATTTCCAGCTGATACAGATAAGTCATACTCGGTGTAAGGGGACAAATCTTTGATGGTACTTTCCTCCGAATTACTTTTCACAGTAAAATTTCGAACAACAGAATTCTTTTTCAGTATTTTAATACGAAATTCAGAAAGAGCTTTATCTCCGTCTTTTACAGGTGGATTCCACGAGAAAGAAACCGTCGTTGAGGTTTTATTTTTGATATTGAGATCTTGTACCTGATCTGGAAATAAGGCTAAACAGAAATGAAATATAAGATTGAGAACATTTTAACGTTATTGATAAAACCATTAAACCAAAAGAGATTCCATTTGAGATTCTATGCAAGACTGCATGGTAATATAAAGCTAAGCTATACATTAGCCTACAGCAAATACCATTCATATTCTTCGTTATGCACTATTTAAACTGAGTGGTTATTGGAACGACAAGGGAAACCACTAATTCAACTTAATAAATATTAGCTAATAATTTAAAAATCCGAACTCACTGTGACCGCAAATCTCGATCCTCATACATGGCTCCCCATTTGAAGTTATTGGAATGATCCTCAAAACTTGTGCCTTTAACTCGCCCAGTGTTATAGTAGCTGGAGTATTGAAACCATCCGTATTTCCTGTAATTAACTGCAATAATAAAATAATTTTTCCCATGCATTTAATCGTGTATATACGGATGTAGGAAAAGTTATTAGAGTGTCAAATCATATACTTTCGAATCATCTATTAAAATGATGCAACTTCAAGGCCTTTCGGCTTGGAATTGAACGCGCGACCTGGCATGATCTCGCGCGAACCGACTAAGCTACAGAAGCCGTTGCTGCATGTGAGCTTATAGGCGTGAGTTATTCACCAGCTCAGTATTCAACACTCGTAATTTATCACAACTTCATCTGATTCACCGAGCCAAATATCACCTTTAAATATACCCTATTGCATGCATCACTGCCATTACCCACATCACTACTGCACTCGTGGCTAAGCTCATGACAACGGCTTCTGTGGCTCAGTCGGTTAGTGCGCTTGTCTTTAGAGATCCAGAGTCGCAGGTTCAATTCCCAGCTTGAAGTTGTATTTTTCACAACTGCAGGTCATGGATCTCGAAAGTGTATGATTCGATACTCGTAATAGACGAGTTTCAGGGTCATGCGCAGTAGCAATTTTATTTCAAATTTTCATACGAGGTAAAAACAACTGTTTTAGCTAGAAAGATCATATTAAAAATAGTAAAAGTGCAAATTTTGAAACTAATCGGGCAAATAGTGCGAAAGCTACACACTTTAGAAGTTTTGCTCTTCACTATGGATTTAATAGCGATTTTGGCTTGGCGACGCCCGCCCGCCAAGCCAAAATCCTTAATAAATCACAATAAATCCCTTTTGAAATGGCCAACTTTCTGTTTGTATAACTTCTTCCTTTTTTACACAATTCCTTTCAAACTTTGCACTTCTACTATTTTCAATATGCTCTTTCCAGCTGAAACAGTTGTTTTTACCTACGATGAAAATTTGAATATTTGTTGCTACTGCGCATGATCGTGAAAGTCGTCTATTTACCATAAATGTAAATATTAATTTTTATATACGAATGTATCAGCTTCAAAATGTATTCTTTTTTTTTAACTTTTTATTTTATTATTTTTATCACTCTTTTATCCCAACAGACTAGAAGCCCAATTGATAGGGGTTGCGAGCACCTCCCTGGGTTGCCAGAGCTTCTTCCGCGCTCGCAATCTCTGGCACCCAGGGTAGATGAGAAGACCCGAAAGTCTTACCATTTGCTGGTATTATTGCAAAGGCAGCACCGGTTTCTCCTCAATTATTTTTGAGTGGAGGTCCAACCCAGGATTTGAACCTGTGTCTCCCAGCTCATAGACATGTGTGGTAATTACCTCTAGACCAGCGCAGTAAGCTATAAATATATGGGGGAGTCTATTTGGCCAACGACGTTGTTCAATGTTTTTTTTCTTCAAAAAGGGATATACCTATTCCATAATATTAGTCGACACTCGGGTCTAACGAAGAGTTTTTTATAATTAAAATTTTACCATGCTGTACAAGGACTCACAACCATCCTTAATTTCCAGTAGTAATATATCAATAACCGTTAAGTACGATATGCATTAAAAAAATCATTACCTTCTTATTACCAATTTGACCTTCCATCCAATTTATTTTATTATCAGTATAATCTAGTTTGTATAATGTGACCCAATTTGCGCTGACAGCATCTCCAAATATTGTCAAACTGTTGATAACATAAATTACGTCCAATTCTATATCCAGGTAGTTAACGCCATTTGATGGAGCACACCAGGAACTATTACTAGAGAGTCTTGCTTTAGCAGGAGTGTGGTTTTCGGTAGAACCAGATGCAGAAAATATGGAGTCTGAAAAATTGGCTCTGTTTTCCAGAAGTGGCTCAGAACATATGGAACCTATATTTGTAAAAATTAAATAAATATCAAGTTTCTACATTATGTGATAATTAAATACGTGTACGCAACAACCCCTCGCGCTATGGATGCCATGCAGACTAGTTCCTAACTTCCTAGTCCTCTTTCTCTCGATCTTTCATTCTGGTGACATTACAGAGTAGGGATCGTGGGTCCCAGGCCTCTTTTACTCAAAATCGCGGGGGCTGTATTTTCCGCTAGTCCTCTCCCACAATCCCTACTCTGTGACGTCACCAGAATGAAAGATCGAGAGAAAGAGAACTAGTCTGATTTCCCCGAAAACATTTTCCACCAGTCCCGCGCGATTTTGAGAAAAAGAGGCCTTGGAACTAGGCTGGGTGCCATGGTACATACAATTTGGTGCATTCTAATTAACTGAGTCTGGGAACGAGCCAAAGGGATCGAAATAAAGAAATTAATTTTATCAATAAATAATAGTTCCATTGCAATCGCCAATTAATTTCAGTCCCCAATGCAACTCTTTTATTTTTCTCAACTTTATTGATCATGTTGAAAATGTACAGAAAACATAATATCAAGCAGAAATTTATCAATATTTCAAATTTATATTACCAAAGTCAAGCTTAGTCCAAATGGAATATTTTTTTATAGAAACAAATTGCAGAATTAACACAAAATGACGAAAGAAGCCCTCAAAAAATCTTGAGAAAAACAGGTTAACGAACGATTTCTTTTTACCGTTTTCCCGATTTTCAAACAACTTTATGTCACTAGCAGGTCACAGAATATTACTAAATCATTTTAAAGTACTTGGTTACTGAATGTTTGTCGGTTTCACTTCGTTCAAGGACTTTGTACGTTCTTGTAAATGATTTCGTAACCGAACTGTGTGACCTGAAATGTGTAGTTTTTTGTGTTTTTTATGACGTTTTATAATTTTCAAAATTCTGTAAAATCTCCCCCAAAATGCAGGAAATGGCATTTCAGAGACTCTAGATTTCTCCCCCGGACCCCCTAGTGCTCGCGCCTTCGGCGCTCGCATTGTCCCCCCCCCCCCCACTTCTCGTACCCTGGCGCCGCCACTGAACATAGTCCTCCAGTTATATATAGAGTTCACTATGTTGTTGTGGTAAAAGCTTTAACAACTGCGCCACATCTCCAGTGACATTGCTTTTAATGTAGTTCGCTTTAAACAGCTCTTTGAAACACGCAAAACTTATATGAAATTCGTCAAATGGGGAAGCGACGACTACGAGATCCTTTTAATAACACTTTAAACACGGCCTATTGTCCTACTTTATCCCGACTACCACAAGCGGACAAATTCAGGCATATAAACCTATATAGATTTTCCCTGCCTAAACCCGAGAAGGCCGGACCCCGTCAAGATTATTACTGTCACTTTCACTTGCGACAGCCATTTGAACAGCGGAGATGCAGTGGGCTTTGTGCAATAAAGATGATGGAATGATTGTGGTAAAAATTGTCGCATCTTGCAGAGTGTATCAGGGGCGGATACAGGATTTTTTCAAGGAGGGTGACTTAGTGACTAAAGATGTTTGAGTGTGGAATTCGTGGATGGTAATTTTTAAATGTAAAAATCTTCACCCATTCTCCAATTTGGGAATACGGCTTTTTGACGATACTTACAGTGGCGTGCGGTAACTATAATTGTAAGGCAAGCACCAAGTGTTGCTGAGAAGTCTCAGTTCTCACTTGTGGTGTACTTCGCGGCCAACCGCGACCACTATTAACAGGGCCCAAAACAAGATATAGGTTTTAAGGTAACTCACAACAAGATTCAAAACGAGAAATCAGAAAATAGATGAATGTAGAAATAACTTAACCTCTGCTTATACTGCTCATGACATTGAAATTCAACTAGTTTCCGAAAAGGTGAGCCCCAATTTTGGGAGTTTTCACTTTTTAACATATGCGATCCTGCGTCGTAAACGGACCTTTAAGGGACCAATTAACTTCATGTAAACCTGTCGAATCATTTCAATCATAGTGTATCGGTTGGGACAGTCAAGGGGGGGGGGGGGGGGGGGGGGGGGGGGGTGTGTGACTAGTAACCCCAGTCACCCCCTCTGTATCCGCCCCTGTGTATACATAACCGAGGATATTCCTGTATCTGCATGCTATACTGTAGACAATATTGTATGCAAAGTTCTGAATTTTGAAGACACTCAGAACGTTTCCGGCGATAAGGCGCCAGTATATTACGTGCAGAAAAAAACGAAAAGAGCTTATAAGTCAAATTATTTCTATAAACAGCGGCATAGCACTAGTTTGGAACGCTACAGCAGTAGACATTTTGAACCGTTTGAGTCATACATGGTCGTGGCTAGATGGTACACTCGCAGTTGAGGTGACCGTGAGGTACTAGGTCTGAGTCGTCTTCTGGACGATCTTTTTTAGTATCCGCGAGAGGTTGGACGAAATGAGAGATTGTTACGATCGGATATGCCTGTATGATGAAATACATCATGGAATTGCTAACCCCAAAACAACTAATTAGATCCTAACCCCCTGCCTAATGGTTTTCTAATACTACCGTATTTCCTCCAATAAACGCCCCCAGCGTTTATTAAATTTTGAAACAATTTGATGTGGCGTTTATTAGAGGGAGGCGTTTATTAAACAACTGTGTTATTGACCGAGCATCAGGTACAGTTCTTTTTTCGTTTTTACTTTTCTTATTATTTTACTTTATTTAACTTTAACAATGGCTAGTTTAAACTGATGGAAGAAGAAATTAAAAAGATTGCTTGTTTGGTTCCATTGTTGCCATATAAAAATAAATAAATCTGTCAATTTTAGCATCCTTTTTCTTGCACTTTCTGTTGCGGCGTTTATTAGAGGGAGGCGTTTGTTAGAGAGAAGCGTTTATTAGAGAGAGGCGTTTATTGGCATTCTTGTATGAAAAGGGGAGGCGTTTATTAGAGGGAGGCGTTTATTTGAGGCTAGGCGTTTATTAGAGGAAATACAGTAACCTTAATACTAATAAAACCATCGTCCAGAACACGACTTAGACCTAGTACCTAACTTTGCCCTTTTTTTGCATTCAACCCCTGCCCTCGAAATTTTCTAGTTGCGCCCCTGAATATATCCTCAAAAATGTTTTCTAAGTCCCGGGATCGAACATGCTGTAATGCGCGAATCAAATCGAAATGTCAACATCCCCCCGGGCATACGTGGGGAATTTGATCGTTCGGCATTTCAGAGTGGCGGGAATTTGACATTCTAACTCAGTGGAGGGTGGGGAATTTGAACAGATTCTGTTCAAAATGGCGATGGATTTGTAAGATTTTTACAGCTCAGAAAATTGTCTTTGTTTTGGAGTGGATGGAAGAAAATGGCCTAGTCAGACTAAAACAAGTGTTTGAAGATAAGAAACTTTACTAGTGTTCACTGAAATGTTCATTGTCCATGTCTATACTCAATAAAAAATGTTTTACCGCGATAGCGGCGATCTCTGATCAGTCTATTTAGTATTTCCCAGATGTTCCCAGATTTTGCATTAAATGAATATTTGTTTCAATAGGTTGAATAGAATCGTTGAGGGTGGGGCATTTGATCTCCAATTTTTCGAAAACATGGTATATATTTGAACGGGAGAAAAGAACATAGGTGGGGAATTTGAACTTATAAAATAAAAAAATCCAAATTCCCAGGGGTATGCCCGGAGGGGATGATGTTGACATTTCGATTTGATTCGCGCATAATCTTGTGATTGCCGGTGGGACGATCTAACCATTGAACTACCGAGACTCAGATGGATAGTGAAGGTATCCATTGATATATGGTAGATTGATTATGTACGTACTGCCTATCCGCGGTGGTCACAAAATACACATCAATGTATATATTTAATTTACCTATAAATTATGTACTTACAAGCAACATAAGCAACACTTGCACAGTCTTCATCTTTCGCTGCATTATTAACGCAACATTGAGACAATGCAGATTCGCTACCATAGCAACCTATATCTCCAGAAAAAATTGAGGATAGATCGTGGTAAGTCGCAGGAGAAGGGTTGTGTTGTTTCACTCCTTTGTAGCCAAGTTGACGGCAAACAACTGCTTTTCCTCTGTTATCCAAAATTGTATTGCACACTTTACGTCTTACGTTGTTTATTTCAATTTCAAGAAATCCTTCATTTGGTAGGAGGGAGAATGATAATCTCACGTCGGTGACTGTAAAGTATAATAAATATTCTGTTATTAAAAATAAATACGAATCAAACATCTTTACACGTTTATCCATTTAATCTCGATATTTCTTTGGTAGCACGGTTTAAAGTGTGTGATTTAAAGGGCCAATTATGGATCACGAAAAGTTATGCTGAAAGTCTTAAAACGTATATATAGCTATAGTAGTAGATGTAAAAACAATGCATAACCATTTACATTGAGAATTCAGGCAAAATGATATGGTCGTTATGAGAGTAGCAATCATCAATCGTTCAAAAATACTCTAAAAACATGCAAGAACTTTTTCAAGAACTTTTTCAAGAACTTTACAATTCTTTACCAAGGTCCTAAGCTTTGGAATGCTCTACCATCACATATAAAAGATTCATCCAGTCTTTCTATTTTTAAGAAACATATGATAGAATTTCTGTTAAGATAAATTTTACGCCGCACATATAAAACGCTTAATTAAGTAAAATATTGCATTTATGCAACATTGTAAATTTCAGGGAATCGACACAGCTCCAGAGGAGTTATTCTGTAAAGAAAACGGTGACGGAATGGCTCTTTTGGGGTGTAATCGACTCCTTGCAATTTGCAGTGTGAGGTGACCTCATTTGAGAAGCCTAGTGGTTTCATGAGGTCTCCTCGCCATCTGTATTGACAGCTTGTACATAATCAGTTAATGGCAAATAAAATCAAATTCAAAAAAAATTCAAATTCAAGACCTAATCAACATATAACATTGCGTTTTTCAAGGAAATCCAGGGGAATATACACATAGTCAAATTTCTCTTGTGAATACGCACGCAGAGATGTTAATTTATCGTGCTCAAAAACGGTGCATGAGAAATTCTTTAGAAATAGAACTTTATTATTAAAAAACAAAAATACAGTTCCATGAAAGTTACTAATTTCCAAAAATTGTTATAATATCTAGTTTAGGTTGAGCGTTCTTTTAAAGTTCCTATCTCATGTTTGAGCGGAATATAAGTCCCCCCGTTTATAAGCCCATCTATCTACAAACAGAAATTATATTCCGGTTATAAGCCCCCCGAATACAAGCCCCCCTCTAAAAATCAACGTTTATCCACGCCTAACCCCATCTCTCTTACTAGTAATATAATCTTACGGAATTTTGGGCTTTGGAGTTGTAACAGTTTACTCAGTATATCAGACTGTCGTTAAAACTGTTTAATAATATTTGTCAAGACGAATTCCAAGTATAGGACGTCCGTTTTGTTGAGTTATTAGTTACATTCGGGTTGTCACCTTTGTTTTGTTTAGAAAACTGGTATATATGTGTTTTTGTTGATTTATTGTGAAAGTTAGGTGCTTGATTAATTAAAGACCAGTAAATAAAAAACGTATATTGATAATGCCGTACGTTAGTCTCAATTTATTTCACTAGCAGTTCGATCATTCCCAAACATTTTTTTATTCAGCATATAAGCCCCCGAATATAAGCCCCCCCCTCCGTTTATAAGCCCACCCAAAACCCCTTACGAAATTGTATAAGCCCAAGGGCTTATTTCCGCAGTTTACGGTATATGCTTATAACCTTTGGTTTTATATATTTATAATCTTTGATTTTATAATCACTTTCTGTATCAACCAAAATATTTCCTCTCATGTCTGCTTTATATATACATTTATAATCTTGGTTTTATAATCACTTGATGTAAAATTGCTTACAATGCGAACAGAGTTTTCTCTGAGCTTTAAACTGACATATTTTGATAAAATTCGTTCAATTCATAAACTCTGTTCGTATTTCACTGTTGAATCACTGTGCAATGTCTTTGTGTGTGCCTAGTTTGACGTCATTCTTGTGAATAGTAAACCAACTTTACCAAGAAAAAATACATCAAGATGAAACTTTAGTTGATGATAATATTAAACAATTTTTATCAGAAAGTGTCAAAAATTGTAAATATATAAAATTCTAAACATTAGATATACGTACTTTAATGGGAAAAAGCTACTAAATATATATTTAGGTCAACTTGGTCCTGGCGTCACTGTACATGTTTTCTGCATGACTGATTATGACCCAACCTTGGTTATATCTCGCCGTGATATTCTTACTTCTTACAACCAACTTCTTATCAAGAAAAAACTTAATCTTAGCAAGCTTTCCGCACGCCCATGTCGATCTTTCTAAGTTAACTATTTGGTCAACAAACTGAAAAATAGCAGCTTACCAGATAACTGTTTGACTGGCTCCGTCGTGTTAGCGCAGGTGTACTCAAAGTAAAGATACTTTGGTATTCCACGGCATGGGTCAATATTGAACATGTTTTGCTGCACAGTTATACCTGAACAGTTTTGTTTTCCATTACACAGAGTTTCAACCAAACATGTTGCAGATACGAAACAGTTGTTCTTATCTTCATTATATCCACATGTCTTCATATCAGGTCGTCCACCAAATATAGCATTTTGAATGACCATCACTTGGTCTTGATGACAGTTCACGTCAGTGGTCACCTGTCCGTCACATGTTACGGAACCTGTAACAAGTAAAAAACACTAATTTTCAGTCTTCCGGGACCGATATCTGAACAAGTTGGTAACCCATCCAGTTAGTACTGTACCAGAGGTACGAATTCTTAACTTTGGAAAGTCAAGCAGCGATCACTGAGCTTTGAGCTCAGTTACAGGTTATATTAGTTCCATTTTTAATACTAGATTTTTAGAGACTTTTAACTATAACTTATATTTCATACAGTATAATAAAACTGAAATAGTCTGAATAATTTAATTTCAGTTCCACATTTTGAATCTGCCCCTTCATTTTCCCTTTTCTCGTCCAGACGTTCTTTTATTGTCACATTTAACGCCAAGTGTCCTACACAGGCAATATGCAGACGTAAACGATGAAGAGTTAATGACTACCACTTGTCAAGACCGAATATGCATACCAATTTGTACCTATACCACTTGGTAGACAACCACTGACTATAGTGGTTGTATCAAATGGTATATCACAACCACTAGTAATTGTCAACCACTAGCTTATCTATCAAATGACACAACCACTTGTCAACCACTTATCAAACGATACAACTGCACTCGTGGTTTGTATCAGATATACAACTACTAATTATAAACATTCATTTATTTTGAATTTCAATCCTATGATGACTAGTTCAAGATCTTTACTTCTAGCGGGGCATTTACCCTTGAGACGTGTCAAGGTCGCTTCTATAACGGCAAGCCTTGGATCTACCCAGAAATAAGAAAAGCTCATTCCCAAGCGTCAGGCAGCTTGGTCTGGAGGAAATAGTTCGAGGGTTCAAAAAAATAAAGTTAACGCGCTTTCCAAGAAAGCACGCTCTCGCTATCACTGCAGCCTGCATATAAGGTGAAGAAAATTGCCGGCCTCTCGCTCCCTAACAACATTTCTACTTTGTCTATACGAAGATCAGTCCTTTACCGTCACTGTCTTCGATAGCTAAATTGTTTAATCTTACTTTCATCGAAGTAGGTCATCTCTCCTCTGGACTGGTCACCAGTCTTAATTGTGGATGAAGTTCCGTCCAAGCACGGTGGTCCAAGTTTACCATATCTGTTGAAGACACCGAAGCGGCGCTGCTTACATCAAAGCTTCACCCATCCGCTTGGCCAGATGAGATTCCTGGATGGCTTCTCAGCGAGAATCCCTCAATATTGAGCGGGAATTTGTGTTCCTATGTACGGGAGTGTTTTATGAAATTGATATCGTTTCCGAAGTAAAACTGTTATATGCCATAATCTCGAATGATATCAAATGGAACTGTCTAGTAATGTATATATACTATGTATCCATGCAAGAAAGCTGGTAAATGCTTGCACGCTCTTCGTCTGCTCAAGAGGAATGCTTTGCCTGTCGACGCCCTGTATATACCACTCTAGCATTCGATCTATTATCACCTTTCCAACAATGAGTTATTGCGATGTTTTGGTCGAAGCAGATCCACCAACTCTCTATGATCGCCGACTTACTCTCTGTCGTCGATGGCTTCTCCTTCTCACAAATCCAACGTTTTAAGATTTCCTCCAAGAAGAACATACAATTTGCGGGCTTATGACCTTTTGTTGGTGAGTGTCGCACTAAACGCTTTTATAATAGTTTCATCACTGCAGCCGCACGAGTATTCAACATATCTTAATTGACTTTTTCAAGTTTTTATTGTACTAATTATTCCTTATACACTATAATTGTAATTATAGTTATGTCTGCCCGAGGAGAAGGGTGTGGAGGCTGAAAGATGAAAATGTGGTAGTTGAAGGACCAAGAGAGCACATCACAAAGATGTGATGGCTAAGAATAGAGCACTATATTATGCATTTGTGGATCTGGAGAAAGCATTTGACAGAATTCCCAGGGAGGTGGTTAGGTGGGCGTTGAGAAAGCTGGGGGTTGAAGAATGGTTGGTGAAAGCAGTGATGACAATGTATGAGAAAGCAAGAACTGTGGTGAGAACGAAGCATAGGAATAGTGAAGAGTTTGAGGTGAAGGTTGGGGTCCATCAGGGGTCGGTCCTGAGTCCATTGCTGTTTGTATGCGTGATGGAGGCGCTGACGCAAGAAGTTAGAGAGGGTATGCCATGGGAGTTGTTGTATGCCGATGATCTGGTTTTGATGGCTGAGAGCATTGAGGAGCTTAAGGAGAAAGTGATGCGATGGAAAGAATGCATGGCGGCAAAGGGTTTGAAGATGAACACTGGTAAGACTAAGGTGATGGTGTCAAGGAAGAATAGTGGTCATGTTGAAAAGATAGGGAAGTGGCCGTGTAGTATATGTGGGAAGGGTGTTGGAAATAATTCTATTCGATGCACAGGCTGTAGTGGATGGGTACACAAGCGGTGCTCAGGCGTGAAGGGCTCACTGGCTAGAGTTGTGGATCGGATACGTTTGTTTGTAAGGTGTGTGAAAGAGCAGAGGATGGAGAGGATAATGACATAGATGAGAGCATGGATCTGGGCAATGGGGTGCATTTAGAGAATGTTAAAAAGTTTTGTTACCTGGGGATATGCTGAATGGGGGTGGAGGAGCAAATTCAGCATCTGTGGCAAGGGTACGTTGTGCATGCGGAAAGTTTAAAGAGCTCTCTGGGATCCTGACAAGGAAGGAAGTGTTGCTAAAGCCGAAGGGGAAGGTGTATGTGGCCTGTGTGAGGCATGCTATGGTGTATGGAAGTGAGACGTGGGCCATGACTGTGGAGCTGAATAATAGACTGGAGAGGACAGAGATGCGGATGGTGCGGTGGATGTGTGGCGTATCGCTGAGGGATCGAGTGTCTAGTGAGGAGCTGAGGGAAAGAATGGGTATTGAATCGGTGTCTGACGTGGTAAAGAGGAGCCGATTAAGGTGGATGGGACATGCGCTGCGGAAAGATGATGGTGACTGGGTGAAGAGGTGTATGTCGCCTGAGGTTGATGGTGCAAGAGGAAGAGGAAGGCCAAGGATGACATGGAGCCAGGTAGTGGAGAGGGATATGAGAGAGAGTGGGCTGAAGAGGAAAGATGCACATGATCGTGGAAAGTGGAGGAAACTGTCGTGGGGAACCACCGGCCAACCCCTGCGTAAGCGGGGAAAACGGCCATAAAACGTCTGTTGTTGTTGTTGTTGTAGTTATGTCTTTTGTTGGTCATAAAGTTATTGGGAAATGTCGAACTCAGAATCGGATTCTAGACTTGGCAAATGAACAGTACAGTATGTCGTTGAGGACGACCTGAACTGTTACGGTTCGTCTATATCCATACTGTTAGACTCAGTTCAATCTGAGCGCGCAATACAATACAATACAATACAATACAAACAATACAATACAATACAATACAATACAATTCAATACAATACAATGCAATGCAATGCAATGCAATGCCATGTAATGCAATGCAATGCAATGCAATGCAATGCAATGCAATGCAATGCAATGCAATGCAATGCAATGCAATGCAATGCAATGCAATGCAATGCAATGCAATGCAATGCAATGCAATGCAATGCAATGCAATGCAATACAATACAACACAACACAATTTATTTAACGCGATCAATACACTTAGCGAAACCGCTATTTTTTAGGTATACATGTATGCCACAACTTAATTGTAAAAATAAAAACTTAAATAATAATAATTAAGTTAATAATTAATTTCAAGTAATAATAATGAAATAATAATAATTAAAATTCTTACATATATCAGCTAATACATTTTTAAAAGTTCCTATATCTTTTATTCATGATAGCTCAATCCAAAGTTTTATTGCTGTAAACCTCCATGATTTTTGTCCTTACTTCGTCATTTTTACTTTTGGAACTCTGAAAGAGTTTGTTTGCGCGCCATTTGTCAATCGTTATGGGGCTATCATTGCTATCTACAACGCTGATGCCAAAACAAGAAAGGCGTCTTATTTTCAAACTTAGAACCATTCATGGGCTCACCGTAAATTTCCCCTAGCCAACCCCTATGAAGTAGCCTGTGTACAGCCTGAATATACACCTGTAATACACAGGCTACTGTGAAGTTACTGTATTTATCTATAATATGGGCGTAGTATTTATCTTTTGTGTGGACGCATAACAGTGGTTTCTACGCGACGCGAAAACCGGATAGAACTTCCGTTTACATTAGGAACGCTATTTTTGGAGCAATTTTTGGAATGGAGAGATGCTGCTCCGCTTTTGAAAGTGTTACGATTAGGTCGCTTCCATAGTATTCAATATGGTTAATGTGTTGTTGGGTTAATACAAAGAGTTTGCCTCGATCGTGTTTACATTATACCGAATAGCAAAAGGATAGCGTTTTGCAATGGTACATAACTTTCATAGCTTTTTGAATATATTATTTTGAATAGTGGATACATTTTGAAACGACACAGAAACCTATCCGCGATTATAGTGAAAACGATGCTTAACTTTATTCCCTTCTTCCTTCATTTCACCTCCTACTTATTAAATTAGCATTTCCTTTGATCCATCCCGCCCTGCTTACTGATCGACGCTAACGTTATAGAAGATCTCCTACTTATTATTTTGGCAGTACACTAATGTTTTAGAGTTTTTTATTTGAATTTTAGCACACTACGTGTATATACAAAATTGAAGCACCATCATGTTTGGCTTCAATAGGAAGATAGACCTAAGCGGAAGATAATCTGCTGTGGATAACAATGTAATATTACCCTAGCTCGCGTACGTGATGGGGTTGTGATAGTGTAATAAAATGTTTCAGGTTTATTGACGTGATAAAAGCGTGACAGGATGATGCAATGTTACTATTTTACTTCAGTAAGCTCCACGTATAACTGCAGATCTATCTTCCAGGGAGGTCTATCTTCCGGGGAGGGCTATCTTCCTAGGAGGTGTATCTTCCGGGGAGGGCTATATTCCGGGGAGGGCTATCTTCCGGGGAGGTCCATCTTCCAGGTACTGCGGAAATAAATTCATAAGATTCGTTCAAATCGAAATTGAATTACTGAAGGGGTAAAATATTACAACCATTATCGGTAATGGAAGGGGTAACATATCACAGCCATTATCGGTAACAATAAACAGGACCTCTTAGCCACTGCGTATGACACGTTACGGCCCTAAGATGTCAAATCTAAGTTAACAAAAAATCATGTTGACAACCCCATCGCTAAATAAGCTTCACAAAAAAAGTACAAGAATGAATAATGTTAAGTCAACTTACCAAATACAAACTTTTGTTCTTCCTGATCACATCTATTAGTATGATACACCTCAGATCCATTTATTGGGATTAATGGTCCTTTGGGATAAGTTCCTGGTTTTACGGGAGTGGGACAATAACCATTGTTTAACTTTAAAGAACCTGCACTTGTCTGTTTCAAAGCAAATTGTGCTGAATAAATGTAAGTACTGGCGACCTTAGGATGGGGTGAATGATAAATTATGAATTGGTTTTTATAACTCGACTTGTCTGGCGCCGCCAAAAAGGTTCCATTCTTCTCAATGTTATGTAACACGGAAAATGGCTCGAAAAAACGAAACTGAGCATTATCGTGTAAACACGTGTTTTGAAAATAAACACGATATTTTGGTCCATATTGACTAGTTATAGGCCCCGTATCTCTCCCTTTATACCAATATTGTGATTCAGCTTGCAGACAAAGTCCACTTGAGTGTTTGATGAAAAAACCATGATGACCTTTAATAAGAAAGTAAATTATAAGCCATAACAACAGGTGATAATAAGAATAATGATTATAATAATGATAGCCATAACCATGATAATGATGATGATGATGGGAATAGATGACCACGTTGATTGTAGTAATGATGATGATAATGAAACAGTTTAAAGAATAACATTACCTTTGGTAAAAAGCAAGATAAGAAACAGCAAACAGAAAGAATTAACGCTTTTTCTCATGATAAAAAAATCTCATCTGATAACCAACTGGGTGTCTTAACGAAACAAAAGAGTTAAAGGGCTAAATTAGACACTGCATTTCAAAAATAAACCACAGTATACCTTCACAAAAGCCACATGCAAAGATTGGGGTAAAAATAAAATGACAGAAGAAAAAAGGCAATGGAATTAAGCCGAAGAAAATATCATGGGGTCAACCATTTAGCACGTTCGCACGGAGGGAGCGATAATTTCGCATTTCGGGAAGGATAATTTATTTTATTTATTTAAAAACTCCATTAAGCTCACATTATACAATACAACTAAAAAAGTAACAGAATATTAAAAAATATACTTGATACAGCGAACTGGGTGAGGGGCAAGTGGCAGACTCTAGGTCCCAACTAGGCAGACTCAAAATACAAAAATGAATACAATTAACAATTAACAATGCATAATGTGATCTATTGATTTACAATGAGAGCATACTGTCATCAACGTTCGGACTCTTTCAGATTGAAAGTCAAGATCTAATTTGCTAATTTCTACAGTTTTACTTTAAATGATTAAAATGAGGGAGACTGTCTACTTTCAAATGGTATCTATTATTCCAAGGTTGGGAAAATACGATTAAAAAAGAATCTCTAAAAAGAGAGGTACGGTGAGGCCAAAGATTTGATGCAATAGAACTTCTAGTACGACCGCTAGGGACAGATCAAGGCCAATTCTGTGTTTTTCATTTTCATTTTTTTTTTCCTGCAGCAACCTGCAAATGCGTGACTTTTTTTGCGCGAACTTTAGGCGACTTTTTTTGCGCGAAGCGACGTTTCCTTTTGCATGCACAAAATCCGAAGGAGTGAGAGATTGCATAAATCAGCTCTAGGTTTTTGAATAATTTCTACAATAAATTTTTAAAATAATTTTTACAGCTTTTTTTGCTTAAAACTAATTTGAGGCATTGCTCATTTGTCCTTCTTGTTGGTTTAAACATCCAGGCTGTAAAACACGCTAAGCAAAAGCTCGATTTTGCGAGTTCTTTTGGACCTTTAGGGGGTGTTTATATGGAGGAGGGCCAGCCCTCTTGGTAGAGCTAGCCCTCTTTGGCGAGATGAATTTCATCCCTTATTTACATGAGAATTACTAGCCCTCCTAACCGAGCTGGCTCGCTCGAATGGCTACAGCTGTATTTATTTCGCACGAAACCCAGAATCTCACTTTTGCGGACAAGTGTTCAATTTGTAACTTAAACACAAGCAAACAGGTCGTGCGAAATATAAAGTTGTCCAGAAAATACTGGTAAAGATAAACTTTTTCGCTTGTACGGAGCTTTTATTTCCCAGCCCTCCTAGGAGGGCCAGCCCTCTTCAGTGCGTTTATATGGAAAATTTCCAGCCCTCCTCTTGTCATGTAAACGCAAACAAATTTTTACAAGGAATTACGCTGAGACGCGGGATCTCGGCAAAGAGGGCTAGCACTACCTTTAAGAGGGCTGGCCCTCCTCCATGTAAACACCCCCTTAATAGCCGAGGTTGTTGACATTCAAATGACTTCTTTCTTCACTTCTGTTAACTGTTCTGAGGTAACTGTAATATTTTTTTATATTAAAAAGCTTTGTTGCCTGTGTTGTTTATTGTTATGTCTATATTCAAAATATTAGTCGATGCTATTAAATCAACAGTTTATTGTTTCATATGCAATGAATGTTGTCATCGAATAATCCTGTTTCACTTTATATTTTACCTGTAAAGCTTAAATGGGGCTCCAAAATGTTGTGGGTTATCAGTAAGTCTGTATCGACATTTGTTCATATGCGAATGTTTACAAATGAACATAGTGTATAAATCTCTGACACCCATACCAACAATCAAAATCAAAGAGTATTACTAAATAGTTTGTTAATGTTATAGTTTGTTGGTTTACTATTATTACTTGGTCTGCACAGCCAGATACACAACTTTCAAACTGATTTTTGGCTTTCATGATTACTGTAGCTGTACATGGAGGCAAGCTGGCTCACTCAAACCGAGATAGTAATTAGTCCTGATATTAGATGAGGCAGACTAGCCCACTTGCCAGACTGACTCACAAGCACATCATTTGCCAACTGCTACTTGGTCTGTACAGCCAGATACACTGCATATACATTTTGAAATGATTTTTGGCCTACTACATGGAGGCAAGTTGGCTCACCAACCAAGACAGTAATCTGTCTTGATATTACATGAAGCAAGCTGGTGTCATGCCATTATAAAACCGCTAATAAATCAAATAATGTGCTAAAATTATGAACATGTTAAATTTACACTGGCTCAAAATGTTGACTTCACAAAGAAATAATGATTTTGTATTACACTTCTTTAAGCAGTGTTTAGCTTATGACACCTTGATACTGCCAGCTAAATGGTTTGGTTTACTTTATGCCTTATACACTGAGATAAAGATTAACTGATATAATTATTTTAATGCTTGCTCAAACTGAACTTGTTTGACAGATTGGCCAGACGAATTGTTATTATGTGAGCAAAGGCCAGCTTGCTTGCCGCCTTGCCAGGAATTAGAACTGAATTTGGGTCAGCAAACAGGATGGCTTGTTTGGTGGCCCAGACTTCTAAGTAAGCCAGTAAGCCAGTAACTGACTTCCAGTAAGCCAGTTCTGATACTGAGCCAACTCACCTTCATTACCTACAACTATAGATTTGAGCCACTAGCCTAAGTAGCCCGAGTTAACGCCTAGAGGGCGTCTTGTCTGAATTTAATTTATTGCTCGGAAGGAGTGGTTTCCATTTCTTCCAAAATTCACCAGGATTTTGTTTGGTCAATGACGCCTCTAAACAAAAATCCTTAATACCTTTTCTCTTTAATGAAGTTACTAAATTCCTTTGTTAGTACGAGTTAAACATACCCAGCGTGACTCCTGAACATTTTACATGGAACCAGTTTGAACAGTTCACACACAGGATGCCATTTTGGTTACACTTAACCGGCTTTAAACATTCAGCACAAGGGTATTTCCAACGCGAATTCACACCTTCACTTTGGTTTGTTGGGCCTGGATTCAACTCCACATCACCACTACAAATTATTAACCTGAATGTCTTCACCGAATTTGGATAGTACAAGATATTACCACCAATAGATTTAACCATTCTCTTTCCATAAGCAGTCACATAATTGGTTGTTAATGGTATAGTCTTCAAACCACGAATTTCTTCTCTGCGAACCATTAAACTTTCCCAATCTTGAAGTTGAACACTTACTAGATGGAATGTCATACTGCCTTATAGACAAACTAGTTAATAAGCTAACACGTACCAAAGCCAAATAACACGTACAATGCAAAAGCATGACCGTTCGCGATGACATGTATAAAAAACCATTAATGACACAATTGTTGCTTGTGTTTTGGTCGTTACGTGTTAGATTCCATTCAAATTAAACAATCTTACAGTATATAGAGTCACATAATTTCACGCCAAGGCCTCGGGGTCTGTTCGCTTTCGCCGATATTCAAAATCAGGCAGTTCTTTACAAAATATATGTTAAATAAGTGAGATAATAGTTCGACGCTATCTATATATAAGTATATGCAACATGTATTCTAACGGTTATTAGTCAAAAGTAAAACTTGAGTTGTGTACGAATAAAGCTGTGAGAAAATAAAGTGGTAAAGCGGAAGATGCAGCGAAGTAAAACGTCTAGCCCACGCAACAACGTTCGTCATTAAAATTCTCCTAGTTAACATAAACTCGCTCGTATACATGTGGTGCGATTCAAGGAAGATGAGGTAATGAAAAATAGCAACAGTGATTAACAAAAATCAGATGCACTGCCACTAATAATTGAACCACTGATATGTTCTAAGCGCTATAACAGAACTATACTAAATAGAGAGCTCAATATTTACTATAGTTGCTCGAAATAGTAAGAAAAGATTTCTTATCCGCCTAAACATGTCCGGCAATGATCTGTGAATAAACCTAAATACCTAATGCAATTCTGGTGAAAGCTAAAAGGGATGACTCAGAAGGACCTTCGATCAGATTTTCTAGAACTATCTAATCACCTTATAACCTTAACCTTAATCTCAATCCTAACCCTAACACTAACCCTAACCTTGATCCTATAACCTTGAACCTAATCCTAACCGTTATAGCTAACCCTAACCAAACGAATAATAAAGACCAGGCAAAAGCAGAAAGGTCATTTTGAGTCACCTTTTTAGCCATTCCCTGCAATTCGCCTCTATCGATAATGTGATTAGAAGATCACGTGTGTGTGTAAATTTATTTTTGCTTTTATTATATCTCATAGATTATCAGTATTAAAAAACAAATGATGTTAAACACGCGTTCCTATAAATGGACAAAATTAGATTTATTTTCGAGATCAGTGAAATAAAGTGAGATTGAAGGAAATTGGGTGAAGTTTCATAAGTTTCAGAAATGACGTTACACTATATATACTAGCTTAGTTGAAACATCGAATTTTTCATGTGTTGAATCCAACGGATTTACATTAGACTCTACTAGGCGTTTATACTAGGCCTTGAATCCAGGGTTAGACTTGCCGACTTGGGTGTCCGAGTGCAGGCGAGATAAATCTGCGTGTGTAACATACCTATACGCAACGCCATTTTAGCGTTACCGAAGCATTGGATGTTTTGATATGCAGGGGTCAAAATATTGCAACGTAAATCTGCAAAATAAGTCGCTTTGCGCGAGAAAAATTGCAAGCGGAAATTAATCTTTAGATACGAAATTAAACTCATGTTATTCTTCCTATAACCGTTTTAAACATTGGACTTTTCATGCGCCGAATCGGCGAATCTAATAAGCTTGAACAAAGTATTTTCCTAACTAACACGGGAGTGTCTGGTAACAGAGGCTTGATAATGTTACGATACTCCGGTTAATGATATTACTATTAGGATAACTAATATGATAAATTCATAGACATGCAGAGGTATAGTGACGTACTACAGAACCTTACCGTGTTGTTCGAACAAGACCAAAGTGAAATAAATCGTTCAAGCCTAAAAGTAAAAATGCACATCTTTGAGATAAGGAAACATCGATATGTTAAAAATGTCATGTTTAGATGCACGTGATAATTCACAGCACTGAAGTGGCTATTTTGCAACATTTAACAGCGAATCACAAAATAGTAGAGCAGTGCTTCATTACCTTCTTTTTTCTCTTTAGTATATTTACAGTATAAACTTATGTTGTTGTTTTTCAACAAATTAAATTGGAATAACATGATCTTTATTTATGATCTAGAATATTTTAATTGCATGTCAAACCAGTCTACCTATTAATAGCTACGAATGAGAGATGAGAGAAAGATGCAATGAGACAAAGCTGGATGTAAATAAAAGCTTGCTTTACCTGTTGTTAAACAATCGTATCTTTACTGATTTTAATATTTTGCATACGATGCATTACGTTATCATTAACAAAATATCAAAACTCGTGGATCTATACCAGTACATAATATATAATCATTAAACCCTTGAATTGCTCTTCATTTTAGTCAATATTCGCTCTACCATCTCAGTTTAAATAGCTCAATGGTTTTTACGGAACATCTGAGCATCTCACTGCTCAACGAAAAGTTATAGGATGTGTCATATAAATTATGTAACATCCGCCCTAACATCCCAGTTTACATAGCTGCTATGCTCAATAATTAGAGAATCGCACTGGACATCAAAAGGTTAATAGATTGTGTGATATAAATTATGCAAACTTCTCTCTGCCGTCTGCGATGCAATTCAATGCTTTGGCATCTCATTAGTCATCCGTAGGGTACACAAAAATTATATATTTATAGTTCTATACGTCTTCAGTAAAACTTTGAGTACCCAAAGTTTGCAAGTAGTTCCTTAAGCTTTCTACTTAGAACAGATCACATATGTTTTTAATATTCTGACGTATTTGCCAGCTAGTGTGGGATCCTGCATGCGCTTTGCCATTGCTTTTGTATATTATATATACCTTTCATTTCTACTAACTCGATCACTTTTACAATATATACAGGCATAAGATCGAATACACTATTGCACATTATTTTAATCTGACCTTATCAAATAAACTTCACACCTGTGACCATGTATAATGGGTTAATATATTAAAATAGCTTTATGGAGTAACGTTCATGTTAAATCAAGTGTCAGAGCGGTTGCATCTCGTCGGAATGCGTAAAATTCAGAAAAATAAGTGAAACTAATGAAAATTAAGCAACGCTTTTTCGGATTTCAATTACCCTTTTTTGGATAATTAAAAGATGATGGCATGATGCGTGTTTAAACTAGTACTGAAGCTATCAAAATCATAAAATCTTATTGCTATTTTTTAATAAATATTTCTGATGTTTATATCACTTCTGAAGTGATTGGTAATAATGTAAACCTTGGTCATTTCTGGGATTCTGCAAATCGTCGTATTGACTCGTGCTGCCTCTGTTGTTGTCTTCACGATTTTGACCAATTGAGGATAATGGAACTTCGTAGGAATGATCACCACTGAGCTAAATATTTATTAACGATGTTTGCAGTAACATTGTCTTCTGTTGTTGGAGTGTGAGTACTTCGTCAACACACAGTTAGATAAACAATCACAACGATAAGAACAGTGATTATGACTACCAGAATAGCTATGGTGATATAAAAAGCTGTTTTCGAGATTTCTCCGCAGCTAATACAACGTTAAGGTATAATGTAGTACATCTCCTCTGAATATATATCGTCATAGCTATTCTGGTGGTCATAATCGCTGTTCTTCTCGGTGCGTTTGTTTACATAACTGCATGTGTCGACGAAGTAGTTACAAACATTGACAATGAATCTTTTATTGGTGATACCTGTGAAACTCCATCGTTTTCAAATGGTCGAAATCTCTAAAACGACAACAGAGACAGCAGCCATTACGAAGATTTACAACATCGTGAAAAAGAAGAAAAGGAACATCCCTTATCGATCCCTTCGAAGATAATTTGAACATAAAAAAATTATTCAAAATTGCATGATAATACCATTGCATTATAATACCCATTGATACCAGCTACGGTTTTAAGTAATAATTATTCTTACACGATATTATATATTCAATTACAGGTAGGTGGTTCTATTATAACATCACGCGCAAACAACAATATGAACCCAGTCTAAAGAATATTTTTAATTATTCAAGTGGGTAGGGCTTAAAATATACAAGGGAAATGGAAATTTTATATCTAAATGTAAAATTTGCAGCGCACTGTATTTAAAGGATTTCTAAATACACCCTACTACACTAAGAAACGATTTCTAAATACAATATGCAAATTTAATATTAATTGACACACACAGTTCAAGCACTATCGCAGTGAAGCAAACATTTTTACATTCATGCACTTGAACATAATAGAGGTTAGTGGTGATCCTGCAGTCTAGTTATATTTTGAGGTGAGTGGTGATCCTGCAGTCTAGTTATATATAGAGGTGAGTGGTAATTCTGCAGTCTAGTTATATATAGAGGTCAGTGGTGATCCTAAAGTCTAGTTATATATAGAGGTGAGTGGTTATCCCACAGTCTAGTTATATATAGAGGTGAGTGGTGATCCTGCAGTCTAGTTATATATAGAGGTCAGTGGTGATCCTGCAGTCTAGTTATATATAGAGGTCAGTGGTGATCCTGCAGTCTAGTTATATATAGAGGTCAGTGGTGATCCTGTAGTCTAGTTATATATAGAGGACACTGGTGATCCTGCAGTCTAGTTATATATATAGGTCAGTGGTGATCCTGTAGTCTAGTTATATATAGAGGTCAGTGGTGATCCTGTAGTCTAGTTATATATAGAGGTCAGTGATGATCCTGCAGTCTAGTTATATATAGAGGTGAGTGGTGATCTCGCAGTCTAGTTATATATAGAGGTGAGTGGTTATCCCACAGTCTAGTTATATATAGAGGTCAGTGGTGATCCTGCAGTCTAGTTATATATAGAGGTCAGTGGTGATCCTGTAGTCTAGTTATATATAGAGGTCAGTGGTGATCCTGCAGTCTAGTTATATATAGAGGTCAGTGGTGATCCTGCAGTCTAGTTATATATAGAGGTCAGTGGTGATCCTGCAGTCTAGTTATATAGAGGTTGGTGGTGATCCTGCAGTCTAGTTATATATAGAGGTGAGTGGTGATCCCATAGTCTAGTTATATATTTTGAGGTGAGTGGTGATCCTGCAGTCTAGTTATATATAGAGGTGAGTGGTGATTCTGCAGTCTAGTTATATAGAGAGGTGAGTGGTGATCCCACAGTCTAGTTATATATAGAGGTCAGTGGTGATCCTGCAGTCTAGTTATATATAGAGGTCAGTGGTGATCCTGCAGTCTAGTTATATATAGAGGTGAGTGGTGATCCCGCAGTCTAGTTATATATAGAGGTGAGTGGTGATCCCGCAGTCTAGTTATATATAGAGGTCAGTGGTGATCCTGCAGTCTAGTTATATATAGAGGTCAGTGGTGATCCTGTAGTCTAGTTATATATAGAGGTCAGTGATGATCCTGCAGTCTAGTTATATATAGAGGTGAGTGGTGATCTCGCAGTCTAGTTATATATAGAGGTGAGTGGTGATCCCATAGTCTAGTTATATATTTTGAGGTGAGTGGTGATCCTGCAGTCTAGTTATATATAGAGGTGAGTGGTGATTCTGCAGTCTAGTTATATATAGAGGTGAGTGGTGATCCCACAGTCTAGTTATATATAGAGGTCAGTGGTGATCCTGCAGTCTAGTTATATATAGAGGTCAGTGGTGATCCTGCAGTCTAGTTATATATAGAGGTGAGTGGTGATCCCGCAGTCTAGTTATATATAGAGGTGAGTGGTGATCCCGCAGTCTAGTTATATATAGAGGTCAGTGGTGATCCTGCAGTCTAGTTATATATAGAGGTCAGTGGTGATCCTGCAGTCTAGTTATATATAGAGGTCAGTGGTGATCCTGCAGTCTAGTTATATATAGAGGTGAGTGGTGATCCCGCAGTCTAGTTATATATAGAGGTCAGTGGTGATCCTGTAGTCTAGTTATATATAGAGGTCAGTGGTGATCCTGTAGTCTAGTTATATATACAGGTCAGTGGTGATACTGTAGTCTAGTTATATATAGAGGTCAGTGGTGATACTGTAGTCTAGTTATGTATAGAGGTCAGTGGTGATCCTGCAGTCTAGTTATATATAGAGGTCAGTGGTGATCCTGCAGTCTAGTTATATATAGAGGTCAGTGATGATCCTGCAGTCTAGTTATATATAGAGGTCAGTGGTGATCCTGCAGTCTAGTTATATATAGAGGTCAGTGGTGATCCCATAGTCTAGTTATATATAGAGGTGAGTGGTGATCCTGCAGTCTAGTTATATATAGAGGTCAGTGGTGATCCTACAGTCTAGTTATATATAGAGGTCAGTGGTGATCCTGCAGTCTAGTTATATATAGAGGTGAGTGGTGATCCTGCAGTCTAGTTATATATAGAGGTCAGTGGTGATCCTGCAGTCTAGTTATATATAGAGGTCAGTGGTGATGCCGTAGTCTAGTTATATATAGAGGTGAGTGGTGATCCTGTAGTCTAGTTATATATAGAGGTTAGTGGTGATCCCATAGTCTAGTTATATATAGAGGTCAGTGGTGATTCTGCAGTCTAGTTATATATAGAGCCGAGTGGTGATCCTGCAGTATAGTTATATATAGAGGTCAGTGGTGATCCTGCAGTCTAGTTATATATAGAGGTCAGTGGTGATACTGTAGTCTAGTTATATATAGGTCAGTGGTGATACTGTAGTCTAGTTATATATAGAGGTCAGTGCCCAGTGGTGATCCTGCAGTCTAGGTAGTATTTAAAACACGAGAAGGAGCGTTTTAACATATTTAAAATGCGAGCGCGCAGCGCGAGCATTTTAGATATGATAAAACGCGAGTTCGAGTGTTTTAAATAGCTTCAAAAACAATTGATTGTAATCACTAGGGAGTGTACTGGTTTTTATTTTCTATTAGAGGTAAATTGGGTTGATGTATGAAATGCAAATTAGCAGGAATTTTATATAAAGTTCGTAGAGACTTTATATAATTTTTATGCTGATTAGTATTCATGGATTTTATCAGGTATAAAAGCCTTGCGCGTGACTAAATACGGAAATGTGATTGGACAATTTGGTTAATGAATATTAATGAGTTTTTGAATTATATATAGAGGTGAGTGGTGATCCTGCAGTCTAGTTATATATATAGGTCAGTGGTGATCCTGCAGTCTAATTATATAGAGGTGACTGGTGATCTTGCAGTCTAGTTATATTTGTACAAACACGTGACTTATATACACATTTTCATTGGTTGTTGCGCATGATCTATTAAAGGACAGATACATGGATGGCGTCAAATCACGTCGGCAGCTGTGTTTTTCTTTTTTCATGCCCCAAAGCTTTGATAAACCTTGTCAGTGGTAAAAAGGTCAGTGGTGATCAGAGAGGCATGGGGCTAATGATAAGAAATATCAAGTGGGGGGGGGGGGTTAGATTTAGGGTTGTACTCGTCAAGGCAATGTATTTGCTCTTTCCTATAATATATGGATACGTACTATATGTACGTGTGCAGCTGTTTAAGGTGAGGCATTTTTTCAGTTAAAATGGTAGACACTGTGGTAGCTCAGTTACATGCGCGCGCCACCACACCAAGTTAAGATGGTGGACACTGTGGTAGCTCAGTTACATGCGCGCGCCACCACACCAAGTTAAGCTGAAATACATAAACTTAATAACCCTTAGCCCGCCTGTCCTATATATCAGATAAGATTTTTGTATTAATTGTTTCAAATATATTGTTTTGCAATCAGAATGGTCCCCAGTACTTTTCCGTCGCACGCCACAAATCGCAAAAGGCGGTTTCGTCGTAGAATTTGAAAGTTATCTCGGTCAATATTTTATTGATAAATATCAGGGGGGTTAGCATGAAACTCAAAGTGTGGGTTAAGATTGGGGTTAGGAGTGTGAAGTTGATCGTCCAAGTTGTTGTAGTCTTGAGAAAGACTTTTGTTGGTGACTGACGTTTAGACGGCCTCAGCGGCGGTCATTTTCAGAGTCAAATAAAGCGTGTTTGTCAGGTTTGCCTATATATACGTCTGGTTCATTACGTCATATAGTTTGTTTGTGTCATAATTAATGTGAGTGGGTGTTGCGTCATGCGTTAAGCATGCGTTGCGTCATGCGTATGCGTTAAACGTCAGTCACCAACAATAGTCTTTCTTAAGACTACAACAACCTGGACGATCAGCTGCACACATCTAATGATACTGCTAGGTTCAAACCATTTACTTTATTGGAGTTAGGATTAGGTTTAGCCAATCAGATGGCTCATTATTACACCAAATAATCATTGCGTTAGTGTATGTTGAGTGTAGAATTCTATCTCGCACCCAGAGCCTATCAGTGACTATATTAAATCCTCTCTAATATTAATGATTATTCTTAAAGCCCTTTGTATACAAGAAGTTGTGTATAAAGCGGCCAATTTAATATGTATATGGAGAAATCACTGGCTGTTCTGACCGTGTCTCATTAGCTCAAAGGTTAGAGCGCCGAAACGTTGATTCGGAGACCAGAGTTCGATTCCCGGTTGGGGCAGTCACTTTTTTAAATTTCCATACATGTATCAGCGACTATATTAAATCCTGCAATCGCTTGCTTTGGGACTAAGATAACCATGGCAACATCACACCCTTCCTGCGTGATATTGACATAATGTATATATCGTTCACCCGTCACCTAAGCAAACAAAAATTAAGCCACTTTTTAATTATCCGTCGGGCGTTGTGCACATTACCTAATTAGCGACCGACAAAATAGTGTGGAGGAGATCAAAATGTTGTCGGTGCTGTGTAGGTAGTGTAGAAATACAAATCAAATACTATAAAAGGTTGGTGTACTAACAAAATAATGTGCTACCTACACAGCACAACACTTTGATCTCGTTCACACTATTTTGGTAGTACACCAACCTTTTATAGTATTTGATTTGTATTTCTACACCACCTACACAGCACAATACTTTGGTCTCCTGTGTAGAAATACAAATCAAATACTATAAAAGGTTGGTGTACTAACAAAATAATGTGAAGGAGATCAAAGTGTTGTGCTGTGTAGGTATAGTGTAGAAATACAAATCAAATACTATAAAAAGGTTGGTGTGCTACCAAAATAATGTGAAGGAGATCAAAGTGTTGTGCTATGTAGGTAGTGTAGAAATACAAATCAAATACTATAAAAGGTTGGTGTACTACCAAAATAATGTGAAGGAGATCAAAGTGTTGTGCTGTGTAGGTAGTGTAGAAATACAAATCAAATACTATAAAAGGTTGGTGTACTACCAAAATAATGTGAAGGAGATCAAAGTGTTGTGCTGTGTAGGTAGCGTGGAAATACAAATCAAATACTATAAAAGGTTGGTGTACTACCAAAATAATGCGAAGGAGATCAAAGTGTTGTGCTGTGTAGGTAGTGTAGAAATACAAATCAAATACAGTACTATAAAATAGGAAGGTCCTTCGTCAGATAGTGAAACGTATTAAACTGTCCTTTCTATACGTTCCATTCTGATGAAGGGCCTTCGCTCGAAACGTCAACACTTCCTACACACTATATTTCGGCAGTACACCGACCTTTTCGGTAGATCACCGAATTAGGTAATCTCCTTCGCAGACGTCATAACTCGCCGCCCACGTCTGGGCGAGTTATTACGAGATCGTCACGACGGCTTCGAATGAGACTACTCATCTGTTCGTAATTAACGGGGCAAGCTACCTTAAAGTTAATGTTCGCGAACCCATGATGTAATAATGGCTCTATCTTATTGTGGTTAAATGTATATGCAACAAGCTATATATCATTTTAAAGCTTAGAACATGCTCTAAACAAATAGCATTACAGATGCCCTCCCAGGAAAAAACATAAATGTAGAAAAACCCTGCAAAGCTGAAAACCATCTTTGGATGCTATCTAGTCAAAAACTAATTATCAATAATTGGTCATTTTAACTTGTAAAATAGATTACATCCCAGTCAACAAATTAATGGAAGGTTTTGGTGTTACACTGTATTTAGTTGCCATAGCAACAAATATTAAGTAAGGATTTAATACCAAATTCTGTATAGAACACTCAATTTTTATCACAGGGTAAAAGCATCCATCAATTTGTTGACTGGGATGTAATCTATTTTACAAGTTAAAATGACCAATTCTTGATTCTTAGTTTTTGACTTGATAGCATCCAAAGATTGTATTTAAATTTATATTTTTGCCTGGGAGGGCAGCTGTAATGCTATTTGTTTAGAGCATGTTATAAGCTTTAAAATGATATATAGCATGTTGCATATACATTTAACCATAATAAGATAGAGCCATTATTACATCATGGGTTCGCGAACATAAAATTTAAGGTAGCTTGCCCCCGTAATTATTAAACCGTTAATTATGCAATATTGCGTTGTGTCATGCATGGTTAGAATTTTAATTAACTAGAGGCCGGGTATGATCGACCAATAAACGAAACCACGTATCAAAGCGATCACATAGCCTTATTTGCAACATTAAAATAACATAGGGTAATAATATTGCGCGTTTATAATGTCAAAATTCAATATGACCATTTGAAGACTTTGAACGCCATGCATCTAATTCGAACAACATTTACTCGAAACGAATATTTGTAACCTTCGCTCTCCATCTGAGTCTCGGTAGCTCAATGGTTAGAGCGTCTCACCGGCAATCAGAAGGTTACAGGTTCGATTCCTGTATGGGATATGAACTTGACGATATCGTCCACGTATCGTCTGTCCACTCCAAGCTCTCTCTCATTCACTACAACATTGTGTATATTAACGCAAGAAAATATTTCCTTACTAAAATAAGGTTGCAAAGGCAGAACAGATCGTTCAAATACGCACAGCACCCACAGATACACGTGACAAAACTTCACGTGTCAAAACGTCATAAAACGGAACATCTCGACAGACTATACATAGGTCCGCAAAGAGATCTGGGCACAAGACACTGCAACCCAAAATTAGTAGAACATCTGATTTATAAATAGGTTTTCAATTTTCACAGAACTACAAAGTACAACGTTGAGTTAAGTAGTATAGCATACGTGTACAGGTCAATAAATAGATATATACGACGAATTTCATAATAGATATTAAGTTTCTCATATTACATTTAGTTGCAAAATATTGACAACAGAAAACGGTTAAAAACCCAAGCTAACGTCTAGCCAAATAACATTACAGCGAGATAATAAATATTATATATATAATTAATATACACACAAAATAAGTACAACATTTCTTCTAAAGTCATTTTACATACAGCACGTGAAGTTACACAATTGTCAATACGTACTGCAGCTTTGAATCTCGACAGTTTAATTAACAATCCGGCCTTCCTAAGTGTTTGTACAATGAATATGTTGCATCCTTAAGCAAAACTGAAGCCTCTTTAGCAAGTATTTTAGCCTGTTTTTTACTTTTGCACATCACCACATGACAATCCACAATATCCGCTGTTTTACCAAATTGATAGGTGAAGAAGAAGATCTTTGGATTCACTTGATAGACGGCACAAAACTGAATACGTCGAATTTTAAACACAAGTGCAGGTGATGTAATACTGTCTGCGAGACCTGATGTTATCGAGAATTCTTTTTCTGAAATAGCTAGATTTCGTTTTTGAAGTTTTCTTTCATTTGATTGTCTTGTTGTGTAGATGGTCTTGTGAACAAAACTGCACATTTCCTTTAATCCTGGTCTTTCCAGCTGTCCCGAGCCAAAATGGAGCACTGGAAATGATCTTTTAGGTTCTGATAAGTCAGAGTTCTTAGACTTAAGAAACTTCATACAACTACAAGTTAGCACAAACGATTCCATGAAATCATCTGTAGTTCTTACACTGCAGTAATACTCAGTTATAACTAACAGTCCGTTTATTTTGTAGATTGCTTTATATTGAAATTGTGTTACTCAATCTGTCTACTCGGAATACATGGCTTAATTAATAAACGTCATCACCATCTTATTAACGCATACCTGTTAGCATAACTATGTGCTAAGGTTTCTCTATGACGTTGTCGGAAATCGGAAGATGTCCATTTAATACTGCTAGACAAAAAACAATCACTGACAAAAAGGTGTTAATGTTGAGGAAAATTTTCGAGTGATGAAAATGTTTTTAGGCACAACTGAACTGTTGGAAGGGAAGAGAGCTATAACTATACGTCTGCGAAGGAGACTAAACCGCGATTAATTTCAAGGTCTTCCGACTACATCTTATTTTAAAGACATCTTACGTTAAATTTTCACGTAAACAGCCACCATAGCTATATTAGAAATATTGGCAAGATCACGAAATATCTGAGGAAACAGAACTGTGAAAATCTAGGCTATAGATTTTCTGGGCGGAAAGCGTAATCGAAGTATAAAGATAAGAACCCAGCTCAATATACGTATATGTATTGCCATAATAATATGGAAACAAGTAAAGTTTTAAAACATATTTACTGACGTTTCGTCGTTTCGTTGCGAACTTACAACATCTTAACAATCACAGCCACAGGTGTGAACACTATGACAGCTGTAATCGGCATCTTTAGATGACTTTAACCAGCTGCAATAGCATCCTTTATGACTTTAAACTGAAGCTGAATTGAGGAAGTTAATTACAGTAAATTCAGAATACAGTTGTCAGACTTGTTGCGATGGTTAAAAAATCAAATCACATCTCCCCTCTGTGCTTAGTAGTCTGCACTGGTTTGGCAGTATAAGATCAAGGATTCTTTTCAAGATACTGTTGATTTACTTTCAAAGCTTTACATGCAGTCAGGCACTTATTGATATCAGTGATTTACTGACTCAATACAAGAAATCTAATATTTGTGTCTAAATCGAATAACTGCTGCAAAACTCTGGAGACTGGAATTCATTACCAGAGCAAATTAGAAGCACTGACTGACTGTTTAAGTAGTTTTAAGTCAGCACTTAAGACTTTTCTTTTTTAGAATTGTTGTTATCGTATAGTTTTATTGGTTATACATTTATTGGTTTTACATGTAGTTTTATTGGTTATACATGTAGTGCCTATAACGTCTGTGGGGATTTAACATATTTTTAATCTATGGATTCTCCTGAGATAAATTATAATATATCTTGTCAGCTGAAAATGTCATCTTCATAGACTTATTTGCTGTTGAAGTTGGCGGAAATGACGTCATAGCGGGCATCTGTAAAGAGGTTTTCATGTTATGATATCACTTCCGTCTATGATATCACAGATTCCCGCTATGATATCACTTCCGTCAAATTTAACAGCAAAAAAGTCTATGAAGATGACATTTTCAGCTGACAAGATATATTACAATTTATCTCGGGATAATCCATAGATTACAAATATGTTAAATCCCCACAGACGTTATAGGCACTTTAAGCTGGCTGTAGAACTCCGCTATCTCGAACCCTCAAGGGAAACAAAAAATAGTTCAAGATAGCGGGGGTTCGAGCTAACCGAGTCAGTGTCAAATTTCAAGGAAATCATTAATTAGTAAAACATTGTCTGTTTTACGCATTTACACCGCAAAAACAAGTACGTATTTTCTTAAAAACAACGAGAAAAATTTAAAATCTAGTTAAACATCAATTGTCATCGCCGCCGTTTTGCTGGGGAACTCGCGTCTGAGTTAAACGATCTTGTCGACGAGTCAGTTGACTATTCAACCATGAGTGTGACCGAACAAACCATGGACAAATTATCGCAATTGTTAGTGCGTGTTGCCGTGAAAAGTGGCAAGACAAATTTCTTGAGAGTGCTGAGGTTGGACACAGTCATTTCGACAAACTCATCAAATTGCAAGCCGAACAATACGCGCAATTGGCCGCAATGAACCACACAGTAACACAAGGCAATTTATACGCGGGTTCTAGCTTTCTGCATCCAAAACCTTTTTTCGGGAAGTCTGATGACGATTTAAATTTATTTTTAAGTCATTTTACGCGATATGCTTATTTCTGTGGGTGGGAATCTAGCATCTTGTTATGAATATTAATGCCCAGCAAATAGCAATTAATATTCATAACAAGATTACGACTCCAATCTAGCATCTATTTGGCTCTGGCGCCAAAGCCAACAGCTATCAACACGCAAGCATGGAGAAGCAAAATCTCTGTTGGATTACGCTTCGGATATTCGCCGCCTGTGTAAACGTTTGGGTTTAAGCGATGTCGAAGGCATGCACTATTTTATTCAAGGTTGCGCGCAGATTTAAAAAGCCATGCTATTTTAGGACAACCAAAAATAACCAAAAACCTTGGCGGAAGCCGAACATTTGGCACACCTGAGAGACGCTGTGTCCGTTAGTACCACGACACCCTCTCAACATAAAATGTGATAAAATCGAGCAGCAACTTCAAACTTCCACTGTGCAGCAAAGCCAAGCGCACACACTCTCCGCTTATCAGTCACATTCGAAACAAAATATTTCTGAACCTCCTTATCGTCTCGACATAACGAAGCCGGAATTGAGGGGGGTTATATGTTCGGATAAGGAATGCGGTAGAGGGTAATGGGACGAGGAAAACCGCTGAAAATCGGAACGCGGGCGAGCGGAGAAACGAGTAGCCTTTGAAAAACAGACTTATGAATGGCTTATGACCAGCGCCGTTAATCGTGTTCTGTGACGTACTACTATAAGGAATTTATATAGTAGACTTCCGTTTTCAATGTTTGTTGACGAAGACAGTTTCTCAGCCGCCTCAGCGGTATTCTTTGTAAACGAGACTATTAAAAGAGTTTGCTAAAACTTTCGAAGGATGACTGTTTATAGTCGGCATAATTTTGGTTCGAGGATGATCAAACAGTCGAAGAGATGCAGGAATTGAATTGTTAATCATACGATATTTCCAGGTAGCCGTCAAGTGCCGATTCTCGTTATACTGTTTCGTTTTAGCTTTTCCTATTTGTCTATTAAAACTAAGTTTGCTCTTCATATGATTTCTTAAACTTTTAGTGAATACTCGTTAGTTGCTAATTGCTATAAGCATAGACTTGCTCCAAGTCTGCCTTTTGATTGTTTCGGGTTTGTTTAAAGACGAGTTTGTTTCGAGACAGGTTCTTTTCAAAACCTTGAAACAAACACGTCTCATTGAAACCAAACCACTCTCGAAATAAACCCGTCTTTAAATAAACCCGAAACAATCAAGAGGCAGACTTGGAGCAAGTCTACTTTAAAGGCATAAACACAATCTATAAGCATTGCGAATAATCGGCATAAATTACAGAACACACAATTTAATTTGGCTCTGATGCACAGACGCTACTTAGCGCCGCCTTTTTGCGCCCGCGAGCGTCTGTACGCAGGCTAAGAAACGAGAGGAGAGGAAGATTCATCTGCTGTGATATATTCGAGAGAGCAACATGACATACCGCATACGTTTATAATCTGAATAATTCATGACAGAGTTTCTCGCTTGACGCAGCGGAAAAACTTGTTGTCCCGTTTGTTCTAGACAAACGTACCATCGATCGAGATATCTTGGAACGATGATGTGCTCAAAATATCGACTTTAGAATCTACAGAACAGCTCATATCAACAGCAACTGCCTTCTGGCTCGAGTGTAAATTATCATCCGGCTCTTCCATCGATCAAAACAACGTTAAAATACATAAATTAAGACGTCAGCCAAACGCTCTTGGTCGCATGTCTCCTTACATGAAAAATTCGAACGAGAAACAAAAGGATTGCCGAGATATAAAACGGATAGCAAGAAATCGCCGATTTCGTTAAGATATCGCCTGAAATCTGGCAGACAGCGGTTTTCCTCGTCCCATTACCCTCTATCGCATTCCTTATCCGAACCATACGGAGAGAGGGCCATGCGCATTCCGATCGTTTGGAGAAAATCTTTGTCTGTTTCCCTGACAATTGGCAACCCGTCTGTTACAATTACAAATTGGCAACCCGTCTGTTGTGCGGCGGTTGCGAGTGGTCGGAGTGGATATGGTGTGCCCGAATTAAAAGAGCGGTTTGCTGCCGGAGAAAAACGTGTTTTACGGCGGACCTCATTTCGAACAAGGGTTTCGATGGTAATGGTCATGGGTTGACACGCGCGGACTTGAGCGGCGCCAAGAAGCAGAAGCGAATTTTTTTATGGCACCTCCGAAGCCTAAAAGTCTCAAAACATTCAATAAAACATATGATAGTATTAAACCCAAGCCAATGAACGAACTAACAACCGGAACATTTGGAGCAAAATCATGATTTAGCGGATAAACATGTTCAACGTTGCCAGGCATTGATTTTAGATTATCCGTAGCCGCGAAACCCGAAACTAAGTTGTGCAAGGACAAAATTTCAAGTGACAGAACTGAGATAGATTTTAATGCATTTTCGATATGTGAAACCCCACAGAGTAAGTTAAACGGGGACTGTTCAGAGGTACAGACCGCGTCACCGCGCGAAAAAATATTGGCAGATGTCGACGAAAATGTGACACAGAAAATTGTATTCGAACAACCAAAAGAGTTGATATTCCGGTCTGCGATAATTTAGTAGATTTGTCCTCGGATTTGTCAGGTAACAATCTCGAAGAAAAACTGATAACGCGACACGAAAAATGGCAATGTTTTTGCACCGGATTTAAAAGATATTTACATTCCTGTTTTTAATTCGATAAACGGTACCGACATCCCTATACCTGTCAATACGAATGACGCAGTTAACACACCACACCATGTTGCCAAACCCACAGGTGGCGATCTAAAACCTACTGTTGTTTTTAATTTGGAACTCCGCAATAATTGTCCACTGATCCCTGGTGCCGCTATCACAACAATAAGGGGTAATAACCTACCTATACTATCAAGTTTTGTGATTGGTTGTGATTAAAACAATAAAACAATAGAATCAACCACAAAGAAACCAATGTCCTAACCCTAACCACCTTTGTTCCATATAGCCAATCACAAAACCTGTTCATTTTAGGTACGTATTTACCAACAATAAGTACTTCCTTGTGGAAACGGTTACCAAGTTTGACAAAACATCCAACTCACCAATCCCTAACTAATTTTATTAAGACGGTCAGTGGTGAAACTGTACACATAGTCGGGATGGCCTCCCTTTCTAAGCGTATATATCATCGAAAACTTAACATACGATATAATCCTTGGTGCACTTTTTAACGCATTATCAAACGATAATCAACCTCGCCCGCCTTTTCTACCACTACACCCCCCCCCCCCCCAACCCCACCCAAAGCTAGAGTTTCTTTTCCCCATACATGGATTTTCAACGCTTTTTTGAACAGTTTTGGAATTACGGAGTCTAAATACATAACGTATACGTGTCTCTTATATTATGAGAACGTGCATACCATTCGTAAAAACGGTTTATGTACTTGGAAATTATTCGGCAATCAGCCATCCCGGCCCAACCGCCTCGTCGTATATATCCTGCACGTTAGTGCAGAAGAGCTATCGGCGTCCGTGCCAAATGATAAGGTCAGCGATAAGATGATCAATTTTCAATGTGTTTAGCATTGAACCAGACGTATATACATTTATACCCCACACGATAACAAGCTTTTTCTCGAGCTTTCAGTATTTTGTAGTGGCGAAGGCCATGATAACTGGTCATGATATGTAAACTCTAAGATGAATTACATATTATTATTCAAAATTCAGAAATATATTGTTTTCAAAATATGCAGATGATTATAATTTAGCATAGCATGACCAAATGCCACAGGAGCGATTAATATAGAATATCCGTCAAATTTTAACTTAAATTTACTGACATAAATCAAGAATGTGAAATCGTATTTGTTAATAACTTTTAGCCAAGTAATTTTAGCTATGTAATTTTAAAGAACGAAGCAATTCTTGTATGACAATTTTCAACAATTTGACACGGTTTATAATGACCATTTAATAGTAAGCGTTAGTCTGCGTTACTGGTATTCTGTTCCTACTGACCTAGCGGCTCTTAGAAATGTAGCACTGTATGAACTGCTTCGTTCTTTAAAAAATCCTGTTTATTTTTGTCCTGGAGTTCTCCAATTTATGAATTAAACCTATTATAGATAAAATAAACGGGATTTTTAAAGAACGAGCCAGTTCTATACAGTGCTAACTAATTTTACTCATGCAAATTTCTGTGTCCGGTACACGAAGTATGATCTATCCCTTACTTGATTCTAGAAGACTTAATATTATCGAATACTTTCTAGCTCACTTTGTAATTTCTGGCTATCCTTCTCCCTTCTTTCCATACTGGTGTGTCTTAGAATGGTTTCTATTCTATATATGTTTCAGGCACATGAATTGCTCCCCGATTCTGTTTTACTTCAGTATTTACGTTTCTAAATATAAATCGTCGCTTGACTTGACAACTTTGCGTTTCGATCAACATTTCTAAAATCACCAACTGTTCCTTGTGTTTGAAGGACTAACTGTTGTGATCAATGGCTTATAGAATTACAACAATTTCAAGATTTGAATGAATGAATAACTTTATTTAACCACGCTAATATCGTCAGCAAATGCTGATTTCCACGATAGGCGTGTAAAATTATGGTACAAAATACAAGAAAATTTATAGTAATTACAGTTAATAAACAAAGTTAATTGTATAATACAGTTATATAAAATTACAAAAAATATAGTTTCTATATTTTACAAAATGTAGTTAAAAAACATTGAGTCGCGATTTTTTCTTTCAAAATTTAGGACCGTGTTTTACCTTAAGTCAGCTGGTAGGGAGTTCCATAACGCAGCTCCGTCAAACATAAAAACTCTTTTTTCATGCAGTTTGTGCGTGGATTCGGCAAACAAACTGAGCTGTGGACTTTCACGAAGGATTATAGTGAAACAGGATTCGTCTTTGTATGTTAAATAACTCATGCAGGAGGGAATTTGGCCCCCATATTGTTCAGAACTTTGAACATCATTTTTGCTTGGGCTTTTTTAGACGCTGTGTTTGTAAAGGTTACCATTCCAAAAGCATTTAAGGCAGTTTGTTGATCTAGTTTGATTAGGCATATTTGCTTTAATATACGTGCTGCTCTGTTTTGCAGTTTTTGTAAACGTTTGGATTGGGTCTCACCGAAAACATTCCAAACTTCGCAACAATAATTGAAAATAAGGTTGAATTAATGAATTGTATAAACACTTTAGAGTCTTTTGATCAGCAATTATTTTACTTGTTTCAAAGCATATAGGCCTGATGATATTTTCTTACATATACTGTCTGTGTTAGCTTTCCAAGATAAATTGTCATCAACAATAACACCCAGAGCTTTGTATTGGGAAACTTGTTTTATCGGTTTGTCTTCAATAGTAATTTTTAATTGATAATCACCAATTTTATTAAGCATAGGTTTAGTTCCAATAAGAATAAATTCTGTTTTTGCCACATTTAGGCTGAGTTTGTTTGCTATTAGCCATTTTCGTAAGTTTCACTGCAATTTCAATATCATTAATTGATTCACCAGCTGCTGTAATGTTTGTGTCATCAGCAAACAACCTGGGTTTTGTTTGATTTAAACATGATGATAAATCGTTTATGTAGATTAAAAATAGTAATGGTCCTAAAATAGAGTCTTGGGGTACTCCACATTTTACGCCACGTTCTTCTGAAATAAAACCATTTATATCACATTTTTGTGTTCGTTCATTGAGATATGAATAGGTTATATTTGCTTTTATTTGGCATATCACTCATAAATGAATTGCAGTACAGTGTTTACAATATGGAGCAACTGGCAAGCTCGGGCCGTGCGCTGACGAACGCTTCTGTCCGCTTCTGTGCCCGCGTACTCATATTCTGTGCCCGCATACTCATATTCTGTGCTCATACTGTACTCGACTTTTCCTTTTGTCTTTTCTAAAAATTAGTTCCACGCGATATCTCACATAACAAAGGACATTTTATTTTCCGGCTAGTGGAGATTCGACGCTTAGGGCGGTTTTCCACTATAGGCGAATATTTTCGCGCGAAGCGAATTTCTATATTCATAATATTTCTGATAGGACTTAATTGGACAACCATACTGTAGTTGGGACAAAGAGTGTTCATTTGACTATTCTAAGACAATAAGCCAGTGCGTCGGATAAATCTTATTTCAATTCATAATATCAGGCTGGGGATGCCATTTGGTTTCAACCTTCCAATGCATCAAGGCTTGTCTGGTCTACTGTATTTAGATGACATTATTATGTTCTCTCGCACCTTCGACGACCACTTGCTCCATCTTACCGATGTATTTTCTAGACTACGAGCAGCCAACGTCAAACTTAAACCAAGCAAATGCTCATTCGCAGGCTGCGTTAACACTAGAGCAAAAGTATCCGGATTCATATTGTTTTGCATCCTCATGGGAATATAAAACAATACGAATCCGATTACTTTTGGTCTAGTGTAAACGCAGCCTCCAATCCGCCCTAACTTCGGCACCCATTTTAGCTTACCCCGATTTTTCATTACCATTTGAATTACACACTGACGCATCGGCCACTGCATGGAATCGGGTTTTGCCTTTGTCAGACTCAAGACGATCGCGCTATCGCGTACGCTGGCCGTGATCTTAACCGCGCTGAGCGAAATTACAGCCACAACCGAACGCGAGGCGTTGGCTATAGTCGAAGGAATCAAAACATTTCGAAACTACTTTACGATCGTAAATTTACAATTCATACAGACCATAATGCCCTTAGATGGCTTATGTCAGTAAAGGACCCAACGGTCCTCTAGCTCGCTGGTCCCTATACTTATACAGCTGCAGTACGACTTTTCTATCGTTCACAAAGCAGGAACGACCAACTCGGATGCCGACACACTCTCTCGACGCCCATATGCTCCAGTTCATAACGTAGCTGCATATGACTTGAGCGCATTCGTGAACTTTCGGATATCATCTCCTATCTCGAATCTGACCATCTCCCAGATACCGGTAATCAAAATAAAGCTCCTTTTCTCCTTAGGGACCCCACAAGCGCGTGGACGAAATGACGTTCTCTCTCAACTTGTCATTCCCGAAACCTTGAAATATGAAGTTTTAGTCTGGGCACATGACGATGTGACCGCAGGTCATTTAGGGCCCCACAAAACATACGGGAAAATCCGAAAACGATACTATTGGCGGAACATGTTTCGAGATATTCAACACTCGTGCCAGAGTTGCGTCGACTGTGCCATGAAAAAGTCGCTCGTAACCGCCACAAAGCACCGCTTCTCCTAGCCTGCGTGGCGGCGTTGGGGAGTGGAAAAGCGTAAAGGCACTCACCCCAGTCCCCGGCCCCCTCCCCCAATCCCTAAACGCCTGCTTCGCAGGCTACGCTCTCTCACTCCCAATTGCGGTGAGAAACGCCCTTTCCTACGTTTACTAAATTACTTTAACATTTAAGTACGAAAATTTTTCGGGACTTTGACAAGTGACCGCTTAATAAAAGGGTGACCCGTTAATAGACCTATAGACCTCTTTCATAATGGCGGCCCCCTTTTAAATATTCTTTTTATAAGCATGCAAAATTAGCCTTTTCTGGCCTCGTTACAAAGCAAAGATTCTTTGGAATTACAGAACACGAGCGAGGCCAGTTACAAAGCAAATGCATAATAAAAGAATATTTAATTACATTAACGAGGTCAGAAAGGCCTAATTTAAATGGAATATTTAATTTGGACTATACTGGTTTGACTGTAATTTGAAAAAGAATATGACACATTTCAAACGTTTGCCTTCGTAACGAAGGATTATCGAGTTACGAGTTAAGATATAGAGATTGAAACAACAATCATAGTTTTCAGAAATAATTATCTTGTTTTACACAATTAGAATTGAAAGAGCAACAAAGGAAAATCATACATGAAAGCCATTAACTGAAAATCATAATTGTAAATCTTGAGGTTCCAGCTATCTGTAGAGGGAGCAGTTGTATTCCCGGGTACGAGGTACGAGGTGTTGTATTCCTCCACGTTACCTTATATTCGGTGGCTGTCCCTATAGACCTCTTTCATAAATATTATTTTATATGCATGCTAATGGCGGTCAGAAAGGCTAATTTAAATGAATATAAAATAATATTTAATTTGGGCGCCATTATGAAAGAGATCTATAGCAAGTTTCCACACTATATACACTTTATATTTGAATTTCAACAAATAAATTTTTATATTTATATTAATCACCTTCGATTTTGGCAGTGTCGATATTGTATCGAGCATAATCTATTTTGCATTCAAACTGTACATTGAAGCATTATCAATTTTACAATTTAGTATTTTTAAACTTAGAAATATATTTTTGTAACTTTTATCATCCATAGCTACTCCATGTCGCCATTTTATTGTCCTTTAACTCACAATTAGCATTGATAATTAAACAATGTTAATGTGTAACGCAATCACCTTGTAAATTGTTTGCTAATTCTTCAGCATATTGGTCGGCCATAAATACTCGGAATTGCTCAATGTCTTCTAGCAGTTGACTAACATCATCACTTAGTGGTTGTTCATCTAGGTTTCTAGAGGTCTCACCAGAACCTTAAAAAGGAATTTAGGATGAAAACGTACGAATTAAAAAGCGAGGTAAATCTCATGAGTACTACAGTTGTGGAAAACTTTAAGACTTTTAGGCTTGGAACCTACAATAGACTGGGGATCTAGACGAGCATTACGTACTGTAGTTCTAACCGAGATACGTTGCTTTTGCCGCGGAACTTCGCCCCGAGTTCTCTATACATGGGTATATTGAAGTCCCAGTGAAGTACATCATGGGTATATTAAAGTTAATCGGCATTTAGTACTACCTATATATAACATGTCATTAACTAACCTTTTAAAAATTTAAACACGTAATAATTGGCGATTTTCTGGTCGGGCCCGGGTCGGCCATTTTGTGTAACAAGGGACTGGATGGACTTCATGGCTGCCCCAGGTTGGCTTCAAGACCCAGGCCCCAGTTATAATTCCAGTCTAGATATAGTGGCAGAGCGTTGCATATTTTTCATCACTACGAGAAATTCTGAGTGTCATGTCAAATTCTGAGTGACCGACCGACCGACCGGCCATTTTCGCCGATCTTCCACCATGGTGGCAAAATGGGATACAAACAAACGAATCTCATGGCCAGAAAAATGGCCAAAAGCGTCGCGCTTTCTCGGTGAGGGAGCAAACCATCCACCCGAGACTCTTTGACATGAATGTTGAAGACAGACAAGTTGCACTTTTGTACAGCAAACAATTTTTTAAATAACAATCATAAATTACAGAAATAACTAGTATCTAAAAGTAGCCATTGATGAATCTAAATAGGAGACTAGGAGACTCAATAACCTCATCTATTCAATATAGGTTTTTTGAAATGCAAAGCCAGCAAATAACTTTAGGCCTAACAGCAAATAAAATTTAAATGATGCACAGTATTTCACATTTTTTAACCGTGCACAGTATGTTGTTGTCACAGTTTAACTGTATGTTGTTGTCTTATGCACTTACTGTTGTATGTAATCTATGCAATATGTATGCACATATGTGTTATCCATAATATATATAAGGAACACTTACCATGTATTTGTTAATCTGCTCTGATATGTTGTGATATACAACGAAACGTTAGCTATAATAAAATGTTGTTGTCATGCACAGTATGTTGTTGTCACACTGTGCACAGTATGTTGTTGCTGGGCTTTGATATTTATATTCTTAAATTACGGTTCTCGCCTGGTATATCGCTAGAACATTCATCTATTCTTTAAAATTGAAACCGAAATCACGACCGACATTTTTCGAAGCACGAAAACTATCTTTGGAACCTCTTAATATCTTGCACCTTGATGCTGTATAGTTTTACTATACGTGACAGAGACTATCTGTCTTTGATATAATAAGATGTCAAAATGAATCAGTTATCGAAAGTTTTCTTATATTTTACCACACAAACTACAGCAACCTCGTACCCAGGGTTTTCACTACAGCTACACACGTGGATGATAAGAAAGCCTCTATAGGTTTCTAAGATGCCCATTTCCACGAAATGTAATGGGTTACCGACGTCCAAGGTTGCTCGACACTTTAAAGTAGCTGGTGGTAGTAGCTTTAGTAGCTTGTAAAGATCAACACGATATAATGTTTAAATAATTTTTAAAAACATAAGTTGGGTACCTCCAGCTCCTAAAAGAAGCGACATATCCAAATCCTTGCCTTCCTTCCTCTGGCAATATATACACATAATATCCTTCACTTTATTCAAGGAGCGACGAAGCTACAAACGAAATAAACGTTTAATGTTCGACCTAATTGAAGAACTGTACGAGTAAAACAATTACGGCTTGCATTGGGAGAACGTTTTAGGCATTTCTTGGAATCCTTTGTTGATAGTTGTGGAATTAGTCAATTGAAATACGTAGCTATTGTTACGTTCATCTTTAAAGCCATTTTAAACTTACTGTATATAGTATACTTTTCAGATATTTCCTCATTACAAATAAAATACCCGAAAATAATCCTTGATATAAGTTAAAGTGGTTCTCCGATGAAAAATGAATCGTCTAAAAGTTCAAAATGGCTTTCAAGGTTTCTCAATACCTCATCTCGTTCCAGAGATATTCAGGTTTTTTGAAACATGCAAATTAGGATACACTGATGACATGGCCTCACATAGACTAAATAAATTCACAAATGACATTAATGTTGTTGTAACACTGTAGCACAGTTATGTAATTGTTGTCATGGAGTCACCTTCTTATAAATTTTTTGAAGATTCTTACACATGTAGATTTTATATTTCGGAGGTTTACTGTCATCTATTCCTTTAAAGTGAGTGTCAATGTCAACCGTGACGCATTGCACGCTCGGTCGGCTTCATTTTATCGACACGAAATTCTTTACAATGTGTAAGAGTACTTGCATCCGTTTATATCAGCTCTATAGACCTGTTGATAAAAAATTATGTCATTTTGTCTTTTAATTGAAAGAAGATATACCTTAGAAAGTAATTATTTCTGCATTTTTCACCAAACTCAACGTTTTCTTGACTGTTATTTCGAACGATTTAGGTCTTTGGAATGACGCGAGCCTGGAAGACAAACGACAAACAGGTTCAAACAAAAAAAATACAGGGAGATGAATAAGAAAGCCTCTATAGGTTCTATAGATGAGAAGACTCTGCGAATTTCCGAAGTATTTACCAGACAAGTTGGCAACGAAGTACTTCAACAACACTGATACAGTACGGACAGTGCGACAGACAGCAGACGGTTGACGACTCACTCTTTAAGACAAGACAGGCACAGAAAGAGACAGACAAACAGATTTTCGTTTTTAAATAAAAGACTCCTGTTTCCCAGTGGTCGCCTTGGCAACAATATTACTGACATAGTGTGTGTACGTTCCTCAAAGTGTGACGTTCCTCAAATTCATTATTTGACATATTATGTGCAAATATGTGACAATTTAGTCAGACACACAGAAACAGATATCTAACATGACACAGACAAACAGACTGAAGATCTGGAACAGAAAGACTGACAGAAAGCCTGAAAGCACATTCTGTTTCATTTTGACAAACAGCTGACACTTTTAGATAAACAGACACAGATCACAATTGACAGATAGACGATTTTTTCATCGCAGAACCACTTTAAAAAACAGCAGAAATTCTGGGGCCGTGGTGAAAACTATTAATTTTGCTTGGCAATTGTGTTCAAAATATAGTGTCATTATTGTTAGTCTAAACAGACTCTACAGACAAAACAACACTTATTGTGTACTCAGCTTAAATAGCAGTGCCTCCTTAAACGGATACACTAGGATGACATACAGCATAATAACTGCAACTGACTATTGTTACATGCTCACAGCACGTCAGTAAAAAGAAATGTCAATCGTTATAATTGCTACAGTACCTTCTTATAAATCTTTTTATTCGTTTCAAGAGCTTCTTTACTGTTAATTATCTGTAACTATATCAACATTAATAAGATCAATAAGACATTGGTCTGTTTAATCATTACACCGCATGCTTCATAAACTAATTATCGACAGAATGATCTTTACAAACGTGTAAGAGTAAAGCAATTTTATAATTTTATATCAGCTCTATAGACCTGTTTAAATTTATCTTCAAAATCCAGTTTTTCTTCACATAAATCTTGGCATTGGGCAGAAAGCTAGTATATAAAAATATAAATAAAATAATATTTTAGAACAGAACGCTAATCAACCAATAACTATGAACAAACACAATGTAAAAAAAGAATATGATTTATTTCCGGTCACAGACAAACAGACACAGACAAACAGACAAACAGACACAGACAAACAGACACAGACAAACAGACACAGACAAACAGACACAGACAGACAGACAAACAGACACAGACAAACAGACAAACAGACACAGACAAACAGACAAACAGACACAGACAGACAGACAGACACAGACAAACAGACACAGACAGACAGACCTTTCACACAGAATTCTCAGACAGACAGACAGAGACACAGACACAGACAGACAGACAAACAGACAAACAGACACAGACAGACAGACACAGACAAACAGACAGACATGAAAGTGAAAAACTTCAACAATAAAAGAAAAGTTATCTCACATGTTTCATTGAACTCCTAAATTCGCTGATGTTAATTTCTTTTGTCGCTACTTCTTCTCTCAAAGCAACTACTGTATCCTTTTAGAAATAAAAGCAGAATAAAATAAATATTAGATCAGAAAAAGAAAATAACTAAGGCAACCAATGTAAAAAGATCTATTCTATGATTTATTTCCGGTCTGTACGCAAAATCACAGACGCTGATTGGCTGCCTAGCTGTGCAAGAAGTTTTGGCGGGAAACTTTCTGAAATAAACAATATTTTAACTATGTTTTAACAAAGAATAACACTAAATTGATCAAGAACATAATCTCGCAAAACAAAACAACGTTAAAAACGACGAAAGGAGAACCAAAAGCTATCTAATAAATTATTTATTAGCTTCGTTTGCACGGTCTGTACGGGATAGTATTTGCCTTTTTCACACAAATCTCGCTCCTTCGTACCTGAAATAAAGGTTCAACTTCAAACAAATTGCAACAGAAATGGTTGGTGTCATGCTTTTTCTAAAGACCTCTTACATACATTTAAAATCACAAACCAAAAGTTTGCACACTAAAATAAACTTAGTAAAGTTCAAACTAAAATCCGGGATACACATTTAACTACAAAAGCACTTTCCTCCTTTAAAAAAAGTGAAATTTCAAGTTCACTTTTACCAAATACTCTATGCAGGACGTTAGAAAGTTCTCAACAAACCATATGAAGGACATTTTGCGGGTAGCACAATTTACCAAGCTATTTCTTATTTTTGGTTGCAGTAAGGTAAACTATTGCTAAAAAAAACAGCATTTTGTGGGCATTTATCCACTTTTCTTTGGCGGAATAACTCAAAATGGCTAGAAAATTATAGGGGTTATCCGCTTAACGATTTCCTTCGTATAGCTTATCCAAGAGAAACTTCTAAAGACATAGGTAATATTTGCTAAACGTGCAGCACTTGAAATTTCACTTTTTTTAAGAATAGTACTTTTGTAGGTAGATTGTTAAAAAAACTTGATTTTTTAAACTTTCCACTAGGTTGATTTCCAGGGACTTTTGGTATGTGATTTCTGAATGTATTAAGGTAATGAGAAAGCTAAAACCATTTCTGCTGTAATTAGTTTGATGTTAAACCGTAGATTGACTGAACTATATCTGTACAAAAACCTCAGGAAAATACTAGTCCCAGTCCTTGCACTCGGTTAACAAATAATCAGAATTGCAAATGCTTGGTGTTAAAAATATTGAGATTTAATGTGCTAGTTTAAGCTTTTCTAAGTCCTGACGAAAACCAGGAATTTGAATTAAAGCAAACTCCTTGTTTCCCTCTATAGCCATTAGTGTCCCCATGATCTCCTGTGACATTCATGTCCTCTTCCTGTCTCTGGTTATATCGTTATGTTTCGCGCACCAATTGAAGGCCGGTTAGAGAAACACTTAAGGTGGGGGTTAGGATTAGGAAAATACTTAAGGCGGGGGTTAGGGTTAGGATTAAGGGTTGAATCATGGTTAGGGTGTCTATTTTAATATAACATGAAGTTTTACCAATTGGTGCGCGAAACATGACGATACTACCCTGTCTCTCTCTCACAGATTTTTGTCTAGACATTCACAAAACAATAATTACCTGGCTCAAAATCTATTATATTTCACATTTCCTTTATCCATCACTCTCCCCTGTGTCTTCCACCCTCCATGAAGGTTCACACTCTTAATGTCCTTCTTACTAAATAACTTAAACACAAAACACCACACACCTCTTCCTGTGATAAACGTTGTTCCAATTTTTTTTGTGATTCTTGCGAACGTAAATAAAAGGCTTTAGTTTTTTTATGTTTTTCCTTCAATAACTAAAAAATGATATTAAAAATAAATATGTAAGCAGATTATAATCATATAAAAATATAATATAAAAATTACGATAAATAAAATATTTGATATTGCGTAGGCAGTGTGAAACATAAAAGTGTGAAACGATAATAGGAAATATAAGAAAGATGGAAAATTACTAACCATGCAAACTAGAAACAAATAACTAACAAAAGACATTCATTGTCAGGACCGTAGTAACCGGGGGGCGGCTTCACCAATAATTTTTGAAATAAGAATTTGAAAAACGCTTACAATAACTTAAAAATTCGATGATACATCGTTAAAAAATTGTGTACACGTCTACTCCTGGTAATACTTCTTGATGATGATGATGACGTAATACTTCTTAATGATGATGACGTAATACTTCTTGATGATGATGATGACGTAATACTTCTTGATGATGATGATGACGTAATACTTCTAGATGATGATGACGTAATACTTCTAGATGATGATGATGACGTAATAGTACTTGATGATGATGACGTAATACTTCTTGATGATGATGACGTAATACTTCTTGATGATGATGGCATAATACTTCTTGATGATGATGATGACGTAATACTTCTTGATGATGACGACACATGCATACATATACATACATACACATACAAACATACACACACGAACTCTTCATATATATATATATATATAGGGTGTGTTACGTCATGTTCACGGAATGTGGTGATGATGTCATCGTCTTGCTTTGGTGCGCTTCGTGTTAGTCTTGCGAAATTTATTCTTGTAGCGGCTTTTTTTATTATTTTACTATATTTCAAAATCAAAATACAATATATACACTTTCTTTTGGTTACCTTTTCCATCTTTTCTAGATCAGCTTGAAGTCTTTCATTTTCAAATTTTACATGCTCTAATTCCATTGTTTTAGAATGCATTTCATCTTTCTTCATCGTATCTTGAAGACTAAATAAATCACAAGTAATTAATACTTAGCTATTATACTTTGTACTATAAACTTGGTAAGTACTATGTAGTATTACAAACTGATAGTGTGAGCTAGGTACTACTTACTAACTAATAGTTAATCGATTTCAACCAAGGATAATGCATCCTAACCACAAGTTGCCTTTCGGCCTGTATATATAGGCCACCCGCGATCGATGAACTGGTAGTCAAAGATTTGATTGTTGTATATGCACAATAAAATGTCTTATATTCGCATATGGCAAATAAGAAAGCTCTATAAAATCTATCTGACCTGAAGAAAGGTACATCGTTTGAAACGTCGTCCATGAAAATGGCTCTTACTTCATGTACCAGACACAGAAATTTGCATGAGTAAAATGTTAAAGTAAATAGTTTGAACCTCCAGGTTGTCGTAGTCTTGAGAAAGACTGTTTTTCGACGGCCGGCGGTCATCTTCAGAGTCAAGTAAAGCGTGTTTGTCAGGTTTGCCTATATATACGTCTGTTTCATTGCGTCATAGATCGTTTGTGTCATAATTAGTGTGAGTGGGTGTTGCGTCATGCGTTAAGCGTGGGTGTATTGTTTGTCGGTAGGTCTATTGGTCGTTGGTGCGTGCGAAGAAGTCTTTTGTATGGTGTTGGTAATTATTGTGATCTGTTAAATGGTTTATGTTCCAAGTTGGTATACCAACTTTCTAATGTAAGTCGCTGTTTGTAGTTTGTGTTAAAGGCGATACATTCAGTCGAGTCCCAGTCAATATCGTGTTTTGTTTGTACGTGGTGTTCAGCTATGTGATTACTTGTAAAATTCATTAATAATTCATGAAGAAAATTTAAAATAAATTAATATTTAATCAGCATATTTAACACAGGATAAAACATTGATTAATAAAACATCAATGTTTTATCAAAGTTAACTTGCTCAAATTGATTTTTTTCGGAATTAAAATAATTTGTTTGTTAACGTTTCTACAACTTCCCAAAAAAGTATGCATCATATATTTTATTCATTTTACAAGTTCGTTAAAACATTCGCGCCCGATGTTTATGGGCAGTTACAACGGTTGTAACTATAAACATCGGCCGCTCATATTTTAACACTATTTAAAATTGCAGCATATTTTCTTCACGTAATTTCATGGGCGCACACCATCTTGGCTTGGATTACGTAATATATTATAATCATAAAATATCGAGAATTTTCCACAAGGAATATTTTTAGATAGAACCAATTATTACCTTTTTACCATTCTTCTTAAATCCGCATTCTCTTTAGCAAATCTCTCTGCGTTTATTGCCTTTAAAAATATAACAAAATATCCAAAACCACGTCCACTCATGATAAACATACAAACAATGCAATGTCTGTGTAAAAATAATGTCATAAATATACCTTCTCTTCTAGAACTTTTCTTCCAGAACTCAGTTTCTCTTCTTGGTCACGCATTTGATTTCGTAATTTTGAGCACTGGGCTTGCCAGTGTTTAAGCTGAGATTATTTTAAGTAAAATAAAACGTGACCAGTGAAATAATTCATGACACATATCGGAAGATGACCTGTACAAGGTTATAATCTAAATGTTATTATGTTGTAAGAAACATGTGACTGAAGTGCTTTAAAGTTGTTATTGCCGTTACAAAATAGCAACATTAAAGGCGCGTTTACATTATTATGCGACTGTTGCAAGGTGTCGCAAGAAATATAAATGATTTCAACATTCTTGATTTCAACTTTCTTACGACACCATAACAAAATACGATTTTGTTACATGTAGTATGTTTTGTCGCATCCTGTAAACGTGCCTTAAGGCCAAAAAAAAGTATTCTGTTTCTGGTCAGTGGGTCGGCCCAGAATTGACGCGGCGACGCGGCTTTTTTAATTTTTTTTTCAAGAAACGCTTTTTGTGGAGTACTAGTTTTCTAATTTCTATATAAAGTGCAAACATTGATTTTTATGCTTTTAACAGAACAAACACGCATAAGTGGTCGCCATTGTTGTCTGCGAGGGTGCCCACAAACACGCAACTGATCAGCGGTTTTTATAAAAAAACATTGACGCACATAGTCAAAGATGACGCGCGCGCTGACCAGAAACAGAATAGTTCTTTTTTTCCGCCTAATAGTGTATACGTACAATATATAAATAGAATACTCTAAAAGGGCGAAATAGCGTTGTAAAAATTAAAAAAATATTAAAAAAATTAAATTTAAATTAAATTAAATTTAAAAATTAAATTTAAAAATTAAATTTAAAAAATTAAAAATTTTACATATAAAAGTTTTACTCATTTTTTATTTCACTTCACATTTCACTCTCTAGATCTCCTAGCCTCGTCAGCAGGCAACTCTGTGACTGTGGCTTCTTTTGTCCGAGTCAAATCGCTTCCAAGGCTGTGCGAGCAATGTTTTGGCTGGGATTGCAGGGAAGTATAGGGATTGTGAAGGGATATTGATTGACGAAGTTTTCGCCTCGCCCCATTCCCCTCCCCTGACGCATTTCTTGGCCAAAAATGGCCAAAACAGCGTTGGTATTTGACTCGGGAAAAAGAAGCAACAGAGTTGCCTGCGGAGGAGGCTATAGATCTCCTACAATGCACTATTTCGGCAGCACACAAACTATTCGAATATTCGTTTTGTATTTCTACACTACCAACGCAGCACATCACGTTTATATCACAACACGTTTACAACGCAACACAACACTATATATACTTTATTCATAAAGCGTTTTGAAAATTTATATGATATTGCCCCAACCGGAAATCGAACCCAAGATCTCTGGCTTAACGTACGCTCTTACCACTGAGTTATTATTATGACATGGTCAGGACAGTCAGATAATAGTTTCGGACGCCATTCTTTTCCCCAATCACTACAGGGAGATCATCTCAGTAAGACAAACTGACTGTTCTGACCGTGTCTAAATACTGTAGCTCAGTGGTAATCAATCAATCAATTTATTTAGCACCAAATTTGAATGTGTATATTTAGTAATTACAAGTAGTAAAGTAGTAGTAAAACATTTATTTCAATAGGGTAGTCTCATCAGACAGCAAAGCAGTCTGTTATCAAAGAGATAAACAGGTATGGTGCAAGATAACTGTAATAATCTTATAGTTAGACGAGACAGTTATAGTTAGGAGCGCTCAGGGACGTAGCCAGGGGGGGAGCCGTGGCTTGTTTAACTAAAACCAAAAATTCAACTAAATATTTTACAGTACATGATTAATTTATTTACCAAATGCTTGTTCTTCATAAATTCATCACAAAACAAAATGCTTGTGCTACGGAAAAAAGTCAAACTGTTTACATTAGTTTCGAAATTTAAATATGTTTCCGTGTTCAGTTTTCTTTTTAATAAACCTACGCCTTTTTTAAAATAAGCAAACAATTGTGTTTTGTGTTTTACTGTCAGAATAAATAATGAAAGGCTGGATAAAATATAACTAATTATTAGCACGGTATAAAAGCTAAAAATGAAATTTATAGCCATCGTCTGGTGGCCTAATTTCGCAAAAAATCATGTTAGAAATTGCTGTAAAAGCACTTCTGGGCCTTTCAAAATTGAAAATTTTCCTGGAGGACCATTCCCCCCAGACTTGCCAGCCACAATCGCGGCTTTGCGGCGAACATACAGCCACAACTTCCTTCATTCTCCGCAGGGCTCCCCCTTTGAAGGTTCTGGCTACGTCTCTGGGAGCGCTGGTATGTTAAGCAAGGGACCTTGGGTTAGATTCTCGGTTTGGACAGTCAGATAAACTTTCAAAACACTTTATAAATATATCAAATCCTCTCTCAGTTATATATACTTTATTATTGGGATAAAACTAATTAAATTATTCACAAAATCAGGATACTTCTTTTTTAAGTCTTTTATGATCTTCCGCTGTGGGTAATTCAGCGACATAGCTGTCAAGTCTTTCTATTCGTGTTCTGGAAAATGAAATGATTTGGGATAATAATTAATTGTGCTATTTGTTCGTCATGGACATGTACGGGAATGCTGAAACCCTAGACAATGTGTACTTATGAAAAGTATTAAAAAAGGGATACTCCAGCCAAAATACAAATGTAGTTCATACAAATAAAATAAATACAGCAAATACAAATGTAGTTCATATGAATCCTATATGTTTGTTTTGAAAATATGGCGTCATTGAGTGATTCTTTATCGGCAGTGGAGTTGTTTTGATGGTGATCACATACATGTAGTGATAGCTGTTGTGAATACTCTTTGGACGAAATTAGTCGAAATAAACTATTTAGTTCCTCATGCAGGAAAGTAGAAGAACTTCTTAGGCATAATACGAGATAGAATCACTCAGTGACGTCATATTTGAGAAACAAATATGGTTTCGAAATTGGACAAACTCTCCATATCTTCTTAATTAAATTGATAGGAATGCTGAAACTTTGGGAATAAACTAAAATCATTAAGATCTTTCATATGAACTACATTTGTATTTTGGCTTTTGAGTATCGCTTTAAAAAGTTGGTAGTGAAATAGTAAGTAGGAGGTCTGTACTCTTTGACAAAAGACCATCCCTCGAAACGTTAGACTTATTACTCACTATTTCGGCAGTGCACCAAACTTTTAGTTTTTTTATGTATAATATCAAACATTCATCATTCAGGATATCCAAACACCGAAAAGTTAGTTGAAAACCTAGGCGAAGCCGAGGTTTTTTTAACAAACATCGAGGTATTTGGATATCGCGATGAAACACACTGCCGAGTGTTTCATATTACATCTCAAACAAATCAGTATTTTAAGAGAAAATCAAGAAAAATTAAGTTTGTTTAATTTATGTAATTTCTTTCTCCGATATCCGTCTCGGTGCGTATTTCCCTTGTTTTCAGCTCAAGAATTATTATTATTATTATTATTATTATTATTATTATTATTTCAAAACTGGCTATACGAAGCACAATACTTTCATATAAAACTTATAAAAATATTATTTTATATTCATACTTTAATTCTCCCTTTTGTTCTTCCAATGTTGATTTATCTTTGGAAATTCGTATAAACTCATTTTTTTTCTCAGAAATCTGGACAAAAGAATCCAAGAAAAACTGCATGTTAATATCTCTGTCAGTTCTTACACAATGTATATGTCTTGTTCCTAATGCTTTCTCCATTATATCTTCTTAATTCCCCAAGGTATGTCCTTGTATTTCTCCCTCTAGACCTTTCTATTCACTCCTAACACCAACATTCTCCTCTTTCTCTTGTTTCCTCCGATCTCCGAGTATGAGTACGATTTATTAGAGTCAATCACGCAGGATAAGGTCACCCTATTTATCCGAGCCAGACTGCCAGAGGCTCATGTTTTAAGCGTTCGACTATTCAGTTGTCACTCTTTATAGGTGAACGGAAAACCCAACTGATAAGGATACTGAGGGCCTACGATTTAAGGTCGTTTTCCAAGAAGACCCGAAGGTCTTACCATTTGCTGGAATTGTTGCAAAGGCAGCACCTTCTCCTCAATTATTTTAAGACCCCGAGTGGTGGTCCAACCCAGGATTTGAACCCCTCCTAGTTCATAGACATGTGTGGTAACCACTAGACTACCCTCACATTCCTCCACCATCTTCCTTCTTCCCTGCATTTCCCCTCATCCACCATCTTTCTTACTCTCTGACATAATAGTAAACGTGGCATTCTTTTCTCCTGATTCTGTTACCTGTGTAGTAAATTTTTCTTTTTCGGCTGCTTTTTCGCCCAACGTTTCCTCAAGTAGTTTTTCTGTCTTTTCCAGTTCATACTCTGTCTCCCTATAACGAAATCATGAAAACAGAATAAATTAATTGAAACCAATAAAAATACAGAGTACAGGTACGTAATATAATAAACAGAGCATATTACATCATCGTGATGAGATATTTATTATTTAACGGTTGGCAGGTTCGTATAAAAATATTTTCCCGAGGTCTCAGAAATGACCCGATGCCGTAGGCCGAGTTTCATTTGTCAGACCGAGGGTAAGTATTTTTCTTTAGTATAATTTCTGAGCTTAAACTAGTTCTGATTGGCTGACTGGCCAGTAAATCTGAGACGGTTACTATCACATCACTAGAAATCATACTCGAAAAAATCGTCGAAAAGGCTCAAAAACTTAGCATAAAGATATTGCATATATCAGATTTCTATCAAGATAGAAATGTCTAAGGGTAAGGAAGTTTCGTATAATTATTTGTATTTTTACGTCCGTTTTGATCGTTAGTGTGTTTTTGAAAGCTGTCAAGCGTGAAGAAAACATCGAGCATTACACAGTCAGTTGAACATTCAGTTCAAGCCTGAAATTATACTAAAACAATTAGTCACCTCAGTCTCGGTGATTATTCACCGATAATCACCTCGACTTCAGTGTCAAATATACGGATTTACATATTAATTTTTTTATTATACAAGGTAAAAGACTTGAGTTACTTTAGTTCGGTAAAACTGCATTATTTGGATAAGGAAAATACTTTAGTTTTTGTAGAATACAGTTATAGTTATTTCCAGCTTAGTTAAATCAAATTCTGTATTAGTTTTCCATTTTCCAGTTAATAATGAAGCAAAAATCACGCTAAAAAATGTTAGCATTTAGGATTTAGTGACCGTGGTCAAAATTAGGGATGAGCCGATCGAGAAAAATTCAATTTATCGATCCGATAAATTCCGATACGATTTACGAGCTGATCGGCCGATTTATCGGTGGTTACCGATATTGGTGACCAGAAATTATTAACAGTTTCATTTGGGGCCAAACTTCACTTCGCATTGAACAAGCCATGGTACGCATTACCAACCGCAAACAGACTAACACCGTCAATGATGCAAATGTGATGTTAACTTTTAGGCTTCATGTTTGCATTAGTTCGAAGGGCGATTGTGTCAATGCTGCAGGGGTGACTGTTTGAGACTACATTCGTTCACATGTCTCTGGCTTTTAAAATGCGTTCAACTAATTTAGAAAGAAAAACAAACAATATTCTAAATTTTCCAGAATGAAAATAGACTTGCAACGTTCAAGTTCCAGAAGATATTAAATTTGAGTTTCATTGTGGAAGAGTATCTATGTTATAAACAAGTTGTCGTTTTTCTTGACAAACAAAAGGAAATATCACAAGTAGAAAAGCGAGAATGATATTTATCGGGACCGCCGATATATGTTGACGCGATCGGCCAATAATCGATCAGCCTGAATGTTGCCGATTATCAGCTTCTACTGATTAATTTCCGATTATCGGCTCATCCCAGGTCAAAATATCGTCCGCTGCTGCAGCCAATCAGGTTACAGGAAAGGCTAGGATTCCGCCCGCTCACGATACAAAAAAAGATTTTTATCTTCGCATGTGAAGATATCAATTTTTCTGAATGGGAGAATACCTAATATTTTATCAATATATATATTTATTTATTTATTTATTTATAGACAATATTTATACACGGTACAATTTCACCTAATAAATATAGATAAAAATAAAAAGGTGATCTTCCAACCGGCCGTGCTCACACAATTATAAAAATAAGAAATTAAAATATTTACAAAGGATGAAACAACTATATAACAATGAAGACAAAATTATGTATTACATTTATATGAACTCAACCCAACTGAAGTTTTAACATATGTTAATTTGTTTCACTTTTGATTTGAAGTTTGAAATATTATCTGATGTTTTTAGAGATGTAGGAAGATTATTCCAATTTTCCGCACCTCTGTAGCTAAATGAATTTTTCATATAGTTCGTTTTTGGCTTAGGTAATATCAAATTGGCTTTTGACTGCCTTGTGTTATGATCATGTACATCACGAGTATTTGTAAACATGTCACACAAGTAATCTGCAACCAATTTGTTTTTTACCTTGTACATTAAGATAGAAAGTTGTTGCGCTCTTCTCTTTTCAAGATTCGAAAATCCTAACTTGTTTAAAATGTCGACTGATCGTGTTACATAACCCTCACGTGTGATAATGCGAAACGCTCTATTCTGTAATTTTTGGAGTTTATTGGATAATGTAATTCCAAGGCAGCCCCATACCTGCGCACAACAATCAAAGTATGGCTGAATTATAGAATGATATATAGTTATTAAAGTGGTAAAACCAACTGTATCTCGCGGAGTTGTCGAAGGATACCGAGACCCGAAGTGACCTTATTTGAAATATGATCAACATGCACAGTCCAGCTTAGAGACTCGTCTATCATTAGGCCCAATGATTTTGTCGTTTTAACTCTCTTAATTTCTAAATTACCCACATTGATGACTGGGTTAAAAGTTAATTGACTAAACCGTTTCTTAGAACCAATAAGCATGTATTCGGTTTTACTTTTGTTTAGAGTCAATTTGTTAGCGGTCAGCCAATTTGCAACATTATTTAAATCGTCATCACTTGCTGTTGCAATTTGGGTGTCGTCCACAAACATGTGTGATTTTGCATTGTTTAAGCATTTCGGTAAGTCGTTGATGTAAATTAGAAATAACAATGGACCTAAACCGGAACCTTGGGGTATACCTGTCTTCATCGTTAATGAGTTAGATAGACGACCATTTACGTAACAATACTGGGTCCTGTTAGATAGATAAGACTCCAGCCAGCAATGCGCAGTTCCCTTTATTCCATAGATTGCTATTTTATCTAAAAGTATTTTGTAGTCAACAGTATCGAATGCTTTTTTAAGGTCGAGAAACACGATCCCGTTTAGTTTGCCAATATCAATATTGTTATACCACTTATTGGTAATATCTAATAATACTGTAACTGTTGAGTATAAAGGTCGGAATCCATGTTGGCAATTTGTAAGTAAATTTGAGTTATTTAAATAGTCATAGATCTGGTTATGGATCAGCTTTTCCAAAATTTTGGCAACTACTGATATTATGGATATGGGTCTATAATTTGTCATCTCATCTTTAGCTTCTGATTTATAAATTGGGGTAATTCTAGCAATTTTCCAATCATTAGGAAATATACCTGTTAAAATGGACTGGTTGAATATTGATGTAAGAGATGGCGCAATAATTGGTGCCGCAGTTTTTAAGACACGAGTAGAAATACCATCAATCCCCGATGCTTTATTGGGGCCCAACCCTTGTAGCAGTTTTAAAACTTCATTTTCAGAAGTTTCGTGGAAACAAAGAAGTCCATTAACTGGGTAGTTTACATCATTAAGAAAGCTAGCAGGTGATGTAGTCGATCGAGAAATATTGCTCGCAAGTTTTTCTCCTAATTCAACAAAATATTTATTAGAAGCATCAGGGATCAATATTTCATCAATTATTTCACCATCTTCGCCTTTTATTTCTGTAATTTTGTTCTTATTCGACGGTTTATTCATTAATTCATTAATTGTTTTCCAGGTCTGTTTCAAATCTCCAGAATTATTATGAAGTTTCTCTTGATAATACGAACGTTTTGTGTTGATTATCTGTCTATTGTATTTATTTTTTGCCCTTTTATAAGCGGACCAGCTACCAGGTGTATTAATTGTCCTGGTTTTCCTGTATAGGAATTGGATATGACGTTTTTTGTAGATTAAGTCTCTTGTTAACCAAGGTAAACGCTTATTGGAAACCTTCCGTTTTTTTAGCGGAGCGTGATTATCCCAGATTTAAAAAAATCTGTTCTTCCAAATCTGCCAAGATATATTAGGGTCGTATTTGTGTAGATCAAAATCAGACAAGGAGTTCCGCAAATCGTAGAAGAAAGTTCGTTCATTGAAATTTTTGTAGTCACGATATTCAATTATTTTGGCATTTTCCTTGACGGCCTTGAATTTTCTAATCCATAAATAAGGTTGTGGTCACTTATAGAAACGGTTGACACTCCACTAAAAATGATATAATTAGAATTTGTCGTATAAAAATGATCGATTAGTGTCTGACTATCTTTTGTAACTCTTGTAGGTTCTTTTATCAACTGTTCATAATGATATAATCTAGTAATAAATTGAAGTTCCGAAGCCTGAGGAGAAAGATTTATCGGTAGAAGGTCGTAATTTACGTCGCCTAGAAAATGCTTTCTTTATTGTCATTATCGATTAATTGCAAACAATTTTCAAATCTATAGAGGGTGTCAATTGGGTCACTTGGTGGTCGATACCATGTTGTAATTAGAAACGGTTTCGATATTTTTTTAACAATTTCTATTGTAAGAATTTCAATGTCAATATCATTATATTATATTGTTAGATCCCGTAGCTATATATATATATATATATGTATATAGCTACGGGATCTAACCAGCATCCTCTGTGCAATACTTTAATATACACATTTCGCCCCAAAAAAATAAAACTTGCTCCCCCAAAGTAAAACTTTGGATTTCGTAGTCTAGCTACTGTACGTGCCTAACCGAGCTATACAGGTTACTCGCCACACAGAACATGCCAGTCGTCACGCACTAAGTAGACCAATTTGTATTTCTACATGCACTGCCTACAAATCACAACCCTTTTATATCAGCTAAATTGGCTCTTCTGGCCGCTGTTTGATCTACAACATGCAGATATCGCAACTGAGTCACTACCAGTGGTCACTACATGTATACACTGTACCTAACTGACACAAGATTACCCAGTAAGCCACTAATGTGACGTAATGCCACAATGTGAGCTCGACACTAACCTTGTGCAAATTTCATTAAAATACTTCATTAAAATACGAATAATACAAAATATGTAAAATACAAACAATACAAAAATATGAATTGCCCAATAAATGTTTACCCTAAAGTTCGACGCAGCTTTTCCACTTCATATTTTGGTGCGGCTTCGCTTCTTAGTCTCATTTGCAAATGCTCAACATCCCTCTCACGGTCCTGTAATCGCCGCAATATATCTCCGCCACCACTAATTCTGTTGCATTCATTAAGTTGTTTTTTTAAATCAGCGATATATTGGTTTTGTCTAAAATTAAAATATATATAAATAGTTGCTAATACAGTTAATAATCATATCGATAGGTTTTACTGTATTAAAATTTGCGACATTGGAGTGCAATGGCCGCAAGGTATGCAAGACGTTCAAGGATTGCAACGAATACAAGGTGTTTAACAAATGCAAGGAGTGCAAGGAATGCAAGGAGTGCAAGGAATGCAAGAGTACACGGAATGCGACAAGTGCAGGAGCGTAAAGAGTACAAAAAATACAAGGAGTCCAAGATCTGCAAGAAATGTCGCCAAGGTTTGCAAGGAGCGCAGGAGGTGCAGAGAGAGCACGAACGCAAGGAGTGTAACGAATGTAAGAAGTGAAACGAATATAAGGAGCGAAACGAATGTAAGAAGTGAAACGAATGTAAGGAGTGTAACGAATGTAAGGAGTGAAACGAATATAAGGAGTGTAACGAATGTAAGGAGCGAAACGAATATAAGGAGCGAAACGAATGTAAGGAGAGTAACGAATATAAGGAGTGTAACGAATGCAAGGAGTGTAACGAATGTAAGGAGTGTAACGAATGAAACGAATGTAAGGAGTGAAACGAATATAAGGAGTGAAACGAATACAAGGAGTGTAACGAATGTAAGGAGTGAAACGAATGTAAGGAGTGTAACGAATGTAAGGAGTGTAACGAATGTAAGGAGTGTAACGAATGTAAGGAGTGTAACGAATGTAAGGAGTGTAACGAATGTAAGGAGTGTAACGAATGTAAGGAGTGTAACGAATGTAAGGAGTGAAACGAATGTAAGGAGTGAAACGAATGTAAGGAGTGAAACGAATGTAAGGAGTGAAACGAATGTAAGGAGTGAAACGAATGTAAGGAGTGCAACGAATGTAAGGAGTGAAACGAATGTAAGGAGTGAAACGAATGTAAGAAGTGAAACGAATGTAAGGAGTGAAACGAATGTGAGGAGTGAAACGAATGTAAGGAGTGTAACGAATGTGTGGAGTGAAACGAATGTAAGGAGTGTAACGAATGTAAGGAGTGAAACGAATATAAGGAGTATAACGAATGTAAGGAGTGAAACGAATGTAAGGAGTGTAACGAATGTAAGGAGCGAAACGAATGTAAGAAGTGTAACGAATGTAAGGAGTGTAACGAATGTAAGGAGTGTAACGAATGTAAGGAGTGAAACGAATATAAGGAGTGAAACGAATGTAAGGAGTGAAACGAATGTAAGGAGTGAAACGAATGTAAGGAGTGAAACGAATGTAAGGAGTGAAACGAATGTAAGGAGTGAAACGAATGTAAGGAGTGAAACGAATGTAAGAAGTGAAACGAATGTAAGAAGTGAAACGAATGTGAGGAGTGAAACGAATGTAAGGAGTGTAACGAATGTAAGGAGTGTAACGAATGTAAGGAGTGTAACGAATGTAAGGAGTGTAACGAATGTAAGGAGTGAAACGAATGTAAGGAGTGAAACGAATGTAAGGAGTGAAACGAATGTAAGGAGTGTAACGAATGTAAGAAGTGAAACGAATGTAAGGAGTGAAACGAATGTAAGGAGTGTAACGAATGTAAGGAGTGTAACGAATGTAAGGAGTGAAACGAATGTAAGGAGTGTAACGAATACAAGGAGTATAACGAATGTAAGGAGTGTAACGAATGTAAGGAGTGAAACGAATGTAAGGAGTGAAACGAATGTAAGGAGTGAAACGAATGTAAGGAGTGAAACGAATGTAAGGAGTGTAACGAATGTAAGGAGTGAAACGAATGTAAGGAGTTAAACGAATGTAAGGAGTGAAACGAATGTAAGGAGTGAAACGAATGTAAGTAGTATAACGAATGTAAGGAGTGAAAGGAATATAAGGAGTGTAACGAATGTAAGGAGTGTAACGAATGTAAGGAGTGAAACGAATGTAAGGAGTGAAACGAATATAAGGAGTGTAACGAATGTAAGGAGTGTAACGAATGTAAGGAGTGTAACGAATGTAAGGAGTGAAACGAATGTAAGGAGTGAAACGAATGTAAGGAGTGAAACGAATGTAAGGAGTGAAACGAATACAAGGAGTGAAACGAATGTAAGGAGTGAAACGAATACAAGGAGTATAACGAATGTAAGAAGTGTAACGAATGTAAGGAGTGAAACGAATGTAAGGAGTGTAACGAATGTAAGGAGTGTAACGAATGTAAGGAGTGTAACGAATGTAAGGAGTGAAACGAATACAAGGAGTATAACGAATGTAAGGAGTGAAACGAATGTAAGGAGTGAAACGAATGTAAGGAGTGAAACGAATGTAAGGAGTGAAACGAATGTAAGGAGTGAAACGAATGTAAGGAGTGAAACGAATGTAAGGAGTGAAACGAATGTAAGGAGTGTAACGAATGTAAGGAGTGAAACGAATGTAAGGAGTGTAACGAATACAAGGAGTGTAACGAATGTAAGGAGTGAAACGAATGTAAGGAGTGAAACGAATACAAGGAGTGTAACGAATGTAAGGAGTGTAACGAATGTAAGGAGTGAAACGAATGTAAGGAGTGAAACGAATGTAAGGAGTGTAACGAATGTAAGGAGTGAAACGAATGTAAGGAGTGAAACGAATGTAAGGAGTGTAACGAATGTAAGGAGTAAAACGAATGTAAGGAGTGTAACGAATACAAGGAGTGTAACGAATGTAAGGAGTGTAACGAATGTAAGGAGTGAAACGAATACAAGGAGTGTAACGAATGTAAGGAGTGAAACGAATGTAAGGAGTGTAACGAATACAAGGAGTGTAACGAATACAAGGAGTGTAACGAATGTAAGGAGTGTAACGAATGTAAGGAGTGAAACGAATACAAGGAGTGTAACGAATGTAAGGAGTGTAACGAATGTAAGGAGTGAAACGAATATAACGAATATAACGAATGTAAGGAGTGTAACGAATATAAGGAGTGTAACGAATACAAGGAGTGTAACGAATGCAAGGAGTGCAATGAGTAAAACGAACGCAGGGTGTGCAAGAAGTGCAAGGAACGCACTGTAGTGTAAGCAGCACAAGGAGTGCAAGGAATGTCACCTGTCGTTTTTGGAGCAAGGAATGCAAGGAAAAACTAGTATTTCTATGGGTTTGGAATTTCAACTCTGACTTGTTTAAATGAAACTGGAGTGACTGTTCCAAAGTAAAATTCTATTGAATATGGAAAGTGAAATACCAGCTACTGTACATGTACAAGCCTGCAATTGTGTGTGCTAATGTTCTATACAGTGAAATATGAAGGTCCCTCAACAAAACCTTTTATAAGATCAAACAAGGACCTATTGTGAACAGTAGGAATTTCTGGGTTTAATGTATTGCATGTATATACAGTACTGCTAAGAAATAACCTATCATTGCGTCCTCGTCTCGTCTGCGTTCGTCTAGCGTCCGTCTTGCGTTCGTCTAGCGTCCGTCTTGCGTTCGTCTTGCGTTCGTCTAGCGTCCGTCTGGCGTTCGTCTTGCGTCCGGGAGCGTGACAGACGCAGAACCGAAGTTCCTTCTCGTGAAACGTCGGTATCACGTTTATCGAATAGTACTCGATTTAGCGCTAATGTCAAATAATCGCCGCGCCCTCACCGCTCCCAAATAAACGTCGTACGTTCACATCCATAATTGCTGCGGTCCGCGGAGCTTATTTGCAAGAATAAAAACATTTAAAAAGGTCACTGGAACGTTTTTTAGATAATTCCTCTACGATTTGAAAGCGTGTGTGTTTTTCTTTTGACGAAAGCTAAAGTCGAGGCTAAAGGAAGCTGTAGTAAATTCAAGTGTCGGAGTGTTTTATATTACGTAAAATCAGACTGCATTAATTGTATCAGTGGAGGAGTCACTGAAATGTGAATAAATGTCAACAGATCTTTTCAATACATACAGCAAATTGTGCGATGAATTACGTTGAAATGTTGATAATTTCCGAAGAAATGCAAAATTTAAATGTGGCAGGACGCCAGGAACTGAAACGAAAGGAGACTTATAGTGACGTTTCCTTTGGCAGAAGTTTTATTTAAAAAACGGTGTGGAAATAGATAGTTACGAACATGAAAACAGACTAAACAACGTTAAAGAAACAAAAACTAATTCTAAACGTCGTCTCGTCGACGCCGTATATCGAATGGAGTTCTTTTAATAATTTGTGCCGTTCTCCTCGAGATTACTGTATCTTCTGGCAGTACTTTGCGTATGAAGTTAATCTCGAGCCGTGAAAAAGCTTTAGAAAGCTTTCCCATTCTGATCTGTGTGAACACAAGATTCCGAGTGATAGAGCACGAGAGAACAATGAGAACAGAACGACTCGGATAACCTTCGCAATGAAATCGAATCACCGAACGCGATGCGAGCTCCGCAAGACGAACGCAGACGAGACGCTAGACGAACTCAAATCAGACGCGATTTTTGATATATCCAACCTTAACTATATATACAGTAATGATCAATACAGTACAGTATGTTACCTACAGGTACAGCTGTATATTCAAGGGTAAGGATAATTCCCATCTGCTACAAAAACGACATTGTTTTAATAACTTACTTTTCAATGAGTTCTTTGTTTTGTTTCAATAAATGTTCTTTAGAATGAAGTAATAATTTCCATTTCCATGGATCTGAGGAAAGTTGCTGCATTGGAATTCCATGAAAGTTGCCATTCATAAGACAGTTGCTAAGTGTGGTAGGTGGAGTTGGTTGATATACTGGTTCATGTGATAGTGGGGCTGATAAACCATTGTCAAACAATAACATTCCTTCATAATTACTTAACATTTCCTGGTTTACAATTGTAGAGATTGGAGGATTATGAATTGTACGGGGATCAAAGCGTTGTTCGCTGGACAGGCATGGAACTTTATAACAAAGAGATGCAATAGTATATATATCAGAGAAATATAACTACTACAGGGTATATACAATTAAAGTGCCTATAGATAACGTTTGTGGGGATTTAACATATTTGTAATCTATGGATTTCTCCTGAGATAAATTGTAATATATCTTGTCAGATGAAAATTTCATCTTCATAGACTTTTTTGCATCTGTAAAGAAGTTTTCATGTAGACAGATTCCGATTTGACGTCATTTCCATCAACCTTTACCAACAAAAAAGTCTATGAAGATGACATTTTCAGCTGACAAGATATATTACAATTTATCTCAAGATAATCCATAGATTACAAATGTGTTAAATCTGCACAGACATATTATAGGCACTTTAAGGTTTTCCCTGAAGCAAATAATGTGTTAATTAGATTTATGAAATAAATAATATTAAAACAGACAATGTAGCTCATTTGGGGTCTCTGCCTCAGGGGTTGGTTTCCCAACACCTTACCTGTATGCAGCAATATGGTGCCGCTCCTAGCTAGTTAACCTCAAGGGTTTTGGCTCTGATTCTCGTTGCTCAGAAGTTCTCCCCCCCCCCCAGTCCAGGTTACTTTTGGGGTTACCGGGGTCACAGCCGTCAGGCTACTGTAGCAGGGTAGAATGTCTGTTGGGGGTCTAGGTTACCTCAGTGAGTTGTTACAGATCCTTCTGCCATTCACTTATTTCTGTGATAGCAGATTATTGCATGTATCCTGTTCCCTCGAGTCCAGCTTTTAGATTAGCTGTAACCTGGTTGCACATTATTGCATCGACCAGGAGAAGGGGACTCCCTTGGTAGATTGTTTGCTGGCTATTGCATTGGCGAGGGATGCGGTTCCCTCGTTGGATATTAGGCGATTACGTCTGCATGGGATGAGTTTCCCTGGGCAGCCAATAGCCGGATGGGTGACAAGGTTCCCCTCGCATGCTGCTAACAGGTTACATCTGCTGGGGAACACCTCGGCAAATTAAGTGCTGGCTATTGCATCATCTAGGGATGCAGTTCATTGGACGATGATAGCAGTCTTTTGCATCTGCATGGGATGAGTTTCCCTGGGCAGCCAATAGCTAGATGGAGCTGCAGGGAGACAAGGGTCCCCTCGCACCCTGCTGGCAGGTTATTTCATTTGCTGGGGGACGCAGGGTTTCCCTTGGTAGATTGAATGCTGGCCATTGCATCAGTGTGGGACGTATTGTTGTTCAATGAAACAATAACCAAAAATTTATATAATAGACTGATTTCAAAATTTTTCCAGTGGGCCCCTTACTTGGCATTAGGGTTTTATTAGGGTTTAGTATTAGGATAAGTATTAGCATTAGGGTTATAGTATTACCGGTAGTATTATAGGGTTGTAGTAGGATTAGTATTAGAATTAGTATTATGGTTGATTAGTAGGGTATATGGTTAGTTATATATATGGTTAGTAGTGTTAGTATTATGGTTAGTAGTGTTAGTATTAGGGTTAGTATTAGCTGTAAAGCATTTTTTATAGTATATCTACAAAATGAAATGGTTATATACTTGAAGTAGACACCCCTCACTTGAAGAATTCCACCTTACAGTGAGTACATAAGAATTCATATAATTTCAGGGAATTTGAACAATAACCAAAGTTTTACCAAACAGCAAAGAAGATATGGTATATACTGTATATATATAATTTCTAAGTGAAACTTAACGTTGACTCTAATGTTTGCATGGCCATCTGCTCATGGTTTGCATTATGCAGGAACCAGCCTGGCTATAAGTATCTTAATTTCAGTGAACTACAAGTGCATGTAACTGATTGAACAGACATATACAGTAGTTTTATTTATGATTGTGTTAAGCAGTCTCCTGAAGTATTTTTCTGTACACAAGTGCATGGACTAATAACAACATATTATATGCAAGTGGGTTAATAAATGCAACGCAATGCAATATATGCAATATGCATATAATGATAATTAATAAACATAAAATTATGTTTCTTTAAAACAGTATTTGTTGATACAATTTGTAATTGGTACCATAATTTGCTCGATATATCTGACAAACAATTTTCAGATATACTGTATACAGTAAATGCAATTTGATTTTCCTTCCTAGATCAGACAAAATGTCCATACAGAACAACAATGGTCGGTTCAGGAACCAGCCGGCTAGGAGCAGTAAGACGAAGCAATAATAATCGTTTCTTCATTTAAAACACACAGTATAATCTAGCACGTTCATATTTCAGCGCAAATTAATATGTAATGTTGACATTCCGCACCGTGTAAAATTCATTAACTTCTACTTCAACGTCTTCAATATTTCGATTATAAAACGCTGTTAAAACCCAACGATCATAAAGCAAAGTTTCAACAGAAGACCTGTTGTTAAAAACAAGCGCCAAACAACAACCACGCTTCGCTTAACTTCAAGATCTCAAAAGAGCAGCACTTTCAAAATTAATTAATCTTACAAACGGCGTAATATCAGAAGGTCAATATCTTTAAATAAATTGTCAAACAACGTCCACTGATATAAAAGGTTTTGAAAGTTTGCGTAATACTTACACGTGTTAGACATTACTAGCTTGGAACTCAATTCTTGGTTCTCTTTGTGGCTTCTTGTCAAAATAGCAACCAAGAATGACCAGGTGCATCGAATTACAATGCTTAATTTATTTTAGAAATTAGAATAATAATTCGTTGACAAGTTGATTTTAATAAATTCATAATCTTGTAAGTTTATTGTATTGTATTGACTATGTGACCAACAAAACGAAGTTAATGATGTTTTTATTATATGGCTGCTTTAAATTTCTCATATCTCTCAATTTTAAGTTGTTTTACTTGTTTACTTGTTAGTTGTTTAGTTTAGACCGCTAAGGGAACCAATCAGAATGCAGAAAATACATCAATTTTCTAATTTCCACAGATTGCCCCATTTGAGTGATTTGACTGTCTTTTTCCGGTCCGTATTCTAGAAAATCACGCTCTTTCAGTAGCGGTCTGATCACGGTCACAAGTAGCCTGCGTGCAGACTATACAATCAAGGCTATTAAGTTGAAACCCATTTAATTTCCCTCAATCGTTCACTTTTTCCCTTTATGGACAGTGGGAGCCTGGGAAAGAGCATATCCATTGCGGCGCCATTTTTGAAATGTAATGTATCTTGTACTCTTGCTTAAATATAATCATGGTGGAAAGCATTTGTGTTGTAAGCTGCTGTTTTTGTGAAACGTTTCAAGGACAACATGTAAGCGTTATTATTATCGATTTAAAATGAATATATATATAAGGAATATAAACAATATTTGATGTGTTAATCCTGTATTCCTGTCTCTATTAACTATGGTTAATCCCATACTCTGAGTGTGATTGCCATATATTTTGATTTCAATAGGTTAAAAAAGAGAAAAAGTGGACATGCAAAATGTGTGGTCAAAAGCAATCATTCAGAAAGATCTTTTCACAGGGAACTGGCAAAGAATGCCGTATTTATGTACAACAATTGAACAGAATGAAAGGAAGTGTGGATGAACAGAAAGAAGAGTATGTAGAACAGGAAACTAAGCTAACAGTAGAACCTAAAAGAGATAATCAAGAACTCAGAACAACATCTTATAGCAAATGGAGACAATTTATCCCACCAGAACATGGTATGTTGTTACAACTCATTATATTGTAAAAATACATGTATATTATTGTATATAATAAAGGAACCCAGACTGGAAAGTTTGCAAATTGTGCAGGCAAGTTTTGTGCTGTAAATTTTGTTTGTGTGACCAACTTCGGGTCATTTTTGGCCTTGGTGTTATCTGAAAACATACAGTAGTCAATAAGTCATTTTGCACGGTCATGCAGTGACCTAATAAAGGTTTCCAATAATCCAAGTGTGCCGGCAAGTTCTTGTTTGTGCAGAGCAAACTTTCCAGTCTGTAAGGGAACCATCTCCCTTATTTCGACTTGATTAATAATTCATATTTTTTATTAATCGTGAGTGGATGGAATCCTAGGCGTTTTTCAACCTCGTTCCCAGGGCCTTATCTCCGCTCGCGGGGGGGGCGAGCGGGCGGAGATAAGACCCTGGGAACGAGGTTGGGCGTTTTTTTGCGATATCTGACCACAATCATGGGATCCTAAATGCTAAAAATTTTATTGTGATTTTTGCTTTACTATTAAATGGAAAATGGAAAATTGACACAGAATTTGATTCAACTATGCTGGAAATAATTATACAATATTATACAATAACTTTTTTCCTTATCTACAGTAAATAATGCAGTTTTACTGAACTAAAATAACTCAAGTCTTTCACCTTGTAAAATAAAAAAAATAAAAATGTTATTTACCATTTTGTTTGGTCCTTATAGACAAGTATTTGCCCTCGGTCTTATAAATGACCCTTGGCCTTCGGCATTGGGCAGTTTCTGAAACCTTGGGCAAATATTTTTCTATACAGACCTCCCATTTGGTAAATAGTACGTATTTATTTATATCATGGCTGTACGGCACTGAGAGTTCAAATATTGAAATGCTGCAATATGATTGGTGCATGAGCTGTTGGGTATTTCTTGTAAGCGATTGCTTAAAATGTTTTATTGATTTTGGATAAAAAGTAATTTTTTGGCAAAATATAAAAAATATTTGTTTATTTGATTTATCTTTTGTTCATGTTCTATATACAGTACTTGGTTTTCTTAATTGTTAAAAAAAATATATATTAAAACATGGTGAGTTTTGTTGTGACATGTCTCATTAGTTTTCAGTTAGATTGCTGGAAGCTAGGCCATATAATAAAGTATACTTATTGACCTTGCTTGTTCTGTCTGTACTTTTTATTAACCATCTGTTTTCTGCACTTGCTCCACTCACCTTGGTCTGTATTTGAAAACTTTGGTCCAATATTTCACTAGCACAGACCTCACACTTGTTCAATAAGTAGTTGATAATAAAGATTTTTGAAAATTAATCAAACCCAAGATATCTGGCTTAATGTACCAATGCTCTTAGCACTCTGGTATGTTAAGCCTAACACTTTGGGTTTGATTCCTGGTTGGGGTGTTTGGGGTGTTAAGCCCCCATGAGACCTTTGGGTTCAATTCCCGGGTGTGACAGTCAAATAAATTTTGAAAAACACTTTATGAATATATTATTACATCCTCTCTCTGTTAAATACTTGTAGTTAAAATTATTAGAGATTTTTATTGCATCTATTGTTCTGTTAATTCTGAGAACTCACATGATATTTCCCCCTGTGATTTTAGAATATTCCAAAGATAACAAAGAAAGTGATCAAGAAGATTCCTTTACTACCGAACGAGAGTTTTTTAAGAAACATAAAGGTGAGAAGAGAAAGAAAACAAATGGCGAAACAATACTGCAGAAATTGCAAGATTTTCCCAGAAAAATCCCAAGACATGATACCACTACCAAGAGCAAAGATAGTACTACGTCCTTGGGGATGAATGAGTTCAAAAATACTGAGAAAAATGTAGTAAACACAACAGGTGTTGATGGAATGAATAAATTGTCAGAATATTATTGTGAATATAATTATTCAAAAGAAAATGAAATGCACAACGTATATCAGTCAAGCTCATCCTCCAGCAGCCAATTGAAAACTAATGGCTTGACAGGTCATTCAAAATCTTCAAAGTGGTCAAAATATACATAAATCTAGTGGACAAGTAAAGTACCATTGATTGTACACATATTCTTATCTTATACTCGTGAGAATGTTTACTGCAACATTACTATGGAAATAATTGTTTATGAGCTCAGACTCTTGCAAGTAGCTGTTGTCTGAATCACCTAACATATATCTGATGTAATTAATTTACTTTCAAAAGAATAAACTTTTGATTTGCAAGGTGAACATACAATAATAATAGGTCTGCAATGCGTACACGCGTCTAGGAGTGCTGGCGCTTACGCACAGAAACATTAGAAATATGTAGTGTACATGTGTGTACTGTTTAAAAGAGAGGTACGGGTAACGTACATGTGTCAGCTGGCATGAGAAAACTGAAAAGTTTGGACAAAAAGCAAAGCAAATAAAAAATGCATAAATTATAGAACATACAAAAGTTATGAATTGTTCAGTACATCAAGTAGCAATCCACTACGTCTAAGGAGTTCTTTGTTGTATATGCCATTTTGTACAACCAATACAATACAGGCCTGTCACTACAGGGCCTAGGGGAGTCATAAAAAATTTACAGTATGTAGTTGCTGAAATGCAGACAAATTACACCCTCAAAACAAGTTATTTTCAATGGGACAAACATCAGAACTCTCCAACTACAAGAAGTGTATGCTTTTACAATTTAGACTTTTTTACCCCCTTGTACTAGTTCGTACGTGTGTTATAAGTATTCATCAGTCTCGATATCTCGATGGTTAGAGCATCAAACTGGAGAATGGAGATCAGAAGGTCGCGCTTTCGATTCCCGTCTGGGGCTCAGAAACATTTTTCTGAGTTTCCGTTAAAAGCTTGAGTAGCAAACAATTTCTATATTGAAATAACTAAGCTGCAAATCACATTTAATATATTCTGGTAAAAGATACAAAGACTCATCGAATCTGCTGATTTAGCAGTACGTAGCCTTCTCTCCTGCCATCTGAGTTCTGGTAGAACGTCCAACCAGAGATCAGAATGTTGCGCTTTCGATTCCCGTCTGGGGCTCAGAAAAGTACATTTTTCTGAGTTTGCAAGTTTGAGTAGCAAACAATTTACTATATTGAAATAACCAAGCTTAAAATCACATCTTAATAAACTACATGTACAGGTTTTTTAAAGTGTCTATATTAAGCCAACTATAGTTGAACAGTGAAATATTTCTTGGATTTGATATTTCCTTAAATACTTTAGTAGATTTATGTTTTTAAATGCTATAGTGAATGTGACTTCACCCGGAATTTGGGTTTCTTTCCTGCCTTAACGTGTGATGAACTTTTTTTGGATTTAGTTACGCCCTGTTTAAAGTGCCTATGAAACGAAAATTTCGTTGTTCCGATTATACTTTTATTTGCAAGAGCTCGTGAAATGATAGAGTAACTTTATTGACAGTTTTTCAATATCTCTTTTCGTTCTCAAGATATTAAGATTTCAAATGAATATACCCTATGACGTCACTGGTTGTATACAATGTATTTACATATTGGAAAATCGTGTATATCTTGAAGATTATTGAAAGAAATAACGCGAAACTTTTCATGTGGATGCACGGTGTTCTTACATTTAGTCGTCTGTAAGTTTCATGGTTGTCATGGTAAATTATCAGATTCCAGACCTCATAAATTCCAAAAGACAATTGTTTGTTTCCTCTTTGATAGCACCCGTTTTCGAATCGATGTTGTTGGAGCAGATTAACTAAGTCAGTCAAATCCTGCTCAAGTACTACCAACTCCAAAAAAGTTGCCACTGAAGAGAATGCAAACACTAGTGAAAATTGTGTTTTCGAAATCATGAGGTCTGGAATCTAATAATGTAATATGACAATCATAAAACCTGCACGGTGTTATTGCATTTAGTCGTCTGTATCTGCATGCAACGTTTCGAGTGATTTCATTAAATAATCTTCAAGATATACACGATTTTCCAATATGTTACCAATCGTAATATCTTGAGAAGGAAAAGAGATATGGAAAATCTGTCAATAACGTTACTCTATCATTTCACGCGCTCTTGCAGATAAAAATATAATCACAACAACGAAATTTTCGTTTCATAGGCACTTATTATTAAATGTTTTATTTGTTTGATAACTAAGTCTAACGGGTTCACAGTAATTGGCGAAGGTTGTTGTGGTATCGCAGCCTGTAAAAAGCTCAAAACAATGGGGGAAATTGATAGAATACAAAATAATGAAGTTGAGGTTATGCGCCTATTGATGTTGCGCGTGCAGACGCTTGTATTTCCTGTGATGTCATCATAATGATGCATTATGGTATTTGTGCAATTGGTCTATAATAAAGTCGAAATATTACAATTATTTTCGTCTTGTTCATCGTTATCTTTCGACCATAGTCCAAACAGTTTTACACACTTTCTTCCACAGTTTTCTTTACTTTTTTTCCCTCATCGCCGTCCTAAGATCAGCTATCTCAATTCCCTACACGCATGGTGATTGGATATGAGATGGGTCTCACCATTTATATTCGTCTTGATATTAACTCTTTCTTATCATCGGAATATATTATATCTTATCTTATTATAGTTTGTCGTCACACTTTTCAGTTTAGTTTTTTTAGTTAGTTTAGTGGATCATTTATCACTCTTTTTAGGTGAACGGCATACCCCAACAGGCTAGAAGACGAATTGATAGGGTTTCGAGGGCCTACGATTTAAGATCGTTATCCGAGAAGATCCGAAAGTCTTACCATTTGCTGGTATTATTGCAAAGGTAGCACTTTCTCCTCTGAATTATTTTTAAGACCCTGAGTGGTGGTCCGCGACCCAGGATTTAAACCTGTGTCTCCCAGCTCATAGTGAGTTAGTTGTCAACTGGTTTTGGTTTGTGGTCTAAGGTAACACCAGGCCAGATTTCACTTCACACTTTGCTTTGATTTTCATTAATTAATCATGTGTACTTAAATTTCTGTTCCTGCATGTTCATGTGTATTCTTTATTTGTTTGTCTATATGTTTGTCACTGTCACTATATGGAGGTGTGGAGAAAGATTAAGACCAACCGCCTTCCCTAATTTGCTTAAATGAGTAAAATGTATTACGATCTCTTATGATATGGCTTGGCTCACGGTCTTAAAGCAGCTTTTCTGTAATCTGATTGGTTCCTGAACGGTCTTTACATATAGGATAAAAACCGAGTGGGAGGTTTTGATGTTGTTTATAAACGTACCACACCCATTTTCTATTGTTCTCAAGAGGTTTTGGAAAATTTTGTTGTGAATTGACTAAATACTAATGTGTAACTTGTCTATGTTGAGTAAATTTCTTGTTGAGTGAAAATGTTTCTGTATTCACTGCTATTTGATTGAACACTCATTCTAGGTTTTGGATTTGAAACTCAAGACGTATACCAGTCTTGAATTTCTAATTCAAGACCTGTAATGTGTGTAAAGTCAGCCCCAATCTCCCTTGTCGATAATCAAATGCCGCCACCAACTTTTAGAATGAGGTCTTGAGTAAGATACCAAAACCGATTGGGAACAATAGAAAATGAGTGTGGTAGGTTTATAAAAACCGGTAAAGACCGGTCATTACAAAACAACTGAAACGTTTTAAAAAATTGCGAAAAAATTGAAGAAACGTGAGAAATTCAAAAGAGCCATATTAAAAACCTTAATAATCTCGTTTGATCGGGTTTTACACACTTGTCTCTTCGCACAGTTTTGCGTAAAGACCCCCCGCTTGGTGAATAAGTGTTTAATTGCCAACCTCGACTTGGAGCTATTGTTACATGGGTAAGATCTTTTTACTTGGGCTACTGTGGTAGCACGGGTCTAGCTACTGTAGGTTTCGGCTCTGCTTTGTCTGGTTACGAAATGGCAATTATTGCATAACCCGTCAGGCTTTGCGAAACTAAGCGTTATTCTTCACTCTTTCTTTCTTGTCTTCCCTGATCGCTTGATCAAGCTGTTCGAAGTCGAGTGTTCTTTCTTGGACAAGTTAACACATTCACAATGCCTTACAACACTAGCCCATTTTAATAGTAGCCCGACTAACCGCCTAAAAATGAATTTCTTCAATGGTTAATGAACCAACCTTGTTGTAGCAAATAACAAGCTTGAAAATATTTCGAGACAGGATGTCCCCAGGTGCCGAGCTCGGCTTATTTATCCGGTAAATAAGACCTTATACTGAAATAATTCACCATCAAAACTAAGGGCACTCATGGGCACATCTATCACTAGCCACCGGATAAAGTGACTTATCCTGGCTTTGTACAACCATGGATAAGAGACTTTATATCACAGTAAACGCTTCCTAATAGTGCTTGGTTAAAGTTAAGGCTTCATATAATTCCGTCTAAAATACTCCATGATATTAAACTTTCTGAGCTGCATTACCTGTTATTATTATATGGCTTGGCTCACGGTCTTAGCGTAGCTTTTCTGTAATCTGAATGGTTCCTGAGCTGTCTTTACAAACCGGTAAAGACCAGTCATTAAAAAACAACTTAAAAGTTTTAAAAATTACGAAAAAATTGAGGAAATGTGAGACATTTAAAAGAGCCATATAATAAAGAACTTATTAACTTCGTTTGATCAGTCTTTACGGCAAAATTAACCCGCCCTTCGTCGCTTGGTCTAATGGTCTGTACTGAAAAACCGCGTGCAAGATATTTTGCCGCCGTATAAATGTCCTCCCACTCGGTCGATAAGTGTTTATTACTGCTGATGAGTTCGTGGGATAAAAGTCTTTTAATTATCTATTGTATACAACCGGACCTTCAACAGAAGTGCACAACTCATTCACGTGCTTCCAGAGTGACGATGAATTTGTAATACCCCAATATATATTTTTAATTATCTGAGGGCTGAGGTGTGTTGTTAGTGTGTTTATTTTCTTATTAATCAGTCAATCACCTTTAACCTGGTAAAATCGTTAACGCCGAACAATCTCTACAACATTTAACCCGACACTAATGATATATTTCAGATTCACCCTCAGGGTTACATGAACATTTATCAAAATCATTAACCAACTAACGAGTCGAAATAAGATTGTTGAGTGAGATCAGTTGAACTTGCAGCTTCGACCCCGGTCTGCTGCTCTACCAGTTGAGCCACTGGAATCCCGAAGGTGCTAGTTCAAATCTCGCTCAAGTCAACAATTTTCTATATCGACTCACTGGTGTAGGTTAATCATATCGATAAATTAATGATATTATAGTTCTCTATACACAGTACCTTCAAGGTTTAAATAGAATGACGCAGTTTAAATTTTACACTTGACTTCATACCAGCAATTTCAGTAATATATACACATCCAGCTTGTTCTTTTGAGTTTATACATATACTATAAATACATCAGTTTTATCTTGGTTCATAAGGTTTAGTAATTTACAGATCTTGGTTTAGTTTGTAGTCATTAGACTTCGTCTTTAAACCTGGTGTCATTTGGGATAATAATTGTTCGCGACTGCCTAAATGTTTGTACAATGAATATGTTGCATCCTTAAACAAAACTGAAGCCTCTTTAGCAAGTATTTTAGCCTGTTTTTTACTTTTGCACATCACCACATGACAATCAACAATATCAGCTGTTTTACCAAATTGATAGGTGAAGAAGAAGATCTTTGGATTCACTTGATAGACGGCACAAAACTGAATACGTCGAATTTTAAACACAAGTGGTGATATAATACTGTCTGCGAGACTCAATGTTATTGAAAAATCTTGTTCTGAAATAGCTAGATTTCGTTCTTGAAGTTTTATTTCTTTTGATTTCATTCTGTTAGTACGCGTCGTCGTCGCTTCAACAAAAGAACACATTTCCGCTAATCCAGGTCTTTCAAGCTGTCCGGAGCCAAGATATTTCACAGTAAATTCCTCCTTGAATTCTGTACGGTGATCATATTTCTTCGGTACGAAAAACTTCATACAATTCAGTCTAAAAGACTCCATGGTATTCAACTTCGGCTGATATCTTTACCACCTCTTACTAACGATGTCTTCGTGGGATATAAAGAACAATTATAACATCAACTGCCTGCACTTGGTGATTTTAATATATTTTATTGGCCCCGTCTGAGTGGCATGGAATTTAATTGCGCAGCCTTATTAACATATTTAATTAATTTCAACCTTTGCGTCACTGGAGAGGAACAAATAACAAAGAAATGGCTAAATGTGGAGATTAACAAAACAAACACAAATTAAACAACTTCAGTTGGACTTATTAAAAACAAGACGCCTGCTAGGCAACTCGGGCTACTTTTGGGCTGCCAGCTTGGCATACTGTAATTTTCGCCAAATTTGTCAGTTATCAGAAGTTTCCGGTTAAAATTGTTCAGCTGTTGTCTCTTAAATACAGTTTAACTGTTCTTTGGGCATTTAAATTGTAGTAAACGTCTAAAACAATCATCCTGATTGGCAAGAGTTACGATCCCTGAATAGCAAAACTAAGTAAGGAGCTGCTTTGTGCGACTACATTTTGCAGTTACGGCCGATCACCAGCGTCTGTAATTTGGCATATTTGTCGTCTCAACATTAATAATTCATGATGCAAACACAAAGGAAATCAGTACAAGGTCGAATTGTGATGAAACACTATGGCTTAATTTGGACAGAACTGATCTGGAGGTGCTAACAACCCTAAAACCCGCCGCACACGAGAGGAAACACTTTAGCAAATGGCCTGGCAAGGCAGTTTGCTCAGCTGTTTCCTCTCGTGTTCGGCGGAGTTTTCGTGAGAATTTCGCCACGCAAAGCCGAGAGGAAAATATCTGTCATGACGTTTGATATTTTTGGCCTTGAAAGGCAAATTCCTCACCGTGTGCGGTGACGTGTGAACCGGGTTCAGCCAGATTAATCAATTAGCCAATGAAATTGGATTACTCGCTCACGTGATTTCAAAGTTTAAGATGGCGGAGATTGCTGAGTTTAGCTATGGCCAGTTTATGGCTGTTTATACGATGTGAGATCCACGGATTTTAAAAACAGGGATAAATCCAATCATAATCGATGGAATTGTCTGAATGCATCGTAGTCTTCCGCATTCAATTCGCGTAAAATATTTGGGTATGCCCCTTGTTGCTGACTTCTCAAAATCCATTCTCTGGCGCATGTCTTTCTGCGTCTAGATCTCCTGCGACAGATTTTTCGAACTAAAAGAACTACTAAAAGTGCTGTTAGTGCAATCTTGTCGCTTTGCCTATCTTCGTCCGCCATCTTGAACCGAAGTCCGAAATTATATTTTGAAAGTCTCCGCCATCTTCAACTTTGAAATCACGTGAGCAAGTAATCCAATTTCATTGGCTAATTGATTAATCTGGCTGAGCCCGATTCACCGCACACGGTGAGGAATCTGCCTTTCGAGGCCAAAAATAGCACCCTCGCGGTTCGCAAAGCCCGACAGGAAATATTATTGCGCAATTTTGCCATTTTGTTGAACCCCCCGGCCAAAAACGAGCCGAAACCTAAACTCGTGCTACCACAGGTAGCCCGAGTAATTAAATTGCTGCATAAAACGCGTCTTCTGGTCAGCGCGCATCTCCAAATTGACAACATTTCTTACAGTAAAGTTTTTTGTGTCCCGACACAAAATTGGAGACAGGCTTACATGAAGTAACCAGCTTTAGGCATACATGAAGTACCTGCCGAACGATTTCTTTGTTGATTTCACTTATTTTGAGGTCTTTCGTTCTTGTAAATGATTTCGTAACAGAACCAAACAAAACCTTATAAAGTACAATGACGTGAAAAGGCCTGGAACGAACGTACAAGACCGCGTAGGAGACTGCTACAAAATCGGCCTCCAGAAATGGACCCATTTTGACTCGGCTTGACTTGAGCAATATAAATTTGAAACTATTGGTTCATTTCTGTCTCTTGATATTATGTTTTGTGTATGTTTTCAAAATGAACACAGTTGAGAAAAATAGAAAAGTTGCGTGGGAGACTGAATTGGTATTGATATATTTATATATATGTGACGTGTTTGTAAAAACAAATTATAGACATAACTATACTTCTCCTTTAATAAAGTATTTGAATATTTAGTAAGCCAACAAATAACAGAGAAATTTCCTAATCGATACTACGCAATCGTCTAGTTCTGCCGCAAACGTCATAGTTGTGAAACAGCACTTACATGATGACAGAACTTTGGAGAAAAGCTTTAAGGCTCGTTTACACAGGCGATTTTTCTCTTTTTAACACATAATATTGAACCATTTGTGCAGATTTATGATGTTCAATACTTTAGTGAGTTATCCACTATATCGCATACGTCAGGGTCAGAAAAATCGCAGCAAAAATCGCCTGTGTAAACGCGCCTTTAGACACAGGAGAGAAAATTTGTTTGTTGTCAACAGATATGAGTAAGGTATTCGACTTACTACATAATCTTCTTATTAGCTATTAAGCTGAATTCCTATGACTAAATAAACAAGGTCTTGCATTAATTCGATCATAAGGTAGAAGGAACAGGGTCAGATTAGAGCAAGCTATCAGTTCCTGGAAATAATTAGTTGACACAGTCTCCAAGGCTCGGACTTTGGCCTACTGATATGGAATATCTTCCAGAACGATGTAAGATATAAAATTAATGAAATCATGAATGAAACTGGAAAGAACCTTGTTAGATCAAAATTAAAACAAAGTGCAGTAATAGCTTCAGTAAGCGGTTTAGAGAGAATCTAAAGGGGAAATCTTAGTAAGTATTGAAAAATAATTTCTGGAAAACAAGGCGAAATATCGAGTCCTCGTAAGACTTGGAAACCCGACATATCAACCCGATATCCCAATTGGGGTTCCCAGTGATAATCTAGAAACACTTAGAAACATGAATTAAATCGTATTATCAAAGATATAAGACTCACCCGCGTGTAATAGGTTTTTGCCTGTTTTTCAATACAGCCTCTGTGTAGCATTACCATTATCCAGGACAGAGGCACAAGAAGTAATTTATTCCAAGGGCCATTAGCTACTTATATTTTATGTAGTAGTATTTTTGTAGCATATTTTATATTTAACTTACTATCTATTTTTAACTGTCATACTATTTGTGTTTTTACACTAAATATGGTCTAATAAAGCTTTATAATTATTTATTTATAGAGCTATTATAAAAAGCTGCTATTGATGGGAGTGTTTTACTATGAAATATGCAGTGACATCAGACATGATTTTCCATATATATCGATCACGTGATTAAACATATTCCCACCTTTTGCATTGAATCTATATAATAAAAAGAAAATTACAAGGTGACTTGAAGATATGAATTTGATCTTCTCGTGGTAAAAACAATATTTTACTCATTCGCTAAGCTCATTCGTAAAATATTGTTTTCACCACTCGAAGATAAAATTCATATCTTCGCACCACCGTGTAATATCCTCTATATACTTATAGTCATATATTGTCTGGCGACAAAAGGAAACTGGAACGAGTTCAGGGTAGTCTTTAATGAAGTTTAATGATAAGTTGTGGTCAAGAAGGACCCACATAAAAAGGTGGTGAACTGCCGAGGTTTCAGATACGAAATAATAACGTTTCGAGGGCTCGGTTCCTAAAATCTCGGACGTTCACCACCTTTTCAAAAACACTGCCTACGCAGCAGTAAAACTATATAAGAACAGGAAATGGCTATACACAAGATCACTTTTATTAATAAGTGAAAAGTATTATTGCAAACATTTAAAAGTATGTACATGTAAATGATTAGAAATGTTTACGGCTTATATTTTGAACAACTTTTGCAAATATATTTCTTGCGATTTACACAAGACGCCCGACCGAAATATGGTCATCACGACTCATCAGTGACAGTGCAAACACAAAATTACTTCCGTGAGCAATCTCCTCCTACACAGCACTTTACCAACCTAAAAGAAACAAAGAAAAAGGCTCTGTCAAAACTCAGAGACATGAGTCATAACTTTCAAGGAAAAAGCGAGAAACGAGCAAAGACCAGACTGAAGGGGATGTTGCCAAAAACGCGCATGGCTTTCAAACGTAACTAATTATAAATATATATGCTGACACCCTGACGACTCAATGTCTTATACCGAAATAATAGAACTTAGGCAGCACACCTAACCAAATAAAAGTATTAAAAGTTTACACATAAATTAAAGTTTATCTTACCTTGAAAGATGACGAAAACGCACAACGTTTCGAACAAAGAAAGTCAAAGAAAAGAAAACCTCAGTCAGAAGAAAGACTTTATCAGTCATATGCTCATATTAGCCTACATCCGTTTCCACTTCGTAGATATATAGGCTTGGCCAAACGTATCTTGGGCAGGCTGCAGGCATTAAAGCTGGGAAATCGGAAGAATACGTGTATAAATGTCGGCAGGTTTCGCCTAGATACGACGCGTTGCAGTGTTGACACGTGAGTTTGTATACAACATCGGATCTCAAATATTGTAAAGGAATAAGGTCTTTAAAACTAAAAAAGTTCGATAAACAACGTATAGGTTGAAAAGTAATACGTAGCTACTATATATATTTTGACATATATTTGTTGACGAATGTGAAATGCATGGATGCCTGCAGTGCATAGTTAGTAGAGGGAGATGGTTTGGAAGCTCCATGCATTGGCAAGATGACGCAATCGTCATGTTATTGTATTGGAGAAAGTGTTTGTTTAACAAACACTTTATATTGGTTGGAGAAAGGAAATTCTATGTACACGTGACGGCGAAGGACTCACAACACGTGACGATGAAGGACTACACTAATTAAATCTGAACGTTGTTATTGGATGACTGCTTCATTATCCAGAAAATACAATACGTTCAGTGACCGTGAAAGTGAACAACAACATAGATTCTACTATAAGTATGGCCAGTGTAAAGCCCGGTTTCCATATGCTGATCGCAACGATCGCAGCGATTGCAACGATCGTCGACTCGTTGCGATCCTTGCGATCGTTGTATTCATATAGAAATCGGGCTTCGATCGCAACGATAGAAATGTTTCTATCTCTGCGATCGCGATCGCAACGATCGCAATGATCGCAAGGTCGCCAGGTTTATGGTTTCCATATGATCGCAATGATCACAATGATCGCAGAACTCTTTATTTCCTTATTCCTGTCGTAGCAACAGGTTTTTAAAATTTGTCTAGTTCTTCATGAAAAGTGATGTATGAGGAGCATAATTTGAAATAGCGAAATAAAATAATGTAAATAAAGCCATTCTTATACGCAATTGGCAAACAACCCAGTAAAGGTCGGTTTACTATAAACGGAAGAACTAATTAGGAACGACCATTAGAGCGATTTATGTCCAAAATTGGTAATGTTAGATTCGATCAAGTTATCTATCTATCTAACACAAGTTTCTGTAAGGAAATAACTTTGTCTAATCTAGAAGATACAATTCTTAACTTTGTTAGAACATTGTGTTGAATGCTCCTAAAGCACTATGGCATCACTTTACGGCACACGTCATGTAGTACAGATTCGTAATGGCTTCGTAATTCATCCTAAACTTTTATTTTGTTAGTATTTTTATGATTTGTATTTAATATTTAATTTGTATTTAACTTAAAGTGCCTATGCAATGAAAAATTTAGTTGTAAAATAACTCTTTTATTTGACAGAACTCTTGAAAGTATAAAGACTAACCATTTGCAAATTTTCCATATTCACTTCACTCTTGAGATATTGAGATTTGTTTGATATGTAAATGAACATACTTATGACATATCACACTGCATAATAACTTATTGAAAACGCTTATATATCCTTGAGATTATGTAATGAAATCACTTAAAATGCAGGTGCATGTGCGTGGATGTATCCAATGACATCAAATAAACAAATCATCAAACGATTCCATGTGATAATGGTAAAGATATGCAGAATTTTTCAATAAGTCATTATGCATTGTGATGTCATAAGTATGATCATTTACATATTAAACAAATCTTAATATCTCAAGAGTGAAGTGAGATATGAAAAAGTTGTAAATGGTTAGTCTTTATAGTTTCAAGAGTTCTTTCAAACAAAATAGTTATTTTACAACTGAATTTTTCATTGCATTTGCATAGGTACTTCAAGTTTTGTAAATATTTTTACACAAAACTAATTAATACTTATCAAATCATTAATAATTAATGAAGAAAAAAAGGAAATCAGTTGCATAACGGAGGTTTTAAATCGGATAAAGATTCGTCCTGATTTACACAAACTTTTCCTTCGATTTCCTCAGCTAAAACAGCTTGTATCTTCAAGATGTGTATTCATTTGATAAGCCATATAAAATATTCGCGTCCAATCTTTATCTGTAATACAAACCTCGCCTTCGCCTCGATATATCAGATAAAGATCAGCCGTTAATATTTTATCAATCACTTGAACTTGAACTATATAGTCTTAACTTCATATTCTTTATAATTTAATATAATTTTAACTTTTATCGATGGCCACTAGTTTATCATTGTAATGTACTGATGGCACGAAACAGGATTAATAAAGATTGGACTCATAGATAAACAAATGAAAAAATATATTCTAAGATGGTGAATAGAGAACTCCTTCCAAAGTCCTGGGCCCTATATACATGTTTTGGCCACAGTAACCCAAATTAAAACCAATATATTACAATCATCGTAAGCTGTCATGTGATACCCTGTTTCAATGATGTACATAAAAGTACAGTTCCATTGAAGCTAAGCATTACAAACCCAACATGAATGTTTCTTTTTCAAGTATTCTTCCAGCTTCATACTTCTTCAAATATTTTCAAACCAACATCCTGGTGTCATCCAACCATGGTGTTATAAAATTTAGTAAAATCCCTTCCTTTGTAATTCATCGAGATTTAACGTTGTTCTGCATGAATTTATCAGAGTTTTGATTCAACAAGAATTCTTTGCATATCAAACAGACTTTGCTGCAAGCTCTCCAGAAAACGCTCACAGTTTGTGACTTTGGAACTTAGAAAAGTTGTTGCTGTTAAAGTAATACTACAAAAAAACAACATGAATATTAATGACAGCATAGTGACTAATGATTATCTTTTTGAGTGAAGTAAAAATTAATTATCAATTTAGATTGTCCATGTTAATATTTATGAAATAAACAAAATAATATACATGGATGCTTGGAAATATGAAATTTATTTCTCGTCTTGAACAGGATATCTCATTCGTTCACTTCGCTCACTCGTAAGATATCCTACAGTATATGTAATAGTTCACGCACGAGACGGAAGACTTTACCGGGATTTCAAAGTCCGAGTGCCTATATTGAAAATGCGAGCATTTTTAATGGACGAGGGCAGTGTTTGAACTGACTTCTCAAACATAGTAATTTACATATTTTCAAAGTCCTAGGACTTTGAAATATTTCAAAATGTCATCACGTGATCAGCTAGATGGATCTTCCTCCAGTTTCAAAACACTAATTAAACATTAATTTCTTTTGTTTTTGGTTTATGAATTATTAATGAGTTTGAGAAATATTACATCCAGAACCAACTGTTGTGGTCTAGTGGTTACCACACATGTCCTGGGTCGTTCCACCACTCAGGGTCTTAAAATAATTGAGGAGAAAGTGCTTCCTTTGCAACAACACCAGCAAATGGTAAGACTTTCGGGTCTTCTCGGAAAACGACCTTAAATCGTAGGCCCTCGGAATCCCTATCAGTTGCTAAACTGAATAGTCGAACGCTTAAAACATGAGTCTCTGGCTCGGATAAATAGGGTAACCTTATCCTGCGTGATCGACTCTTAATAAATCATACTCATACTGATCTTGTTCAACACACGAAATAAATTCCTTATTTCCGCACATTCATGTATTTAGTTTAGATTAGTTTTATAAGTAACTTAAGTATAACTTAAGAATGTATTATTGTAAGTCAGCTAAGCATTGAGACTATTGTATAATGCTCCTAAAACGTCTTTATTATTATTATTATTATTATAAAAGGTTATCTCAGAAGCTATACAAAACTTAAACTTTCTAACAATGTTTTAAAATGATTACCACGATGACAAATTTGTTGCGATTTTTTCCAGAAAATGAAAGTAGCTACAACACCAAATAAGTACACTCACTTAATATAAAACCAAATATTTTCACAAATGGCGACAAAGTCTGTTCTGCGCATGTCCACGTTTCTGTTTACATTGTTTGTTTACATTGCATTATATAAACATTGAACATGAAGTATTGCGGATTTGTTTTCCACGCTTGAGCTTTTCCGCCTAAAAAGCATGTTATAAGAAGCTGTTCTGTTCCTAAATGTGGATAATATATCAAACTACCACTCGCGCCTTCGCCACCTTTGACGAATACTCGCTTTCGAACTGTCGAAAATCTATTCCGTTAAAGTTTGTTGACATATGGAGTCCCCCACGTTTGAAATATCACACATGCGCAGAACGGACTTGACGGCACCTTTAACGTCAAAAAGTGCCTATAACGTCAAAAGAAATTATTGTTTTATTTGGAAGAACTTTTAAAATAATAAAGTAACTTCTTTTGAAGATGTTTGCTTCTTCACTTTGTTTTTGAAATATTTCAGTTTGTTTGATATGCAAATGTCTGGAATTTCGTCACAACATGCATAATGACTTACCGGAGAAGTTTGTGTATCACTTTCATTCTCAAACGAAATCCTTTAAAATCAAGAAGTTTGGTATTGTGGGAGAAACACGCGCACATGTTATTCACACTTTAGTGTTTTCATATCATAAAGGCAAAGATATATAACATTCTCTGATAAGTCATTATGTATGTGTGACGAAATTACAACATTTGCATATCAAACAAACTGATATATCTCTAAAAGAAAGCGAAGAAACGACAATCTTCAAAAGAAGTTACTTTATCATTTTAAAGCGCCTATCCAGCCTGTGGGGATTTTACATATTCGTAATCTTTGGGTTCTAACAAAAAGAAATGTAATATATCTTGAAAATGTAATATATCTTCGAAAATTTCATCTTGCTTTTTTCCCTGCTAAAGTGCACAGGAAGTGACGTCAACGCAGGGACACGCAATATTTTGCGGCGTTATTCAACAGTGAATGTTTAGGAATTGAGTGAATTTTGTCTAAACAGGGTGTTTAAAGTTCAAAGCCAAACTTTCGCTGTATTTCATTGCTGAATCACTCGGCAAAATATCACGTGTCCCTGGGTTGACGTCACTTCCTGTGAACGTTAGCGGGGAAAAAGGGCATGAAAATGAAATTTTCGAACGACAAGATATATTACAATTTTTCTCAGAAGAATCCAACGATCACAAATATGTAAAATCCCACACAGGCTGGATAGGTACTTTAAAAGTTCTTCCAAATCAGATAATAAATTTTTTTGACGTTATAGGTGCTTCGATATACAAGTAAATCTTTTCACACATGGCGATCGACAAACCATTAATGGCGGCTAAAAGAAAACGGTCATATTTGACAAAAATAAGCTCAAAATTTCGCAGCCTTATAAACTTATGAAAAACATTTAACCGAATGTTTCATCACAGTAGCACTTTGATGTGTTAAAACTCATTTAATCTCTAGGGCAATCAAATTCAGCTAGCCAAAATATTTATAAAAAGGTCTATATATTTAAAACAACATATTGTACCAACCGTTCATCCCCGATGCCGTAAAATGCTCCATAACCATCTTCAACCATTGGAGGTGTTGCACCATAAACTGACATATATCCCAATAAACTTGTGGAAATTATAAAATTTCCATCTCCACCGCTATTTTAAATTACAAAGAAATATCAATTAAATGGGGCGCTTTTTGTGAGATAATAGAGGAAAGATATAAAGATGTGTGTAAAAGTTGCGTCGTTATCAATATGACATAATTCAGTGCTAGTGGCAGTACAAACGTCTGCTACTGCCTGTGAGTTATCTTATAACTCTGTCAGTGTTTTATTCAGGGTTCTATGGTTGTTATTAATTACTTTAACTGAACAGTTCAAGTAATAAAACGTTGAATTCCCTTTACTAATGAGCTACACATACTACTAATGAGCTACACATACTACCAATGAGCTACACATACTACCAATGAGCTACACATACTACCAATGAGCTACACATACTACCAATGAGCTACACATACTACTAATGAGCTACACATACTACTAATGAGCTACACATACTACTAATGAGCTACACATACTACCAATGAGCTACACATACTACCAATGAGCTACACATACTACCAATGAGCTACACATACTACCAATGAGCTACACATACTACCAATGAGCTACACATACTACCAATGACAATGAGCTACACATACTACTAATGAGCTACACATACTACCAATGACAATGAGCTACACATACTACTAATGAGCTACACATACTACCAATGAGCTACACATACTACCAATGAGCTACACATACTACCAATGAGCTACACATACTACCAATGAGCTACACATACTACCAATGACAATGAGCTACACATACTACCAATGAGCTACACATACTACCAATGAGCTATACAGACTACCAATCAGCTATTTTAGATTTGAGCAAAAACTTAGTTTATTAATAATAACTTTATTATAAACTCAGGCTTTTCATATTTCATTTGATTAGCAGACGTATAGTACTAGCCTACGTAGCGGCTCTCGATTATAGACCTCTTTCGCATAATGGCGGCCAGTCTAAATATTCTTTTATATGCATCTAAATTAGCCTTCGTTTCTGGCCTCATTATAAAGCAAAGATTCTTTGGAATTACAGAAACACAAACGAGGTCAGAAAGGCTAATTTAAATGAATATAAAAGAATATTTAATTTGGGTGCCATTATGAAAGAGGTCTATGCAATACTCTACTTATATATACACTAACGCAGTAATGGTGCTGTTAATGTGGCGAATATTGAAAAAATAATATTCTGGATCGAAATATTGCACCAAATATTGAGGAAGATCGTCAAGCTACTGTAAAAAGATTATTGAGTCCAAGATATCTTAAGATATCCTAAGATATCCTACGTCAAATCACTTTACCAAATGAGCTGTAACTTTCTGGACTATAACTACAAAAATGCCCCATTTTAATTTACCTTTTGGTCCACGCCATATCTGTGAATATTTCAGGTGTCGGTAAACCTAAAATAAAACAAAAAATTATGTTGGGAAATGAATGAAAATCATTCAAGATAAAATTAAACTAAAAACAAATATTCTCTAATTTTGAAAAAGAATGCAAGATCGTTAAAACAGCGAAGATATATGTTTGGATATGCTACTGTATGGCTATTGGGATAATCTCTAAACTCAAACATGATTTCAAAAAAGATCAGTTAGTGACAAAAAGGAGAAATGAGAATGTAAATTTTTGTATATATG